>CM061050.1:43845548-44398220 GCA_030762985.1 Adelphocoris suturalis | reverse complement strand
CAATCTAGAGTGAAAGGAATTAGGTCAGATATAGTGAAAGGCCTGGAAGTGAAGGGGTGACAAAGGACAGGTTTGATCGCACTTGATCTACCATGAGCAGGTGTTACGCGTGAAAGCCTTCCAAATACGATGCACATCTTGAAAAACAATACTTAAAAAAACACTTCTTTTGTGTTTTCAAAGAACCTCAACACGTTTCAGAATAATAATGGTCGATTACAATGATAGACACATTTACATCTGTAGGTACTTCATAAGGCATTTTATTTAATGTCTTTAATGATTCTTAGGTGGCACTAAATTATCCCGTATAGTGGTCTCAATTTTATTTATATTTTTTTCAAAGTTTTTTCGATAAGATTGTTTCCATTTCCGAATAAATCAAGGGTACATTATAGCCCATTATTATTCTTAGAACAATTTTATTCCTTTACTTCTAAAAAGGGAAACCCTTCAACTTTTAAATGTGTCATACCTCATCATCAAGCATGAGAAACAAAAAACGTAGAAGTGGATATTTTTTCCTGTTTTACTGTACTTGGTTTTGAATTATCGGACAGCAATTCTATTTCTACAGCAATTCTATTTTTTCTAAAGTCACGGAGTCAATAGCACGGTCAATTTGTGTTCATAGATTTAGGTTCAATGTATATTACGGGGTTTCTACGCCCTTGGTCGTTAAAGGGTTTTTTATGATATTATTTACGTCACAATAAAATCATGTTTTAAATATAATAATGTTTGTGCATGTTTTCTAAGGATAAATCACACGTACAAAGACACACAAGTGCTAAAATGTATTTTCTGTCAAGTCCTATATTGCGACTATACACGTAAAGAGAGATTAACAGTGCACTTTGCTTTTGAGAAAATATTCACTGGAGAAAACCTAAAAATGATGATGTTTTGGCGTCAAATTCGGGTTGAAATATCAATTTGTTTTAGAAGGCGATGTTTGTTTGCTTCGCGTTGAATTGGAAAGTAAGGCGTACAAAGACAGAACGCAACTTAAATTGGGAAGAAATCGAGCAATTTGATTCGGTGGTCTTCTGATTTTTCTTTCAATCTGGGTCTTGATCAAAATGCATTGCCAAGGATTTGAAATTCAATTTCAACCCTCATTCGACGAGCAACGTCAAAAAATGACAAACATTTGCTGAGTTTCTACCGGTATTGAAGATAATGTTAAGATATTAGATGTAACATGGTGAAACCCAGTGCAGGGATTGAATAAATTACCCGAATCTACATGTAACACGTGTTATACCCCAGTGCAGGTATTAAACAATGTATGTATTACATATAGCAAATGGTACATCCCAAACAAGTATTGGAATACATGTAACACATGGTAATCATCTACCAGAGCAGTATTTCTCTATACTTTCAAAGACATCCTGGTACCACATTCATTTAATGAAAAACAATTTAGGTATTAAGATGGTATATTTCATGATTGAATAGAAATCCTCAGTTGTTTAGATTCAAAGCTCATGTGAATTATCTGAGGGTAACTTTTGGCAGTTTTCAAGTACCAATCTACTCCAGATAAATCAATTTCGGTTCATTTGGACAGTGTTGGGCACATAACCTGTTTTAGCAGTGAATGTTAGTGTAGATCTTTGTGAAGATATATTTATATTTGGCTACCAATAGGAATTTTGTGAGACTTGGGAAAGTGAGGCTAAGAAAGTGAAATAACCTCCCATATCACCCATTCTCAAAATCAATTAAAAAAGAAGAAGCTATATAAAGATCAGATGTGGGGATTGCGAGTCATTTAGATGTATGTAGGGGATTCATTCACGATTTTCATTTGCTACATGTGATAGTTTGTAGCATTCACAGCGAAGGAAACCAAAATTGACTGGATGCAAGGCATTAACAAACTCACTGTCGTTAGGAGTTGAAATATTCCGATTCGTTGAGATGTTCCGATGAACAGATTTCAATTAAGCTGGAATAGGAAGTTTTAATGATTATCAAAGGCTGTTGCCACCAACAACGAGGAGTCTTTGTGAGCACAGACAAATTTATCAACAGGATACATGATTATAACCAAACTCGCAACAGACAATAAAAGACGCAATTCCCATAGATGTCTGTCTGTTGAAAGATAATTTTCATTGCTAAATGTAGCGATTATTATGTTGGAATAGTATGAATTTATTATTTTTCCAGATTTTGCTACCAAAATATGGGAAGTTCAGTAATTTTAAGAGAACAAGAAACCAAATAATGACTAGGTATGAACGTCAACCCCATGAAGATGTGTGTTAAAAAAATTATCAACAATGAATGTGATTCACTGTCATAGCTCTATACAATGTATAATCGAGCATTAGAGATTTTTGGGGTATCAGATATTTTAAACACGATGAAAAAGGGTTGACAATACATATTGTCTGCGGTTTGTTTATAAAATTATGAGAATCTAGGGGATATATGAAGTGAACAACGGAGACCATGACTACTAATAAATACTTCAGCATGATCAAACACGGAAAGGTGAAGTAACTTTCCCAGCAATTCACGACCAATGCACAGAAGGGCAGATGACCTCAAAGGTTAGCAAAAACTCAAAAGTGAAAATCACATCAGCAAATGTTGATTAGTGTTGTAAACATCCTAATTAAATGTTTGAACAAGTACCTAATAGTTGTGAGCTGTACAACGGTGATCAAGTCAGGAAGTTGAGGTATCATCAGAGAAGCGATTTAGGAAAAATGGATTTTTCCTCTCAATTCGAGTTTTTTGGTGAGCAATGGAGTCACCACTGACGTGACTCGTTACATTCATTCTGGGTTTGCTACAAACAATACAGGCAATTCCTCAAGAATGCCCGTAAAAAGAACTATTTTTAGAATTAAAGAATTTTGAAGTTAGGAAGGTTCATTCAAGAGAGCTCGAAGTTTTCTTCAACTTTTGAAGTCATTTGCCCCACTAAGTGTTGGAAAAATACATTTAACGAGACTTACACTTGTATAATTAATTTATTTCCCATTATTTTTCAATAAATAACAATATAATATGTTGATTTCATCACATAAAATTAATTGGGTCTATATTACCAACCTTGGAGACCGGACATGGACGTGGATCAAATTCACGAAGTTTACCAAGAATTTTGTCACGTTCAATACGAACAACCTCTGCCAATATTTGATGTTTGGAATGTGCCTTGTGTGTAATGATTTAAAAAACAGTAAAATAATGATAAAAGAAGGAAATTTCCAACCCAATTGTTATTGATTTGTGAGCATAATTGAAATTTCTCTACCTGAGTAAAAGGGTATTTCAAATAACGGAAAACGAATCATTCGGTTATCACAACATTGGATATATTTATAAGAATGGAGGTTCTATAAGATTAAGGTTTTATAAGAATGGATATTCCTTATAAATTTATAGAAACACGTAATAGGGACTCGTTTTTTACTCGTGATCGCATAGAAACTTACCAAATGTTACCCACAAGCTCGATGTAAGGGCGTTTAACAAATATTGTAACACTGACGTAACTGAGAAAGTATATTCAACCGGAAAAAATCACAATTCAACAGTACGGAACTTAAACGAGGTACGAATTTTTCACAAATTCGTACCCCAAATCACAAAAGAAAGTGCCAAGTTTTTAAAAACAATAACAAATGAGAACGTAACTGAGATAATGTAGACAAGAAATAACTGATATAGATATTGTATGAGTATACAAAATGTAAAGACAAAAAGCTTAACTAGGTACAGTATATAATAATGAACCTACAAAAGAGATAACACAATAAACAGAATCAGGCCGTGAGGGACCTTTTTGATCAGCTGTTTTATATACAAGTTACTGGGGAAAAATCGTCAAGAGACAATATTGACAACTGTCAAACTGCGACGATGTTGTCAACTCTGTCAAACTGTGAAGATGTTGTCAACACTGCCAAACTGTGACTAGCCCCCCATTTTATTAATACTCAAAGGTCAAACTGTGACAATGCTGTCAACAAAACTGTCAAACTGTGACAATGTTGTCAACGCTGTCAACATGACGAAATTCCTATTTAAAACAATGGTAAGGCGTGAGATATTGCACTTTAGAGGAAATCGATTCAATTTACACAGTTTTATTCAAGACTAAAACAAGGGATTGTATACTTTTTTTGTATTTTTCTTGCGTAGGTACAACGAAATCGAGATGAAAATACACCGTATCCTCCTAAAGGCCCCTCAAAAGCTGCCTATACATACAGTAGATATACCACCATACTCGAAATAATCACCCTGTAGTAAAAAATATACAACAAAAAAATTTTTTTTTTTCTTTTTTTTTTTTTTCGTTTTTTTGTTTTTTTTTGTTTTTTGCATTTTAGCGAATTTTTGAAGAAAATTAAGCTATTGCTCTCGCCTCAAAATTTGTAGAATGTGAATTTTTGAAAAAAAATTATGCAGAAATCCGTTTCGGGCTATTCTGAATCATATTCTGAAGTTTAACGCATTTTTTTATGTATGTATGTATGTATGTATGTATATATGTATGTATGTATATATGTATGTATATATGTATGTATGTGTCATTCCAGACGATAACTGCCCGTAGAATTGTGCTAGAAACTTCAAACAAATTTTAAAATGTTAAGGACACAAAACGAAAGTTCAAGTTCGTTGGCCAGCATGATCGGATTACATCTTCGGGTTGAAATTTTCAAAAATGTAGTCAAAAATTTCAAAATAGCCGGTTTTTTGCGATTTGTTGTGCGAAATAATTTTTTCAGCATACTAACATGTGCTATATTCGGAATCAGCGTAATTCTATAAGAATATGTATCAAGTTTTCAAAAATTTCAAAGTTGAAAAATCAGTCAAAAATCGAAATAATGCCGTTCGCTAGACGTAAAAATCGGTAATATTTGCATGAAACATTGTCCAAATTCAGATTGAACTACTCTTATGGAAGTATACGTGTATAACCAATCCTAGAACCATGCTGTTTAAGGCTAGAACCATGCTGTAGATAGAATTTGATTCCATGTTTGTCTATCAAAATCATAAACTAAAATTTCTCTACACGATCAATAGTGACTGAAATTTCGAAGATTTCTTCAAAAATTCGCTCATGGGGTCATGCTGCATGACTGGACTTTTTTAGTTCTTTTTAGCGAATTTTTGAAGAAAATTATGCTATTGCTCCCGCCTCAAAATTTGTAGATTGTGAATTTATGAAATTTTTTTTTGCAGAAATCCGTTTCAGGCTATTCTGAATCATATTCTGAAGTTTAACGCATTTTTTTATGTATGTATGTATGTATATATGTATATATGTATTTATATATGTATGTATATATATGTATATGTGTCATTCCAGACGATAACTGTCCGTAGAATTGTGCTAGAAACTTCCAACAAATTTTAAAATGTTAAGGACACAAAACGAAAGTTCAAGTTCGTTGGCCAGCATGATCGGATTACATCTTCGGGTTGGAATTTTCAAAAATGTAGTCGAAAATTTCAAAATAGCCTGTTTTTTGCGATTTGTTGTGCGAAATAATTTTTTCAGCATACTAACATGTGATATATTCGGTAAAATTTCCTGTAAGAATATGTATCAAAGTTGAAAAATCAGTCAAAAATCGAAATAATGCCGTTCGCTGGTTGTAAAAATCGGTAATATTTGCATGAAACATTGTCCAAATTCAGATTGAACTACTCTTATATTCCGTCCTCCGATTCTCTCGGTCGCTCTCTTTAATGTTTTACGCTCAGCTGTTTTAGAACTTGATGTAGCTTTAATACTGACTGTGGCTTAGAAAATATCAGCCATGAAATTATGAAGAAGTTCTACTCGTATTTATGTACGTACTAGCACGCAGACCACAAGGCCTCGCTCCGCTCGGCCGTCAGTAAAGTATATTCCTAAGCCTCACTCTGCTTGGCCGAATTCAACGTAGCGCACAATACTGACCACATTGGACATCGAAATCTATGAATATTTACGTACATTTGTCTTCAAATCTACAAGATTAGTTTAATAATAATAAAGTATGAGTACCTCCTAATTATTTTTAATAATTTGGTTTCCATGTTTTTTCTATCAAAATCATAAACTAAAATTTCTCTACACGATCAATAGCGACTGAAATGTCGAAGATTTCTTCAAAAATTCGCTCGTGAGGTCATGCTGCATGACTGGACTTTTTATTTTCAAAACTTACAGGTCGCGGTGCAATACAAGATATTTACGAGTGCAAGTATAGCAAGCCCATTGTCAAACAAAATCGTTTAAAACCATATCGCTTGTATTATTACAACAAAATATACTAACTGCATTAAATTGTGTTATGTATTCACACTCGTTGCCGTTTATCATAACAAGAGAAACACATTGAAAAATGATGTCACGTCCAACTAGGTACTATAATTGATAATATTGGATGGATAATGGACCAGTACCCAATGAAAATTAATATACATTAGCGTATTAATTGAATACAAGCAATATGTGATTGTTCAAATCGTAATGCATATAGCGTTAATTTGAAAAATAGTTCATCTATGTCTGATCGCGATAGGTGAGCCGAAATATGAAGAATTGTGACTTGTGCTGACATAAACACCCACGATAACGAAATAAAAGTAATTTTTAAAGCTACCTTAAGTATGTACAAATTCTTGATTTTTTTTTGTTGGAGAGATCCTTATTTTTTTCTCATTAAAAATAGTTTTTAAAGCAAAAACGACGAACGAAAAACCTTATACGTAGCCGTGGAGAATTTAGAGACTCGAAAAACTTAACGATCTATACACAATTCTGGAATGACTCGACTATTTACAAGAAGAGAAGATGCAGGGAGATCGCAGCTTTTTACGGCCTGAAAAAAAAAAAGAATAAATGATTGATGATATTGAAAAAACCTTATCGACCCACAATATGTCTGTTGTCAAGTTATCAGGATAAGGGTCAAAACGAAATAAACGTCCTTATTGCCGAGCTTTCGGTTTATATAAAACCATCTTCAGGGCTCAAGGAACATTCACAGTGTCGAAATATAGGACACGGTCATCGATTTAGAAGTCAGTTGTCATATAACAAAAAAATCTGTGTGGATGATACTAGTGAGGCAGAATTTCTGGTTTCAAAAATCATGAGATGATCATCTAAGGGTCATTCTCATTTCATTTGCCGCTTTCATGTCTCTGACGACGAATTCTCACAATTCTTGACCAAAACTAGCGATTTTGGGGGAAAAAAAGGGTAGTATAAGTTAGGAGATCAACGAAGAAATAGTATGACTGCCCAAAATCCCCTTTAAACCATATACACAGTGATGACGAATGAAACCTGAAATCCTGGTAACTCATGAGTGTTACCGTCCCCTCCTACCTAACATGTACTTAGAATTTAGGTAGTTACGAAACAATGACAATCTAGAACTGGCCAGGGTTACTGGCTGCAGTAGGTTGGTTCCTCTTCATTTGGAGTGAGGATTTACCTTTTTAAGATTTTTCCCAACCTGTGATAAACTAGTTTTTCAGTCAGTCCCCCATATCTCTTCTCAATGGGACCACAGGAGTGTTACCATTTTTGCGATCAAGAAGACCGATGGAAAATGGTGGCAAACAGTCAGAAGTGAAGGTTATAATATCCAGTTGAAGATGTGAGACTGCAGTGGATTGCTTGGAGTTGCAGCAGTTTTTACAGCGAAAGAAGCCTAAAAACATGAGGGGTATTTTTATTTTCAATCATGAGTGTTACACTAATTACTAGTGTTGTTAGTGCTTAAACAAAATAATCCGATATCAACAACCATACTGATTGGTGACAGGTTTCAAACAGTAACCATCCCCGAGTTTTGCCACTTCATCATCCTGTGTGACGCCATTTTTACTGGAAATTCTCATGAGTGTTACCTCTCAGGAGTGTGACCAAGGATGGGTAAAAAATATGTAAAATACAACATCAATCAAAAACTCACTGTTCATCTATAGAACACAAATCTGCAATGTACAATGAGTAGTATTTGCCGATCTAACCTCATTTTTGAGCACTTTCATATTTCACGTTTTTGAGGTTCTCGAACGACCCAAAGCGGCAAATGAAATGAGAATGACCCACATAGTAAAGGTATTAGATAGCGTTTATCCGTGTGGATGATACTAGTGAGGCAGAATTTCTGGTTTCAAAAATCATGAGATGATCATCTATAGCAATTTTCAGTCAAATGAAACCTTTTTTCTATTAAATGAAACTTCGTACCGACCAAATGAAACCTCGTTCAAATCAAATGAAACCATTTACCAATCAAATGAAACCTCCCACACGACACGAGACATTCCAAACCCGACGCGAGCACCTCCCACCATACTGCCTTTTCCCCTCCGTTTGTTTCCCGCTGGGTAACAACCGAACAGCTGACCCGTACTATCACTTATCTTATTGTTTAGGTTCTATTTAGATTACAGTACTTTGACATGTGTGTTTAGTTTATATGTAGGTACTTTTAATTATATGGTTTATATGTAGTTTAAATTACTTTTATTATATGTTCCTCCGTTTCAACATGCTATTTTGTTACCGTTGCACATACCAAACGAAGAGGAAATTCAATCTTCGCCGGCACATAGAATCTTGGCATGGTTCAGACAAAAGTCAACTCGCCAAACAATGAATTTTTTATGTTCAGGAAAATTTCTTGAGTTTTATCACTCGTTTACTGTGATTTTACTTTACTCTTTTCTAAGTCACTCTCTCTTCTAAGTCAGTCTCTAAGTCACATGGAAAATGAGTGGTGGTAATTTATTGTTCCTCCTACGTAATAAAATAAAAGCTTTATTGTTCTATTAATTCGTCATTTTGCATCAATTTCATTTTCCCTACTCCATTTGACATATGTGTTCAGATAAAATGAATCAAAAGGTTGAAGATAGCAATAAATTTTATAGTTAAAAATGTTAACGTAAAAAATTGCTCTAATTTCAAAATTTAAGAACTCGAGAAATTGCAAAAAATTCGTTGAACGAATTTTCTTTTATAATTTAATGGGAAACTTTCATGTGTTGGAATTTCACACTTTTGACCCCAAATTCGGATTCAGCACACTTGAAAACCATCTACTACTAATTAGTAGCTCAAAATACTGTTTAGCCTGGCCAATAAACGGGTGATGAGATCACGCAAGTAGTAATGCAAGAGAGCTGAAGGTTCCTTCAGACAGGTGAGGGCCGTGACGTCATCGTGCAAATGAATTACAAGACCCGTATTACTGGTCTGATACCCACCGTACAGCTACTTTTTGGAAAGCTCTCGTTTAGATCTATCTCTATCTATTAAGCAAATAAAAATAAACATGCAGATTCTGCATTGTTTTATTACCTTTTTCATTTTTATTTTAAGATTAAAATATTCATTAAAACGAGTTTGTCACCCTGGAAATTTGAACATTACCAGGCAAATTAGCTTCATGAAAGTATTTAAATTTGAACTTATAAGGTGCATGCTGAAAAAGTCATGAGTTAAGGTATACCTTCATAAATGAATATGAATTAGAATTAACTCGGAAGTTCCATGCTGCTTGACTGAAACTTTTAAAATCATGATCCTAATGTCTAACGTCAATCTGAAAGATATGGAAAAATAGCTTTTAAAATACAGGCGTTCATGTTTGATTCACTATTTATCTGTTGATTTGACAATAACTCCCTGCAGTTACGGATATTTACGAAGGTTGGCAACGCTGAGCGGTTGCTTTGTAGGGAGGAACATGTTGGAGTGGGAGGTGCTTGCGTCGGGTTCGGAACGTCTCGTCCCACACAACACTTTTAACATGGACACGTTTTTGGGCTGGGGGTCATTATAAAATTTGCGTAACGACACCAAAATTTGTGACGACCCGACACTTCAGATTAATATTAACTCGAAAAGTGGATGCTAGGTAGAATTTCTATTGATTTTTCACGTAAAACCAATGAGTTGCTAGGGAAGAGTAACTTCCATAGTTTTCATAGTAGGAAAATCGTTCGCCACTTTTGGTTTATTATTTCCAATAATAAGCCTATGTGATCGTATAGCAAAAAATTTTTATAACCCCCCCTCAAACTTTGTCACTTTACGTTTCAAGGTGCGTAGAATCCAAATTTGAAATGTCCGTCCGCCGTTCGGGCCATAAAAGGCCTTAGAATTGACTTAAAAAATCTGTTCTTTCGCACATAGACTCCACTTGGGGTCTAGTTGGTCCTAACTTCTCGCCAGCTCGATCGCTCCACGCTCATGGGTGCTATGAGCCAAAAATAGGTGAAAAAGTGTCTTTTTCGTGTGTTTATTTCAAGTTGTATAGGAATTGGAGATTTTTATGAGTGAAAAGAAGATGTTAGCTATTAATTTTATGGAAAAAAAAGTATTCTAAATGATAATCTTCTATTCAAAAAGAGATTTTGGATTTTAGGCTATTTTTTGCAATTTTATAGATTTTTTAAAACAAAATTTAATGAAGATCAAGTTTTTAGCATAATTTCGTACATACATTTTTGAAATGTTCTATTTCATAGTTGATAAACTTGATTTGACCAATCTTATGCTAAAAAATATCAATTTAACAGTTCTTAGCCATTTTCAGTGATTTTGTCAGCACATTTTTTGAAATTTGACCAATTAGATGATATCAATATACAGTATAGCTAACACTTTTATGTGTTGGAAAGATGACTTGGTAATAAATTGTTTTGTTTATCAACTATATTAAAAAGCGTAAAATTGTGAGATTCCACTGCTGTAATGGATTGAACCCATTTGTGAGGTCCGAAGCTCCGAGTTCCGATACTAAATATACTATAAGCGGCGTTTAATAATTATGGACCAGAGATCTACGTAGAAGGGCTGTCTAATACATAAATAATAAACCTTTGTGTAATAATTTGCAGCGTTTTGGAATGCTCTAATTTTATCACAACATCTCATGACCTCTAAGCCATTGTAGTGTCAAGGAATGCTAATTTATTACTCTAAGTTATAAACTAATATTGTTTTATTACCATAATGGGATAATCTTGTGAAAAGAAGGCACTACATGGTTGGTATACAATTGAGTAGTAGGAACCTACTGGTAAGCAGTAGGTACTAGACATATCCATGATCTTTTGTTTTTCCCATAAAGGGAGAAATTAATCTTGATCCAGGGGAAAGGGTTCTCATTATTTCCTGGCTTCGCTTTGAGTCCCTTAGTTTTCTGGCCAGTTTTAGCGAATTTTTGAAGAAAATTAAGCTATTGCTCTCTCCTATATACATTCATTACGTATATTATGTACCTAGTCCAATTGTCTGACTGATTTTAGTTAAATATTCTTGAATTATGACATAGGTGCTAAGTTAATTTGATTTGGAATGGCTAATTTGATTTTTATAATGTTGAAACTACGTTTTTTATATTGTTTTCAATTAAAAAACTATTTTTTGAGTATTCATAGTTTTTTGTATGCCTAGGTACATTCATGTTTGGTAAACGAGGAAGCTATATGCCACACCCAACTTGGCAGACTTTTTTTTTTACTTTTCAGCGAATTTTCTTAGAAAATAAAGCTATTGCAATGGCTCCAAAAATTTTAAAATAAAAATTTTCAAAAATTTTCTTCATCGAAATTTGTTTTGAGGCATTCTGAAATGATTCCTGGATTTTAACGCTTTTTTATATGTATATATATGTGTGTATGTCATTCCAGACGATAACTCTCGATAGAATTCTTCTTCGTTCTTTCGCCAAAAAATCAAGCATTTTAAAAGAAAGGATGAGTTCGTTGGACAACACATTTTGAGCACATTAAATTGGTCAAATTTCAAAAAAATGTACTAAAAAATCACAAAAAATGACAAAAAAGGCTAAACATCGGTTTTTTTTTTTTTTTTTTTTTTTTTTTTTTTTTTTTTTTTTAAGCAGAATATTACTCAAATAAAGTTTATCAACTATGAAGTTGGTAATTTAAAAATTAAAGCTCAAACCTATGTTCAAAATTGTAATTAAATTTCATTAAAATGTGCTACAAAATCGATAAAAAATTTAAAAAATTCTAGAAATCCAATATCTTTTTTCATAATTTTTAGCAAAATGTTGCTCAAATAAAGTTTACCAAACATGAAATATAACATTATAAAAATGATGTACATAATTATGCAGAAAATGTACCTACTTAAATGTCATTAAAATTTGCTATACAATCGATAAAAAGTGAAAAATCCAAAAGCACTTTTTGAATATCAGATTACTATTTAGGTCATGTTTTATGCCATTTAAAAATAATGGATAGCATTTTCTTAGCACTCAAAAAGCTCAAGTTTTCAATCAATTTATCATAATATAATAAATATGATAAGTTAAGAAAATTCGCTCATACGGTCATGCTGTTTGACTGAAACTTCATAATCTTCTAACTCACGTTGGATGAATCAGTCTAGCTGACACGAATTCTCTACATGTCACCCAAAAGTGTAAAAGTTCCTGTCGTGCAGCATGACCATATGACCGCATTTTCTTCAAGTTCACGCAATATATGTATGCCTTTTTTCTAAATTTTGAGCACACCGTGTGCTCAGATATGGTTGGTAACTTATCATTTTTGGCCAAAAAAAAAATGTTTTTCTTGATATTCTGTTGCATAATTTGGAATTTGTTTGGCTGTATGTAGGTAACGATTTTTAATTTAAATGAAATAACAGTAGGTACATTAAGCAGCAGAATTTTGTGCACAAATTTCTGATTGTTCTATTCGACAGTTGATAAACTTTTTCCAAGCAATACTTCGCCAGAAAAAAATAAATAAATAAATAAAAGTAGTGGAATAGGGTAATGGTAAAAATGTTCTTACATCATAATCTCTGTAGATGTGGGGTATGACGGTGAAAATATCCCGAAGTTGGTATTAAGCATCATCAGATATTCAGGCACGGGCTGGTCGCTAGGTTCGAGCAACTGAAGCGATTTTATTGTCTCGAATGTGATGAGTTACCTAATGTGCTATGAGGTCGACAGCGCCCTTAGTTTTCTGTACGATAAGTAAATACAGTGGCCGAAAAATTGACCAGACACTTTGCTTACACATTTCCACAAAGCGTATTAAAATGTCGTTTTTTGGGTGTTTCCCCAATTAGCTATTGCAAATATCAATAAATGAACATCATTACGAGGTTCAACGCGAAAAAATACCCCAAAATCATGTATTGTATTTTAATGTTTTCAATTGTATTGTATTTGAAATTGAATATTTTTAAAAATTCAGTATTTCACCATTTTTGCACTTTTAGAGTGGAATTGCGCGCTTTAGGAGTGGAATTGCGCCCGTTTGCGCGCAGTTCAAAAATTTGCTAAAAAAAAATAATTTTGTAAAGATACATTAAATGCAGGGATGACAACAAAGCTACATGTAGTAATAAAATACTTTATTTTCAAGATTAAAAATTAATGAAGCAAAACAGAGATCGAACCCTTTCATTTCTATTACTAATATCTACTTACGCAATTCTTGGAATGATATAGTTTTTTTTTACTGGTTCACTAATAGTTATAAACATGAAAACAACCGGCCTCCTCAAAATTTGTAGAATGTGAATTTTTGGAAACATTTTCTGCAGAAATCCGTTTTTCAGGCTATTCTGAATCATATTCTGAAGTTTAACGCATTTTTTTATGTATGTATATATGTATGTATGTATGTATATATGTATGTGTCATTCCAGACGATAACTGTCCGTAGGATTGTGCTAGAAACTTCAAACAAATTTTAAAATGTTAAGGACACAAAACGAAAGTTCAAGTTCGTTGGCCAGCATGATCGGATTACATCTTCGGGTTGAAATTTTAAAAAATGTAGTCAAAAATTTCAAAATAGCCTGTTTTTTGCGATTTGTTGAGCGAAATAATTTTTTCAGCATACTAACATGTGGTATATTCGGAATCAGCGTAAAATTTCCTATAAGAGTATGTATTAAGTTTTCAAAAATTTCAAAGTTGAAAAATCAGTCAAAAATCGAAATAATGCCGTTCGCTAGTTGTAAAAAATCGGTAATATTTGCATGAAACATTGTCCAAATTCAGATTGAACTACTCTTATGGAAGTATCTCTGTATAACCAATCCTAGAACCATGCTGTTTAAAACGTAGGTAGTAGGTGCTTGTTCAACGATCAATAGCGACTGAAATGTTGCAGATTTCTTCAAAAATTCGCTCATGGGGTCATGCTGCATGACTGGACTTTTTTGAGACTTCGTCTCTCAATCCACCGTTTCCATGTGATTTTGATTGATATATTGTAAGAAAAAGGAAGAAGAAACTGCAAAGGTAGATGACGAGCGGTGGAGGTGCGGTATTACTTCGCAACATACCCCGCCCACACTAGTTTCATACATCCAGAAAAACGGCCAACAGACAGATTGGCTCAATATTGTTCCTCCAATTCTTAATTCCTCTGAAGTTTTGCCACCCCAAACTTTGGATTTGTTTGGTCTGGAGGAAAGTTACAGAGGTTTGTTATAAAGATGCGGCCACATTATGCGGGTCGAGGGTGGTCACTCCGTAGGATCTGTAAGAATCCACTAAGCGTCCACACTATAAGAGTAAGCTCCGATGTACGAGGGGTTGTCCAGAAAATAAGTTTCCGTTTTGATCTGTAGGGTGGTAGGAGTGGCTTTTGCCAAATCTGGTAACACCGCTCGAAAGAGGAGAGGTGGGGGAACAGAATGAGAGGTGGGTGACCTCAGTCGGTCAGTTACCAACGTCAGGGCAGGTAGTTAAAATGGAGCCCTCCACGTCGCATCCCGTCACCTCGATCCCCGTTCCCTCTCGAGTTGTTGTGCACGGAGGGAGTGATTCAATTTCTTTATGCACAGGGTTTCAAATCAGTTCAAATTCACGAACAGCTCATTTCTGTTTATGGAGAAGGTGTAATGAGTGAGTCAATGGTGAGGAGATGGGTACGTGAATTTAAGGCGGGAAGACATTCACTTGAGGATGAAAGTGGGAGAGGCAGACCCTCAATTGTGACGGACGAAATTGTCGCAGAAAACTTGGATGAACTCCACCTGAGTTTCCCAGACATCTCACGATCCCTCATCCATGAGATCGTCTCGGAAAAACTTGACTTTCGGAAAGTTTGCGCTCGGTGGGTCCCTAGAGAGCTGACGCCCCAACACAAGGAACAACAAGGCGCAACATTTGGATGAGTTTGGTTGGGATGTTCTGACCCATCCACCTTACAGTCCCGACTTGGCCCCTTCAGACCAAAACCTGGTCCTGGACCTGGAACCTGGACCTGCTTACCAAAAATGAAGGCAGGCAGAATTGGCGGGAGAACGTTTCACAAGTGACGAGGAAGTGAAAGAAGCTGTCACGAAGTAGACCAAGGGGGGTAGCGGCAAGCTTTTATGAGGAAGGAATTTCGAAGCTCATTTTGCGATATACCAAATGTATTGACGTCGCCAGGGATTACGTGGAAAAATAGTACATATATTCAACTACAATTCCTGTAAGTTTCAATTTTTTTTTCAATAAAAACTTGATTTAAAAAAAGAAAATGGAACTTATTTTCTGGACGACCCTCGTAAGATTTAATTTTGTCTGCAATACTTACTGGTCAATGACTACGCCGGGCTCATATTTGATGCTTGTGTCTTGAGGGTCGTAGAAACCGGCCAAATAATAGACCTCCTGGTTGTCGTACACCGACTCAAGGGCAACTTCTTTCCGGTCGACTCGAGATTTGAACTCGGGGAGCGAAACAAACTTCGCAGCGGTGGGAAATCGTCTGGACGTCGTTGCTGTCAGTGTGAGGCGATTTGAAAAGAGCTCCCTGCGACAAGAAACAACAATCAAGTATTACTTCAAACGTCTCCGTAATACGACTCTCATATTTGATGAGAAACATTCAAGCATCAATCATTATAACTACCTACCTGATCAGAGTATTTTGCTTAAGTAAGGGCTATAGAGTAAACATATGCGAAAATGCGCCATTTGTAAGCACAGCTGGACAACAGCATAACATAGTCTCACCTAGTTCCGAGTCAATATTTTCATTAATTTTAATATTTTTAATTATGCAAGGTGAAAAATTGTATGCAAATGACATCAAGTTATTATCAGGGGTTGACCTCAAACGCTACGAACGCAAGATTTAATCTGTGGGGTAGTGGAATTTCATTCCATATGAAATGTGTGTTGGGGAGTTGACATACAAGTGTTCTAGATGATCCAGAATTCAGCCGCAAAGATGTTGTGGATTACCTATCTAGTTTTAGAACTGTTCTTTGAATCAATTGAAACTAAAAATCTTTAGGGTACTGTGAAAGTGGTCTTGTGAAAGGATTTGTTATGAGAGCTCTGTTATGCGGCAATAGTAAGTTGTATCATATGTGGAAAGGTAAGTACCTAGAGGTAAGTTATACCTACATACTTTCCGTATATTACTACTTGTTCATGTAGGTACTTCATTGATCAAAACGAAAGTAGGTACCTAATTACCGTTTTTGTCCATAAAATTTGCGTAACTGCAAAACTCGGGCAATAACTGCACTGCCAATGCCGTCTTTATGAAATCTTACCTTCAGATAAATGCATTTCAAGGTTTTTTTTCCTTGCAGCAGGTTTTTAATTCATGTTGCATATTCCCTGATTCGATATTTGACAAACTTGCTAATCAGCGGTTGTATTCGTCGGCAAAGCAACGACCCACCTACTTTGTTTGGGCACTTTAAACCAACAGCAAATCTGGTAGGACGTACGTGTACCTACCTAAGTAGTTTCGTTTCTTGGTGTAGCAACAACCTGCTTTGTTTATTTTGACAAACTATCAAATCTCTCCTTTTATTCATTCAATATAGCAAGTAAAGCTTCCTCAGTTAAGCATAGTACTACGAACTTATAATAAAACGCTGATGAAGCTACCTGAGCAATGGCTAGGTACCTACACAGCAGTACAGACACCTGAGGAATTTTCAATCATCTTTTCTTTACTATTTTTCAGGTTAATTATTCTCAAAGCCTAAACGAATGAAGTTCTTTAGTTTTCTGACACTGATTAACTACTATAGTTTGTAGGCTCCTAGTCCAAATAAAAACAAGTTCACGTTAGATTGGTATTGTTGACAGCAATCTACAATCAATTATTGCGCTGGCAGGCATGATTATTATAACATTTAGTCAAATTAAAACTTTGTATTGCTACAATACTATACTTTTTCAAAACAAAACTGTTGAAAAATGGCCTTATAACACGAATTATGTTGACGTGAGACGGCAAACTTCTTGTGAGAAATAGGTTGGTTGAGTAGCGATTCATTGACGTTGGGTGGTCTCATGGCCGACTTTGTCTGAAACGCGAACCTACTCCAGGCGTGACGTCACGAGAATATGGGCCATAAGCCTGCTGTGTACGATTGACAACGTGAAGACTACACAGATCAGCTAAGTGAGCTTGGGAGCATTTTCTCATCTAAAAGACCCAGGAGGAAGTAATTTGGTATGGAGCCTCAGTAGGCATGCTGAGGACGATTGACAAAGTGGAGGAATCACCCAGATCAGCCGAGCGAGCTCGGTAGCTCATTTCACTCTCAGTAGACCTAGGAGGCTGAAATTTGGTTTGGAGCGTCTATTAGGCCTGCTGTGTACGATTGACAAAATGAGGAACTACTCAGATTAGCTGAGTGAGCTCATTTCTCTCTTAATATTTGGAGGAAGCTGAAATTTGGAATTTAGCAACGTAACTACGAGAGAAAACATGATGCATGATTTTTATTTATTGGTTGCAACAGAAAATCGACAATATTTTTATTAGATTTTTGGATTCTAAGCATCTTGAAACGTAAACCGACAAATTTTCAGGGAAGACCAATTTTTTTTGTTTTTTTTCTTGGTCGGTTGGTTCGGTTTGGTTTGGGGAAGTTCAATTTTTTTGTTTTTTCTTGGTCGGTTGGTTTGGCTTGGTTTTTTTGTTTTTTCTTGGTGGTTCAATTTTTTGTTTTTTCTTGGTCGGTTTTTTTGGTGTTTTTCAGATTTGTCCACCATATTACTTTGATAACGATTAGTGTTTTTTGGGGCTTCTTGACAGTTTTTCCTGTTGATTTAAATAGAATCTCATTATTCGAAGTTTGTTTCAAGGTTGCTATTGTTTTGTTCCGAATATTTCCACATTTCATATCGTAATAGCCATTATTGTGAAAAGTTAACACTCAAAAAACCTTGGAACAAGTTAATTATTGTATACCATAGAACACCTCGTTTTTTTTTTTTTTTTTTTTTTTAATAATATTCTCAAATATTGCAGTTTTAAAAGAATTTTGCATCTCATCCCAGAACCCAGATGCCTTTCATTAAAAGGCCTTTCCATCCTCAAATTGGTATTTCATTGTCCCCCAAAGTTTCTTCCCAGGAACTGGGGCCTCTTCGGAGAGATGATAACGAATTCAAAATATCAAATTCAAAATTACGACAGTCATTTTCAAATCATCAAATATCTAAGTTGGTATCGTCTTCAATAGTTTTCGCTACACAGAAACGACGGAACAACTATGAGACTACGGGAGTCCAGGAAAGCTCCAGAGAACGTCATACTCGAGCCTAAGGCCCCTTTCACACCAAACGAATCCGAATCAATCATAATCACTCTGAATCAAGTTGAATCTGATTGACCAAGATTCGGCTTCGAGCGCTCCGTTTAAATGTGAAGGGACTCTTTTCCTGCCTTCAGACCGGACGAATCTGGTTCAATCAGTATTGATTCGAGGTTGCACTAGATTCAACCGGTCAGATTCCTGGTCCGGTCAGTCTTGAATCAACAGCCTTACGAGATGGACGTGGAATTATTAATTTTAAAAGTAAAAGAAAATAGTGCGTCCACAGGTCCCACCAAATCCAGCAGTATTACGAACAATTTCTCACTCTTTCGGAAGAAGTCATAGAATTTCTTCTCATCATTTTGTAGGTCAGGATGTAAATGACGAAACATACCAAAATCCGGTCCTTTGCTGTTTATTTTATGTATCCACACTTTTCTTGTTTTCTGTTTCCGCCGTTGCCTCCTACGAAACACTATTGCATTTAAAACAACTGCGTCCATGATGATAGCTCAAAAGCAACTAAAAGAAGGAAAATAAAAAGAAGATGAAAGGATTGTTATAGATTCAGGTTGATTCAGCTGGTGTGAAAGCGTGGAGTTGGCGAATCAGATTCAACTTGATTCGGAGTGATCCAGATTGATTCGGATTCGTTAGGTGTGAAAGGATTCGTAAGATGTTAGCGCCCTTCTTCCACTTCTCAGAGATTGAGACACAGAGATCCACTGACCAAAATCTTGGATCCACAATCAAGAGTGGTCAGATGTCCTGTCCGGTTCGGGGGGCGGCCCACAGTGGGTAAAACGATATTTCCCGAAAGTGGAAATTTTTTAAATTTGCTATTTGTTCTTATAGGAAACTGGTTGCAGAACCCAAAAATAACAGCCGTTTATCGCATAAAATTAATATAAACCTGGAGGCTAACGTCCAAAGTTGAAATTTAGTGGACATGCGCAAAACCATGAGTCGTTTTCAAATCATTCGTTGACACTCAGATTGAATTTTTTTCGTATGATTTTGCTTCCGAGTCTACCTAAAGTTAGAGTTGTTTTCACTTTCGGGAGAAAATTTTTTTTTTTTTTTTTTTTGGTCTCCAAAATCAAAATTTCCACTCGCATTTTACGTGTTAGTTAAGTTTCTGAACAACTTTGGTTCCGTGTCTGTCTGTCGCGGGGCAAGTGCGTTTCATCAAAAACCACACGAAATTCCCAGGAATATTAGAAAATCAAGGTCTTGTAGCCCAGTTTCCATCAAGAACCTCTTCCTCAACCCCCACGCACAACCGCACGCGTCTCCCAAACCACAGTCCTATCTTATTCTACAAAACTCTGGAGACTTCAAATTCTCTCTCATGCAAACCTCATTCCCCAACCGACAGCGAATCAGCGGACAGCCAACAAGTGGATGAGTTTATTGACCATTTTATCAACTCAGGAATTCATGTTAAGTTGCTAAAAATTATCTATTTTGCGGCGTTTTATTTTTCATTTACAATTCATTTTAAATTATACCTAAAATCTACCTCAACTTTGGTTCATTTTATTTTGACATGGGTATAGGTAGATGTCTTTTGGCTGGGGGTCAAGGAATTTTTCGCGACACTTTTTTTTTCTCCACACAAAATGCAACGCTCCGGCACTTTAGATTATTATTAACTCGAAAAGTGAAGGCTAGGTAGAATTTCTATTGATTTTTGACGTACAACCAATGAGTTACTAGGGAAGAGTAACTCCCATAGTTTTCATAGTAGGAAAATCGTTCGCCACTTTTTGGAATGCTCTCATTTTATCACAACATCTCATGACCTCTAAGCCATTGTAGGTAGTGTTAAGGAATGCTGATTTATTACTCTAAGTTATAAACTAATATTGTTTTGTAACCATAATGGAATAATCTTGTGAAAAGAAGGTACTACATGGTTGGTATACAATTGAGTAGAAGGTACCAACAGGTAAGCAGTAGGTACTAGACATATCCATGATCTTTTGTTTTTTCCATCAAGGGAGAAATTAAATCTGGTGATACTTACTGTATTATTTTTCGGGTAGAAAGTTGAAAACGCACTTGCCCCACAATACGTACGCACTTGCCCCCTGTTAGGGGGCGTTGTTTGAATGCTTTTAGGTTTTCCGTAGTTCTTAATGAATTACTAACATCAATTCATTATATCCACACGTTTTTGACGTAGAAATGTCTGGGGAATGTGATAAAACTGTAGTCATTATTTAACTTGTGGCTTGAGGGAAATGGTAGCATCACAAAGTCAGATTTATGAAAAACGGGTACGCACTTGCCCCCCCTGACCCTACAGTTATTAAAAATCAATATTTTGATGTTAAGGATATGAGAAAGCTATGCGCCACTCCCAACTCGGCATACGTTAAAAAAAAATAATATATATATATATATATATATATATATATATATATATAGGTGTATATATATAATTATATATATATATAGGTGTATATATATAAGTATATATATATATATATATATAGCATTCGCACTTTGAATTAAACCTTTCGCGAATTGAATTGAACTTTCCGCGAATTGAATTAGACTTTCCGCAAAATGAATTAAACTTTCCCCAAAATGAATTAAACTTTTCGCAAATTGAATTAAACTTTCCGCAAATTGAATTAAACCTACATACGTGAAAAGATCTATAACATTAAGAAACCCTTCCGCTTGAGACGCGGCTTAAATTTAAAAGAAAAAAGAAAAAACATCACGAAAGGAACACTGATCCCTCCCTGTTGCTGGGTACCAAAGTTATCCTCATTGGACGTCTCAGCATTTGTGCAAACGTGATGGATATATTTCTGCTGCTCCAAACTGCTGCTCTTGGAAGACCTCTCGATTACCTTTTGCTTTTAGAAGTGTTCTTGCTTATAATTATATAAAATGTCAACTATAAATGGATACGTTGCGAGCTCAGTTTTGTTATTAATAAATAATTTACCTTCAGATTAACTACATGAGGTGCTGGATTATGTTTAAATCTACAGGTTTTGTGCTCGTTCCATCACTTGCACGATTTGTTACAATATATACATTTTGTTGACGTTTTACATTTTTTCTTGATTAGAACAACAGATTCGCCTAAGGTCAATTTGCAGAAAGTTTAATTCAATTTGCGAAAAGTTTAATTCATTTTGGGGAAAGTTTAATTCATTTTGCGGAAAGTCTAATTCAATTCGCGGAAAGTTTAATTCAATTCGCGAAAGGTTTAATTCAAAGTGCGAATGCTGTATATAGTTAGAATGACCAGTCTAGTCTTGAGTTTTTTGTTCTTTATTGCGACGTTTCAACCCAGGATCTGGGTCCTATTCATGCATAATTGAGGAGCTGACATGGAAAACGAGTTTAAGTCCAAAAATCAAATTTCATAGGAACTCCCTCTGAACTCTTATCAGATTTTTTTGGACATAATCTCTTCTCCATGTAAAGGTCACACATTTATTCAGGGTGCGATCTAGCAAGGACGGGAGGACCTAAGGCTGTTGGCGTGACTGTTAACTTGCACTTCGACGAAAAAAAATGTTCTTTGGATTTTTGGACTTAACTCGTTTTCCATGTCAGCTCCTCAATTATCTAGAAAGAATAGACAAGGGATCAGTAGGTATTCCTTATTATCACTAAAAATAGGTCTGTAACAGTATGATTTTTCTATGATAAGGACAATTTTCTTGTTTTTCCCTACCGCCATCTTGATTTTTCCTACCATATTGTAAGACTAGCTTCACCAACAACGTGTGTTGATTAATTATATTCCGTACGTGAATATGTATATGAAAATAAGTCATTCCAGCACTTTGAGTTCCAGTACATCAATGTAAGTTGTAAGAAAATTGTCCTTATCATAGAAAAATCATACTGTTACATACCTATTTTTAGTGATAATTGGGAATACCTACTGATCTAGGATGGGTGGATGAAACTGAAATTATCTTGAGAGAGGCAAAAAAGTAAATAAAACAAACACGGTTTTAAAGAGAGGAGGCAGCGAGAATTGACTCGCTGAGGTGGGAGAGAGGATTCCACGATAAGAACAAGTTAGAACGCCAAGGTCTTTCGCTCAGGTCACGGGAATATAACGCTCAGACGGTATCAGGATCTGTTTACTAGAGGCCTGATTCTCGCTAGTCGCGTCACATCTCCACAGTTTCCTATTATAGTGAATTTGATATTATTTAAGGATCGAATATTATGCCGGCCGTCGAGGGTAAAGTAGCGGTAGTGACTGGGGCCAGTTCTGGGATCGGGGAGGCCATCGTAAAAGAGCTGGTGGGAGCAGGAGTCATCGTCGCTGGACTCGCTAGGAGAATCGACAGAGTTGAGGTACCTAAGTTTAGAACATGTTTATTCATTCAAGGACTGTAGCCTATTTTTCATAGAAAGGTTATAATACAGTCTGAGGATGTACGCCTAATAACCTTTAAAATGGCATGTACATTATAAATTAATACTAATAGGCGATAGAGAAGAAATAATTTTTATATCATGACTTCTCTGTTTTATGATAGAAATTTCCTATTGGTGGAGCCCCTCTGAAGTAAAATTTCCTGCATGAAATTTAAATCTCCTGATATATTTTTCAAAATCAGACCAAATTCATAGTTGACAGAAAAATCACGAAAATCTGACAAGATTAGTCAAAATATCATGATTTATTACTATTACCTCCTTCCATGATGAAATTTGAAACTCCTGATATACGATCCAAAATTAAACCAAATTTATAGCTGAACAAAAAAACAATCGGGGAAAGCAATTATGTATTAATTAATTAATTAATTACATATAAAACCAATTATTTTCTTCCACTGAAAATATAACTTGAAAGTCAACTAATCAGGTTCCTCATGAGGAATTTTTTGTTTGAAATGTCAGCAACAGTAAAACGAATTTTTGACAAATAAATATGATGGAGAAGAAAAAAATTATTGTTAAGTAGGTACGTAGGTACCTAATATTAGTTAGGTACTGACGTCTTAAAAAATCAGAAATGACTGTGCACTTCAAGCAAAACAGTGAATGATCAAACAAAATGAGAATCGCGAAAATTCGTTAAAATATTGTGAATAAAACATTATGATTTATCAGTTTTCTACCCTCTCCATCACCCCCTGCCATTATAAAATTATAAAGTCCTGACATACGTTCCAAAACTATATTGAATACGTAATGGAACAAAATAAGAATCTCGAAAATCGATCGAGAATTGTTGCTTGGGCAGCGTTTTGAAGAATTGGTAATTTATCCCCTCTACCCGCCTTTTCTCGTTGTACGGTGAACGAAGTGGGTAGGTCTTTGGTATGAGAAATTATAGAAATGCAACCGAACAAGTGTTCTACGGAATTTGCCTGCGTACGGAAGTTGTAGAGCATAAAATTCCCCTAGAACTATAGAATATCTTCTAAACTATGGGAGTTTAACAAAAATTTGGAAATTGAGCTAATCTTGCCAACGATGTCTTTCTCCTTGGTCTTTCTAACAAACATGATATTGCCAAGCACAAATATATATTCTGATGAAATTATATTTAAAAAATAAAAAGTCCAGTCATGCAGCATGACCCCATGAGCAAATTTTTGAAGAAATCTTCGACATTTCAGTCGCTATTGATCGTGTAGAGAAATTTACAACTAGCGAACGGCATTATTTCGGTTTTTGACTGATTTTTCAACTTTGAAATTTTTGAAAGCTTGATACATATTCTTATAGAAAATTTTACGCTGATTCCGAATATACCACATGTCAGTATGCTGAAAAAATTATTTCGCACAACAAATCGCAAAAAACAGGCTATTTTGAAATTTTTGACTACATTTTTGAAAATTTCAACCCGAAGATGTAATCCGATCATGCTGGCCAACGAACTTGAACTTTCGTTTTGTGTCCTTAACATTTTAAAATTTGTTTGAAGTTTCTAGATCAATTCTACGGACAGTTATCGTCTGGAATGACACATACATACATACATACATACATACATATATACATACATACATACATACATACATACATAAAAAAATGCGTTAAACTTCAGAATATGATTCAGAATAGCCTGAAACGGATTTCTGCATAAACTTTTTTCGAAAATTCACATTCTACAAATTTTGAGGCGAGAGCAATAGCTTAATTTTCTTCAAAAATTCGCTAAAATAATAATAATAACACGAAAATCGGGGGAGAATCGTTAAAACATTATGATTTATCAGTGTTCTACCCCCTCCATCACCCCCTGCCAGGATAAAATTTGAAACTCCTGACATTCGTTCCAAAACTGTATTGAATTCGTAATGGAACAAAATGAGAATCTCGAAAATCGGTCGAGAATTCAGCAGCGTTTGGAAGAATCGGTAATTTATCCCCTCCACCCCCCTTTTCTGGTTATACGGAGAACAAAGTGGGTTGGTATGAGAAATGATAGAAATGCAACCGTACAAGTGCTCTACGGAATTTGCCTGCGTGCGGTAGTTATAGAGTATAAAAGTCCCCTAGAACTATAGAATATCTTCTAAACTGATATTGCCAAGCACAAACATGTATTCTGATAAAATTATATTAAAAAATTCAAAATTCAAATCGTTCATCGTTATTCTGCGGTTACATGGCCGTAACTGAATCAATTTCCGTAAAATCCTCATACAGTACTTTTGAACGGTAAATTATCGTTACGACGTGTGTTTAGCACTTCTCGGAAGATCTTCAGCGTTTCTTTGCGAACGGTGATTGGTCTTTCTCCAAATTATAGAAGTGTGGGGTAGAAGTTGACAGTGAATTGAGAATCAAAACATAAGGTGCCAAAAGAAAAAAGCTTCTGCCATCATTTTATAATTTTGGCTGTTAGGTTTTAGGTACGTAAACAGCAGCGGTGGACCTATCATGGTTCTACCGTAGAGTGTAGAGTTACCCGATCCCAAATTTAAAGTTTGCCGAGTTTACCAAGGACTTCAACGATTTTGATGAAATTCAGTTAAGCTAATGTTGATGTTTTATCGAGGAACACGCTTTTGCTGAGACGTAACAAGTGTAAAATGTCTCGAAAAAACGGGAGTAAAGTAGCGGCGCATCTAATGTCTTTGTTACAGGGGCGGATCCAGAAATTTTTTCCGGAGGGGGTCACAGGGTAGAACAATATAAAAAATGACAAAAAATAACAAATTAACCAAACGAACAAAACAAACCGAGTTTTCTTACGGACTGACAAAGCCAGAATAACCTTATGCCTAAATTCGTCCAATTTGTATACTTAAAAACTAATTGTACCTAATTATTTATAAAATTCATTGTTTATGTAAAAACTTTAATATTTTTTTAATATTTATTAATTATTTAGCTGATAAATGTATTTATTTTCAATTTTCTTCTAAAAAAGTGTCCTAATGTGTTTTCAAACAAAGTGGCGCCTTTTATGGCATCGTAGCTAACTTCGTAGTTTGCAAATCAAAACATTGAAACCACAACAATCGATTGTTGATCTTGATCTCAGTGAATTCAGGATCGTTTTTACTGAATATGGCAGGAAAGTTAACGAGAACGGGAGTTGAACTTCTGAGTTAAAATTTCCTTTTGCATTCACGTTTTTAATTATATGCTGAATTCTTAATCGATTCAGAATATCTGATCGATCCCACAACCACCACCTGCCATACAACACTTGTTTTATTTCAGATCAAAATTTTTTTTTTTTTTTTTTCGTGATTTATTTATTGCAACTGAAACATATACATCTCATCTAGCAATATTACATTTCATGTTAGGCTCACTAAGGGGGGAGGTTTACAGCAAAACCTGGCCCATACTTGTATCAAGTACAGTTAAAAGAACACTGGATTACACTTGCACTATTTGCACAGCACAGTTAGGTCCAGAGGTTTATTTCTCTTGAGTCGCCGAAGTTCTCCTTCGTTGTTTAAAACGTTGAGCATCTCCAGGTTCTCGTGTTTGTGGAGGCGATGTTCGTGCTTCCTTGCATATTTGGCGATAATTTCGGTGACCGTTTCTACCCTCAAGTCTCGATGAATATCATCATTCCGCATGAACCAGGGGGCCTGAACTATACTTCTCAGTATTATATTTTGTCGGGTTTGGATTGTTTTAATATTTGATTTTTTCGCACAACCCCAAAGCTGAATCCCATAGGTCCAGATAGGGCGCAGTATCTGTTTGTATATGAGTAATTTATTGTGTAGTGAGAGATGTGAGTTCCTTCCATCAACCAGTACATCTTTCTGAACTTGATTTTTAGTTCCTGATTCTTTTTTTCAATGTGATATTTCCAGTTAAGTTTGGAATCAAGGTGCATCCCTAAGTATTTTACAGTGTCAGAGTATGGAATTTTATTTGAGTTGATCTCAACTTCTGGGGCTATGATTTTTCTATTAGTAAAGTTGATATGCACTGACTTTGTTTCATTTAGTTTCATTCTCCACATCTTGGTCCAATTGACAACCTTCAGATCAAAATAAATGCGAAAACTGAATAGTCTTCAATATTAACGAGGCCAGGATGAGCAAGGAGGTGGGCTCTTAACATCTCTAGCATAAGCGTGACCTGTCGTAACTTCTTCTGTACTGAGAACAGCATAAATTAGGTTAAGCAGATCGGTTAGGCTACTCTCTTCCATGATGACCCCACAGCGCCCATAAACGACAACAAATTACACGTTCATCGCGACATCGAATTAGACATCGATGCTATAATCAACAGATTTGCGAAACAAAATAGAAAATTAGACTTTGTGTTATAAATGATCGTCCCAGTTAGAACTTTTACAAAAACAATCACAAGTGTTGCTACAAACCAAATACATAAAAAAATCAGTATTCTATAAAAAGATCAGTCGTTACTATTGTTATATTTTGTTTCCAATGTTTTTAGTTAGCACTATGGTAAGTTAACTTTGGTCGTTTGGTTTGTTTCTGGTTTTTGATTTTACAAAAATTGGGTTCGTTTTGGTCGTTTGATTTTTTTTTTCTTTTGTGCAGGCTGTGATTCTGGGGGGGGGGGTCATGACCCTGACCCCCCTGTGACCCCCCCCCCCCCCCCCCCCCCTTGGATCCGCGCCTGCTTTGTTATTCAATTTATGAAGTTGAAATTTTGAAATGCAGAACCCTTGGGAGGTCTAGAAACAAATCATGAAGTTTAGAGCACCCCAGATCCGAAGCTAAGTTCTTTGCTATTCCACCTACGAAGCTGAAATTTTAAATGGAATGGAAATTTTGAATGGTGTGTTCCACGTTCCTCGAGTGTTTAGCTAAGGCTCAAGGAGAAAGCAAAAGGAGGTCTGGGGTCTCCCCAGCGAGATCACGGGACGGAGCGTTGGGTTTTCAATTATAATTTGTTAATAAATAAATTAATAACATACTTACCGTTGTAATTGTGTGAACAGTATTTTCTTTCCGAACTTGGTTTTACATGTGCTGTAACGAATTTTTGTTAATCATTTAAAATAATGAACCTTTGTAATCAACAAAGAAATAACATTTTTACCTTAATAACATTTTAACATTTTATTTTTAGTTTGAAAAAAGTTTCATTTGGTTGAAAAGAGCTTTCATTTGATTGGTGCATGGTTTCAATTGGGAGGTACGAGGTTTAATTCGATTGGAACAAGGTTTCATTTGGTCGGTACGAAGTTTCATTTGATAGAAAGAAGGTTTCACTTGACTGAAAGATGCTATATATACATATGAAAAACCGTTAAACTCTAGGATTCGTTTCCGAATGTCTCAAAACGAATTCCAATGAAGAAGTTTTTCAAAAATTTTGATTTGATGATTGTACTTTGTACCTACTGCGGGTATGATGCAAACCTGGAGCCCCGTGACGTATTCAAGGCCACCATAACCGGCGCGGTAAACCGAGTAGTTGGATGTAGTTCGTAACGGCAATCATCCGGAACGACCGCCGACCGTGAAATAGAACCTTCCCGATTTTGGTTTTCGCTTTATTTTTACAATAATGAACGTGTACGAGTCAAAATTATTGAAATCTTGGGTTGTTATGAAAAATAACCCCCTAAGAAAATAAATAAATAAATTATCATTTATTGTGAAAAGGCCTAGTGGCCCATTCCATTATAATACACTCAAGAATTACAAGGGTAATTGTTACAAAAAATAAAAAAGTACGAAAATGTTAGCAATTACGAATTACCTATACAGGGTGATTCCCTCGCAGATGCAAAAAAAAAAAAAAAATTTGGGTGAAACTACATCAAAAATGGAGTAAAATGCCGCCAACTGCATATTTTTATCTCAATCCGTTCTTGAGATATGATTTTTTAAAGGTTTTCTCAGGAAAACCGTGTTTTTTTCTTTTAAACTCGAATTTCTCCACTTTACTTCATTTAATTTTAACTTTTGACCACATTTTTGGAATCAGCATTAAATTTACTATAAGAATAGTGTACTTGGGTTCTTAAAAAGTACCATCCAAAGACTCTCACATCAGCTCAAACATTGGCGATTTTGAAGATAGAATATTTCTGAAAATCTTTAAAACTTTACTACTCTTCCAAAACGAATCCTGGAAGCTGGCGAATCTCATGAAAACTGCTTCGTCTAATAATCTTTCCAATGGTATAATCAAGTTTACTTTTATTTTGTTATTTATTGGAGAAAATTGTGTTTTAATGTTAAAAAATGTGGGGTTTTCAATGAAATTGTTGGTTTTCTCGAAAGATGACCCTCCATGAACCTACGAGTATGGGGTCGGTTTTTTCACGACGTATCGAATGGTAACATTTGTAGATTTCTCCGTTATAACCGAGTTTTACACTTAAAATCGCAAATGTTTAGTTTGTTTGTTACGATTAAATGTATGTGTGTTATGGGGTAAAACTAGTTAATTAAAGTGTAAAACTCGATTATAACGTAGTTGAAAGATCTGCAAGAGTTTCCATTCGATCCAGCGAGAAAAAATACATAGAAACCGACCCCATACTCGTTGGTTCATGGAGGGTAATCTTTCGAGAAAACCAACAATTTCATTGAAAAACCCACATTTTTTAACATTAAAACATTATTTTCTTCCCTAAATAACAAAATAAAAGTAAAATTGATAATACCGTTGGAAAGCATATTAGATGAAGCAGTTTTCATGAGATTTGCCAGTTTCCAGGATTCTTTTTAAAAGAGTAGTAAAGTTTTAAAGATTTTCAGAAATATTATTTTTTCAAAATCGTCAATGTTTGAGCTGATGTGAGGGTATTCGGATGATACTTTTTAAGAACCCAAGTACACTATTCTTATAGGAAATTTAATGCTGATACCGAAAATGAGGTTGAAAGTTAAAATTAAGTGAGGCAAAGTGGAGAAATCCGAGTTTAAAATGAAAAAAAACACGGTATTCCTGAAAAAACCTTTAAAAAAAATCATATCTCGAGTACGGATTGAGATAAAAATATGCGGTTGGCGGCATTTTACTCCATTTTTGATGTAGTTTCACCCAAATTGTTTTTTGCATCTGCGAGGGAATCACCCTGTATAAGACGCTTGTTGCGGCAAGGAAGAGTAATACAATATGAACGTATTATAAAAGATAATAAACATTTGGGGGAATTAAAGTAATGGGAGGCCCTAATAAAAGATAGAATAATAAAATAATAAAATAAAAGTGGATTAATATGGTAGGGAGGATACATTATTCTGTGTTGGTATAAAATTTAATTACGCCACTCCTGAACTATGTCGTTGGAATTAGTCGGGATGCGGCCCAGGGGGAAAAAAATGTGAATTTATTTCATGTTTTTTATTCGACGTTTCGTCCTCTTGCTGAGGACATCTTCAGGATCCTACACGGACAAAACAGGCATTGTTATATGTTATCTTATAGGTATTGTTATCTTGAACAGAAGAAAACAAAAATAATAGTTAAAAACTAATTTGAACCAAAAACTTACTGGTGTGTCCAGGAAAAATTTTTTAAACGTCCAAATATAACGGACTTGTCAATTAATATGAAGCAATAACGGTGGTACACCTAAGGAAAAAAACAAACCAAACAAGCTATAAAAAATGTGTTGAAACAGCTTAAACAATAAAAATTTAGATAAAATGTTAAAATATTATTAATGGATAACAATAATTCGATATAAAATATTAATCAGAAACTAACAAAGTAAAAACAACAACAAAAAGTTAGGTATAAAAGGGTGAACTTGTTGGCGGCTATGGTTTACTTTTCAGTTTGTTGACGAATGGATAGATGAAATGTTTTAAAATCTATATTTTTCTATATTTCCCTATACCTGTTTTCGTTTTCTTCCTTTATATTTTCTTCAGTGACTATTTTTCTTAACCTTTCTTGATATTCTCAAGAGTAGTAGTTATCGACTTATTTGACTGGGTGAGTAGGTACTTACTTCCCATCAAGTTCACCATTTTATACCTAACTTTTTGTTGTTGTTTTTACTTTGTTAGTTTCTGATTAATGTTTTATACCGAATTATTGTTATCCATTAATAATATTTTAACATTTTATCTAAATTTTTATTGTTTAAGCTGTTTCAACACATTTTTTATAGCTTGTTTGGTTTGTTTTTTCCTTAGGTGTGTACCACCGTTATTGCTTCATATTAATTGACAAGTCCGTTATATTCGGACGTTTAAAAAATTTTTCCTGGACACACCAGTAAGTTTTTGGTTCAAATTAGTTTTTTACTATTATTTTTTGTTTTCTTCTGTTCAAGATAACAATACCTATAACATATAACAATGCCTGTTTTGTCCGTGTAGGACCCTGAAGATGTCCTCAGCAAGAGGACGAAACGTCGAATAAAAAACATGAAATAAATTCACTTTTTTTCCCCCCTGGGCCGCATCCCGACTAATTCCAACGACACAAGTACGTAAGGCCGACTAAACTACTAACATCACTATTGAACTTGCTGATCGTGGGGATAGACCTAAGACAGAGAGGAAGCCCATTCCACAGCCTCGCCCCAACTACCCCAAAAGAATTAGCCATAGTACGAGTATTGTGGCGAACAATCCTCAGGGCGTTTGAACGAAAAGAAATAGCTTTAGAAATGACAGAGTTGAGATAGGACGGGACCAAGGAATGAAATATTTTGAAAATATGTAAGAAGTGGAGAAGGTTAAGATAAATTTTGAGGGGCAAAGAAAATAAATTAAAGTGTGAAACTGAATGAAGGAATGTTGTGTCCGTCACCCATTAATTGCATGTACAAAACAGCAATATGAACCACCACCAACACTTCTCCAGCAGTGCGTTCCGAATCACGATCACAACGCCACTTTCGCCACTTCAGTTAAATCCAGTTAAGGCACTTCCCCTCACAACGATGACGTCACGGAGGGGTGGTAGTTCCCTCTCCCCTCGGCCTCCCGCATCCCGTGCATTTATCGCATCCCGCGCTTTTATTTAAACAGCGATCTTTTAGTTTTAGTACCTGCCTACCTAAGTAGGTACTTAATTTATTTTTTTCAAGCAAAGGGTTGAGCTTCAATGTATAAAATGAAATTTATAGAATTGGTCCATACATTACTAAATATTAGTATATTTAACTAGGAACCTACCTACTGTTCAACTATACGAATTTAAAACGATTTTTTAAAGCACATTTTGGATAGGTAGGTAGTACATCTCTATTGGTAATCACGAAACGCGTACGTAGATATCATCCTATTTTCAGGGTTCTTGATTTTTGGGAATAACTAGAAATTTTCGATTATGAAGACCTTAGTAGGTAGACAATTTGCTTTTCTGTAATACTAATCATACTAAATACATAATGAGCCAAAACGGACTACCATGAAAGGGTTTATACCAACATTATTCGCTACAGGTACTTACTCAATAAACGGCTCCAATTATTGTAATGTATATTAATGTACTTACCTACGTTATCTTACACATTTCGACTTTGTGTTGCATACGAGTCTGCAACACATTGGGACCTTTTATGCCTTTAGTTCAAGAATGAATATTAATATGTTGAATTCTATTTTGAACAAATAATTTTGACGAATAATATTCAAAACAATAATTTTCATCACAATTGTAACAGTTTCAATGATTTCAATAAACTCTTGTAATAAAGCAATTATCTCTACCCACGGCTTCATTTTGGCGTTTTCTCGGAGTGATTTCTAACGTGGAAACTAATAACAACAAAACAAGCGGCATTGTTTACTACATCCATTACTTACATTTTTAAATGTTAAATGGCGACATAAATACCAAGAGTAAGTACCTACGAGAGAAATGCGTGATAAATCGAGAGCTTTCAAACGAATGGTGAACGATTTCTGTCGAAGTGCCAAAGTAAAGACATGTCAATGTCAAAATCAAGACATGTCAATGTCAAAATTCACGCTCATTTGCGATATCTGTTATCTTATCACAACGACCGCGCCGACCCAGCTCCAGACATGGGTCGAAGATGGAAGATTTCACACGCCATATTTAAGGGTGGGCGAAGGGTGGGAGAAATCCGTGACGTCATCGATTTGGCGAAATGGGCGATCATGGCAGGAAACGGAACGGCAAATGGCGTCTGTTTTGGGGAAAAAGTGGCGAAAGTGGCGTTGCGATCGTGATTCGGAACGCACTGCAGAGTTACCGCCTGCCATTCGGCGTTATGTATGTTTTTCTGACCTGTGAATGTAAGCTCCCTTTCTAGCGTCCTAAAATACAAGTTCGACTTATATCATAAATGCGTGTTATTATTCATTTAATAGCCACCAGCCACTTCAATTGGCGACGAGGATGGGATAAGAGGTACGTTCAGGTTTAAATTTTGAAATTCGTCCTCTGGAATCAGGGAGAAACCTGCCCCTGAATCCACTTCCATTCGGATAGGTCGTTTGTTGACAAAAACAGTAACAAAATACTTGTGAGAATCTGAGACAGAGTATTCAGAATGTGGCTGGTCGAAAATGTCTACTATTTCGTTCTTTGAATCATTACAAATTTCTGTGACATTGTTTATGTTCAGATCAAATGCAAAGTCATTGACCTCGAAAGATTGCAAGTGGTTTGTAGAATTATCTCTGGTTTTGTGGTTAGATTGTTGTTTTGGAGGTTTGTCTTTAAGAAGTGTAGTTATGCAAACCCGCACAACATGTCCTTCCTTACCACAACCGGAACAACGTAATGAGGATCTATCAGTGCGACAGTCAGGAGATCGGTGATTATTTTTACCGCATTGAAAACATAGATCGCTAATTCCGAGTTTGACATAGTCTATTCTTGATTCTGAACGACTCCTGGAAACCCCATGCATAGGGGACGGTGATTTGGATCGATTATTCCGATTTTTAGATTTATCACGATAAGATTTATGTGAAATTTTGTGGACGTACTGGGTTGAATTCATAGGTTGTTGATTATTGAGCTCCTGCGTTTCAAGTCTAGAAGCTTCCAAAGATGTAGCTTTGGTCAAAACTTCGGCAAAGGTTTTTGAATCGGACTGCAGCAACTGTTCTCTAATCCAATTATCTTTGAGCCCTCTAATGAATTGGGCTCTCAAGAAAAGATCCGCCACCGAGACCGTTTGTTTACAGGTGCATTCCACGGTGAATTTGCATTCAGGAAGATCGCGTTGTAAATCAGCGACAAAGTCCGCGATGCTTTGGGTTGGTTTCTGGTAAGTGCTCAGAAAATAATGTTGTGACACTACATTGTTTTTAGATGGGGCGAGCATATTGCTGAAAGCTTCTGTGATTTCTTCATAGTTCAGGTTTTTTATTGGTTTATCCGGTCCTAACATTGCAGAAAGATTATTATAGTGCGTGGAACCTATAGAAACACAAAGTAGTTGCGCTTGTTTATCATTGGCAGTGACATTCTTGACAGACAAATAGTTCTCAAATCTCTCAAGATAGTTTTTGAACCTCTCCTTTTTTGAATCGAATGCCTCGAACGGAGGAATATTATTTGAAATGGATGTATTACTTACAGGATTGCTGCGGATTTGATCGATTAAAGTTGCAATCAGCTCACCCTGGCTGGCTGAAAAAGCCCCCAAAAGTCGGCTAAACTGGTCGGCGTCCATTCTGGTAGTTTTTGATCGATGTCACGATAGATGTTACTTACTTTCAACTCGTCGCCAATTGAAGCGATTGAATTGATTCATTGATTCATTGAATTGATTCAGAATATCCCACACTTCAAGGAAAATGAAGGTATTGCTTTAGCTCAGAAATGTTTAAAATCGACATTTTTGGAGAAAAAAAATCATTGAAACCCATTTTGAGGCATTCTGAAACGATTTCTGGACTTTGAGCTTTTCATATATGGGGCATTCCACGTCAAACGGGAAGCTCCAAAAATAAATCCACTCTGAAATTGACCGTTTTCTCGAATATGAAAGAAAATGATTCCCCCCGAATTTCAGGCTTTAAAAATTATTTTTGGTCTTTCAATCAGGGGATGTTATCGCCCTTATTTTCAGCCAATAAAAACTTGTTGCTAGTGTTGTTAACAGCGAAAACCCTACTCTTTCCAGTGGGAAAGACGCATTTAAAAACTGTAAAAAGTAATTTTTCAAATTTCGACATTTTAAGAAAATGTTATTTTTGATTCAATTCGTAGCTATGTTAGGGTAGGACATGCAACTAAAAGAATATTTTGGGATAGCCGGTCATTTGGGCATAGCAGCCGAAAGTATGAACCATTATACCACGAGAAACTCGTTCACACAATTCTCAAATTCACACCCTTGAAAGCTTGATTATTGATTATCTGGCGCAAGAAAGGCATTTTTATCTCAATCCTTAGGAGAAATATCGTCTGGAATGAAATACACACACACACACACACACACACACACACACATATATATATATATATATAAATATATATATATATATATATATAGTTTTGGTGAAGGGTGAAAACACTCGCCTGTAATATTATTTTGAGATGTTACAGATGGTCGGAAAATATAGGAAACAAATAAACATTCAATCACTGCTCGGGGTCACCATTGGAAAAGAGTTTCAGGCACCATGAACGGTGCCTTGTAAACTTACAAAACTGAGAATAACTTACAAAATCGAGAATATTTCGCCGTATCGGCGTCGTCAGCTCTCTGATACGTGAAAAAGCGCAAACTTCAGGGATCATTCCAGAATGCCTCAAGACGGGTTTCAATGGGGAAATTTTTCGAAAATTTTGGTTTTAAAAATTTCCGAGCCTTTGCAATAGCTTCGTTTTCTACAAAAATTCGCTATAAACGATGACAAAAATACGTGTTTCCTATAGAAATAAGGCGAGTATACTGGACTAAGGACATGAATAATCTCCAATGAACAACATAAGCATGTGAAAAAATAAATACTTGATATTTTTTGAAATTATGTATTACTCATAAAATTATAAAAATACATACGCAGTCTTTGAGTACGTTCTTATTACAAAACATATATATATATATACTCGGCCTCCTGGTCCCCCCAGATCTTTTCTCTTTTGTACTGCATGGAAAACGAGGATAATTTGCTATGCAAATTTCGGGAGTTGTACGACCAAAAAAAATGTGACAAGTCAACAGGATTTGAACCCACAACCTTCGTCTCACGAGACAAATTTCGTTACGGACATTACAAAAAAAATTATTGGGGGTCGGCCTAAGAATTGCATAGCAATTAATTAATAGTCCATGGGTTCGAATCCCAGCCAAGCTTGAACATTTTTTTATATCCGAATTTTTTTACATCCATTTTTTTCGCATCGTGGGTTCAAATCCCAGCCAGGCTTGAACATTTTTTTATATCCATTTTTTTAATGTAAAATGAACGAATAAAAATCTACGCAGTATATATATATTTATTTATTTAACACATAGTAAGTACGTTATTATTTTATGCAGTGATTATAAAACAGATATATGCTACTTGGACAAACTAGTATACATAGAGAAAAATCGTAATATATGTTTTCAGCCTTTACTATTCTTAACATTGTTATACCTATTTGAAGTATTGTGAGGCTGAAATCCATGAAAATCTTGAACAACTTCATTAATTCATTCATTCAATTTAAAATAGTATTATCGGCATTTTATTCTGTTTTTTCAGGCACTGGCTGCAACACTGAAGGGGCAGAAAGGGAAACTGTCGGCTATCAAATGTGACGTCACTAAGGAGGATGACGTCATAAATGCGTTTGCGTGGGTTGAAAAGAACTTGGGACCGCCAGACTTCGTCATCAATAACGCTGGAGTCCTCAAGCAGGCCATGATCTCAAGTGAGTGTCCCTGCTGCAATTGATCTGAACACATTTTCATTTTAATACAATTTAGAAGGGGCGAGGCATAACTTTTTCCTGCAATACACAAAAATATTCCCATTCCAACGGTTAACCTCACGAAAAAATTGTATAGAAGAAGATACGTTAACGAATATACTCGTAGGTAGGTATGTCATATCGCAATATATCATCACACCTGCGAGGTTCAAATGGCTTACTCTGCAGATCGATGATGATGTAATCAGGTGCTGGAGTTGACATCGTGAGTATGAGAAGCGCTCATCGAATATTTCCAATCACTATCACACTCTTGAGATCACAGCCAAAAAAAAAAAAAAAAGTTTAGGTAGACACTCGAAAACCAATCGCTGAACTATCAGAGAGATTTCAATTCAATTCAATTTTATTGTATAACCCGTAGGTATTACAAGGAGTTCCTTGAATACATATTAAAAATAGCACATGATATCTTGCCTTCATTTTTGCCTCAACAAACAATGTTACACTTTTACGTATGATGTATCAAATAATTACTTATATAGGTCTACATAATTTACATATAATAAATGAGCATTGCCTAATTAACATATATCACAATCAATAATGCCTACACTCCACTGCCAAATTTCAATAATAATCCCGAGTCATTGCCAAAATTTCCAAAGCGGTGTTGATGTTCGTTCTATCTCTTGTAGATTTTCATTTTCTTCTTGATCTGTTTTCTGGAAATGTTGGGAGGGGAAGGAGGAGGAGTATTTAGATTAATATCAACTTCTGACCCAGTAGATGTAGAATCCTCCAACGTAATTTGTCCATAGAGGAATTATTAGCAAAATGAATGTGAACTGGTCTACTTCTAGAAGGTTGGATGGTGCCTAAACGTCTTACACCTATAACTTCATAATCCTCAAGAACGGATTTAATTCCGTTCTAAGAATTTCCATCACCTACTCTTGAGAATATTCATGTTAGCGAATTTTTGAAGAAAATTAAGCTATTGCTCTCGCCTCAAAATTTGTAGAATGTGAATTTTTGAAAAAAATTTATGCAGAAATCCGTTTCAGGCTATTCTGAATCATATTCTGAAGTTTAACGCATTTTAGCGAATTTTTGAAGAAAATTAAGCTATTGCTCTCGCCTCAAAATTTGTAGAATGTGATTTTTTGAAAACATTTTATGCAGAAATCCGTTTCAGGCTATTCTGAATCATATTCGTATGTATGTATGTATATATGTATGTATGTATATATGTATGTATATATGTATGTATATATGTATGTATGTATGTGTCATTCCAGACGATAACTGTTGTGCTAGAAACTTCAAACAAATTTATAAAAATTAAGGACACAAAACGAAAGTTCAAGTTTGTTGGCCAGCATGATCAGATTACATCTTCGGGTTGAAATTTTCAAAAATGTAGTCAAAAATTTCAAAATAGCCTGTTTTCTGCGATTTGTTGTGCGAAATAATTTTTTCAGCATACTAACATGTAGTATATTCGGAATCAGCGTAAAATTTCCTATAAGAATATGTATCAAGTTTTCAAAAATTTCAAAGTTGAAAAATCAGTCAAAAATCGAAATAATGCCGTTCGCTAGTTGTAAAAATCGGTAATATTTGCATGAAACATTGTCCAATTCAGATTGAACTACTCTTATGGAAGTATCCCTGTATAACTAATCCTAGAACCATGCTGTTTAAAACGTAGGTAGTAGGTGCTTTAGAAAAAAAAAAAAAAAAGTAATCTCAACTGATGAGTTTACTCTGTGCATGTGTTAATAATTTGATTCCATGTTTGTCTATCAAAATCATAAAATAAAATTTCTCAACACGATCAATAGCGACTGAAATGTCGGAGATTTCTTCAAAAATTCGCTCATGGGGTCATGCTGCATGACTGGACTTTTTTCTTTCCCATCTAGAACGTTATGAAGAATAAGATCGTTTCTGGTGTCCGTATGCCGATTCTGTTTCGTTTTTTTTTTTTTTTTTTCAGATAATACTAGATTTTCTTCTATACTGTCAATTCTATTATTAATTTTTTTTATGAGCAAGATAGTTTCTTGGCTGTTAGCGATTTCTTGCGACAGAGCATGCACCTGTGAACTCAAAACATTTCTATGTTCCTTCAAAATGCAGCAGCAGTTGAAGTTTGGTTGTAATTACGTCAAGGCATTTAATTACCTGATGAATCTTGGAGGTCGACATTCCCGTAGTTGCAATTATTCAACACGACACCGGTCGAGTGGATAGTCCTTTCCCTTCGGTAATCAACAAATCACCAACCAAAATCCCAAAATGACCTTTTTCCAGAGATCTAACCGTTAAAAATTTACGAAAATTGTTATTGCTGAGAGTTAATCAAAGAGCGAACACAAAAAACAAAAACTGAAACAAAATTCACAATACAACCCTGCCAAATCAATACCGTAGAACGGGGTTACAATGGTACATTTTTCATGGTTTTTTTATAGGTGTTTGATTGAAGGAATGAAGATTCCCCATTGAAATTCATACAGGTGAAACTAAAAAACATGTGTGAAGTGCTTTCTAAGTTACAGGTCCCTATCATTACCCATAAGGCCACGGTGAACCGTCAAAGTTGTACTACTTTTACCCCATCAAACGGGGTAACTGTGGTACACCAGCTCTATTCTGTTTCTAGTGCCTAAAAGCACGCTCTGTACTAATGTTACCCCGTCCAGATTGTAGCCGGGATTTTCAAAAATATAAATTAGAAATTCTCTTCTGAAGAATACTTCTGAAGAGTACTTATGCCGATATTGTACCCAGAAGAAGCTTTTCTCACTGACAGCCTACCGCTCTTGATATCCTCCAAAGATTTCTCATTGTCTCTTCGGTGAAATTGGCATAAGGCCGTGATCCCAATTTTCTTTTAGACTTTCTCATGATCGTAAACTGAAACAATAGAGAAAAAAAATCCTGCATGACCGAAAATTGACAAAAACTCCGGTTTTTACGTGTACCACTGTTGCCCCGTTTACCTTCCCACTTTCATATAACCCTACCATCTGGAACCTGATAACACCTGATCAAATTAATTCATACATGAATATCACTGTTATCCAATGCTAAAACCATACTTAAGCCAGAAATTGAAGTCAAGAAGCCTGGAAAGCCGTGAGAAACACAGTTTGCAGCACACCTTCCAATTGTTGTCAAAATACAGAACTGTTTAACCTTATCAAACAAGTAGAAGAAGTGTGGTTGTTTTTGCTGTCATGACTAAAATCCATTAGGCAATAATCAAGTATCAAATGCCACCCTTGGCTGTTTTCCTAAATTCAGTAGGTAGGTAATGCAAAAATTTGAAAAATATGAAAAATGACGTCAAGTACCACTTTTACCCCGCAAAAGTAAAGTAACCCCGTTCTACGGTACTTAATACGGAGCTCGCAAAAAACACGTACGCTCGGCTCGGCTACCTAACTGGAACTTCATCGGAGAGTTACGGTGAGATGTGATGATAATGGTGGATGGTGAGATGATAATGTGATGAGAATCACAGGTTCATACGGCGAATTTTGAGGAAAACGCCAGAGATGCGCCGATCTTTGCGAATCCGAGGTCGATTGAAAACAAGACTCCCCTCCTCCCCACTACCACCTTCCCAGGCCGCTGTTCAAACAGTTTCAGATCCGCCAGCTTCATGCGCTTCTCAGAGAGCTTGGGGCAGCACAACACCTGTCTTGCACCATCTAGCCAGGACTTTGAGTATAAATAATATGGGGAGCTATTAGCGGTAGTCGAGACATCAAACCATAGACCGATCAGCTCATGTCATATGAGATAAATCGTTAATACCTACTGTATTCTGTGGTACCTATTATAGTTTTCTATGAATCGTATTCGAATATGCTTACTCAAACTGTTCAACGCAGGATGTTTTGTGATTTAATGTTCAGCTAATATCTACTTCACGTTATTGCGTACCTACTTCGTGCAAGTGCGTGGCGGGAAGCATCATCTTCCTGGTCCAGCGCATCACAAGCGGCACGTCTCAACCAGTGAGTATAGAAATAGGTAACTAGAGCGGCCTAAGGCAAAGACCAAGTGTGTTGACCTTCCCCCACTCCCTGGTGCCTCTCCTGATGCCTGGCGCCTCGCTCGGCACTCTTTCAGCAGTTTGTTGCATGTTTTGTTCTCTCCTTCCATGTTTTGTTGTTGACGCGCCTACTTGTTTGAGGTAGGTACGGTTGCTTTGATTTTTAGTGCGATGTGATTGTGTTAGAAGTGGTGTGTGAATGGATAGATGTACGTTGGTGAGTAGCAAATTACTTTTACAAAGAGAAAATGCTGAGTGAGTTTGTCGCGTATGGATGCCAAAACAGTGAGAGAACCAAGGACGTTGGCGATGGCGCGGTAAGGAAGATTTCCTTTCACCGTTTCCCTAAAGACTCTGAACTCAGAGAAAAATGGGTCCGATCAATCAGGAGAGAAAAATGGAACCCCACCAATCACAGTCGTGTTTGTGGTGACAATTTTAAAGATTGTGATAAGTCATCTCCTTTTCGAAGGTATCTAAAAAAAGATGCTATTCCGTCGATATTTTCTGCTTCTCCACCTCATTTACAGCCATAAACTTCCACTTCAAAGATACCACGAAGGGTTTTGAAGCGGGATTCCTCACCATTTCCACCTCCAGTTCCAGAAAAAATACCAACCGCATATTTTTAACTCAATCCGTACTCAAGATATGATTTTTTAAAGTTTTTTCAGGAATACCGTGTTTTTTAATTTTAAACTAAAATTTCTCCATTTTGCCTCATTTAATTTCAACTTTCGACCTCATTTTCGGAATCAGCGTTGAATTTTCTATAAGAATATTGTACTTGAATTCTAAAAAGTACCTTCCGAAGACCTTCACATCAGCTCAAATATTGACGATTTTGAAAAAATAAAATTTCTGAAAATCGTTAAAACTTTACTACTCTTCCAAAAAAAATCTTGAAAACTGGCAAATCTCATGAAAACTGTATCATCTAATACTCTTTCCAATGGTATAATCAATTTTACTTTTACTTTGTTATTTAGGGGAGAAAATTGTTAAATAATTATGTTAAAAAATGTTGGTTTTCTCGAAAGATGCCCCTGTATGAACCTACGAGTATGGGGCCGGTTTCTATGTATTTTTTCTCGCTGTATCTAATGGAAACGCTTGCAGATCTCTCCAACTACGTTATAATCGAGTTTTCACTTTAATTAACTAGTTTTACCCCATAACACACATACATTTAAGCGTAGGTAACAAACAAACTAAACATTTGCGAGTTTAAGTGTAAAACTCGATTATAACGGAGTTGGAAAGATCTACAAATAATGTTACCATTCGATACAGTGTGAAAAATAATAGAAACCGACCCCATACTCGTAGGTTCATAGAGGCTCAACTTTCGAGAAAACCAACAATTTCATTGAAAAACCCACATTTTTTAACATTAAAACATAATTTTCTCCCCTCAATAACAAAGTAAAAGTAAAATTGATTATACCGTGTGATAGAGTATTAGATGATACAGTTTTCATGAGATTTGCCAGTTTTCAAGATTTTTTTTGGAAGAGTAGTAAAGTTTTAATGATTTTCAGAAATTTTATTTTTTCAAAATCGTCTATGTTTGAGCTGATGTGAAGGTCTTTGGATGGTACTTTTTATGAACCCAAGTACACTATTCTTATAGGAAATTTAACGCTGATTCCAAAAATGAGGTCAAAAGTTAAAATTAAATGAGGAAAAGTGGAGAAATTCGAGTTTAAAAGGAAAAAAAAACACGTTTTTTTTTTAAATAAAACAAAATCATATCTCGAGTACGGATTGAGATAAAAATTTGCAGTTGCCGGCATTTTACTACATTTTTGATGCAGACTAACTCAACAAATTTTTCGTCACTTATCCCCTGCTACCCTGCATTCCGAGGAAGCTCATCGACCTATTTGGAATGATAATAAATCATCTTTACATGATTAAAAGGAGATCCGCTATGAGGATGCAAGTAGGGTATTTGGCCGTGAGCAGTGGAAGGGCGGGGAATGGCACCTGAGGGTTGGGGGGGGGCAGCGCATACGCCCGCTCACCTTCCAGCACTGGGGAAGGCCTCTCTAGTTATTTCTATACTCACTGGTCTCAACTGACAGGAAAATAGCGTTGAAATAAGAGCAATAACCCTCCATATTATTTACACTCAAAGGGCCAGGGGCATCCAACCCCGCGATTTTTCAAAACATCAGAACCCTCCAGAACTTTTTCTTTCGTTTGGTTACAACAATAAGATAAACGCCTCGCCACTGCAATTTGGTAAAGATAATAGTACTCGATGCAACGTGGAATTTCTCTAATTTCAGTAAGAAATCTTCTCTATTTTCATCAAAGCGTTAGGCGTTTTTCGCTACACAAAATAACAATTAGAAAAATCGACTGATTCTTTGATTATTTAAAAGATTTAGATTTAAGACATTAAAAAAAAAAAAAAAAATAATAATAATAATCTTGAAATAAAACAGCGTTTATTATTATCGTTGCAATAAACAACAAAGGTTTACTCCCGAATTTTTTAGGACATTAAATCTACCTTAATTTTATTAATATTTGCCACTGCATTTCGCATGACTGGAACTTTTTTAGGTATTTGACTACGTTTTGATACACCGAAATTTTTAAAATTGGCCGAATTAAAAGCTCCGCTTTAATTTTACAGGCTGTGATTTGAAAGACATTCAAGTCATGTTCGACACTAACGTTGTTGGGATCGCATCTTGCTCGAGGGAAGCCCTCAAGTCGATGGTGAAGAACAAAACTGAAGGAACCATAATCAACATTAACAGGTCAGTTGAGCAGGTCTTCACTAATCTTTTATTTTATTTATTCATTTTTTTCTTGTAACATCACTTCCAAATGTAGGAAAGCTGTTTTGCCAGCACTCCGCGCTGCTAAGAAATCCCCGCGTGCAGAAAAAGGTCCTGTCAAGTCAAACTAACACTCAGAAGGGGTTCAAACACAACTAGAAACTGACGGCGAACCGGTATGACTTCGACTTCTCCATCACATTCCAGCCCTAACAGCTCCCCTGTCTGCTCATTGTCAGGTTGTAGTTGTCCAAAGGAACTCTGTTTGAGTGGGATGTTTTTGAAACTAAATTAGGCGCACTGGGGCAAGTGGAATAGGGTTTTGCACAAAACACTCTTGATACTACAATAAAATCCAGTGAAAGCCTTCAAGTGAGCTGAATTTTTACTGAGGCTTGTACTAACCATTCTTTATAACATGTAAGAGCCGTTTCGCGTTTGTAATTATCTATGATAGCGATATTTTAACATTTAAAACAAAAAATCGTTGCATTCCACTTACCCCAGGGTTTTCCGAATCAAGGGGTAAGTGGATCACATAAGTTATTTGCCACAAAAGGGTCTAAAAATGCATGATATGGGTGGGAATGATACCATATCAAATAAAACATCAAGAAAAACCGCACATTCTGCACACTGGATCACTTGTGTAGGCTTCAATCCTGTGCAGATGTTTCCTGAAGCACCCGTGCCCAGTCACCATTCCCACCAAGGGTCCTATTTTTCTCCTCGAGAGATTTAGGGTGGCGGCTGTACTCCTACAATGGCAGGGTGCGTTCATTACCAGTTTTCCATGTTTCTGTTCTGGGGTGTTATCCCAGAGCCGTTTGTGTTCCTTCCTTAACCATTCCCACAAAGCAGTTTTTACCAAGCGTTTTGCTGGGTATAGCCCAGGACTGGTTCCGGCCCAATGAATTGCATTGAGGCCCCCCTTTGTGCTAGCTGGTCTACCTGTTCGTTTCCTGCCACTTCTGTATGCCCTGGAACCCATTCCAAGGTAATCTTGTTGTCCTTTCCCAGGGCATTTAGTACATCGCAGCACTCCCTCACAAGTCTTGACCTAGTTTGAGGTGCTGCAAGTGCTTTAAGTGCTGCCTGGCTATCTGAGAGAATGAGAATACTCCTCCCTCTCATTCCTTATTGCAAATAAGTCTGCCTGATTTACTGTGTTATACTCACCCAAAGGAAATGATGCCTCTAGGTGTGGTCTCCCACCAAATATACCAGCCCCAGACCTTCCTTCCATCCTGGAGCCATTTTTGTAGATGACTACAACCCATTCCATTATCCATTCGTCCTTCTAGAAATCTTTACCTTGAAGTCCTTGAGAAAGTCGTAAATCGGGGCAGTTTGGTCACTTCTCATGTAGAGAACATCTATCCCAACAGCCCGTAAGATACTTGCATGTCCGATGGAGTCTATTGCCTTCCATTTGTCCATGGCCAGTAGTCTGTGTGCCATTGCTGCAGCTGTGGACTGTACCATTAGCTGCAGGGGCGGTAGGCTTGATGACCCTTCCCAGCAAGGCTATATATTTTACCTGCAAATTAAAGTTTATGGAATGTGCTGCGGTAAGCATAATTTCACTAATAATAGCGTTATGCAGACACGCTTTCCTTTTCAAAACATTCTACCTATACCTATTCCCCAACAAGATAGTAGTTGATAGGTCTCCCAGAGGTAGCGAACAGTAAATGAAATAGGTTGTGAAATCGCTCCATTTTTTTGCAAGCTGGAAAACGTCATGTTTGAGCTCATCAGCTCTCGGTATCCATGTACACATCTTGCGAGGACTTCCATTATTTGAATTTTGTCTTCCTAGATCCCTTGAATTTCACAATGAGTGGCTCCTGGATAGCGCTTCTTTTCCAGCTATGAAAAAGTGTCACAACAGTGTTAACTTGTAGATTTTGATTCTATTTAGTATAAAATATTCTTAAACTCTGCCTCCTAGCCTCACCCTCTTCAGGATCAAATCAATTTAAAGTTAGGCACCTCCTTACATACCCAATTTGCGTGGAGGTGAACTTGGTGTTTTCAGAAAGTTTCGTGATTCTTTACAGATGAAATGGATTCTCAACAATGTTTCTCTGGATATTTTAGTAAATATAAAAACAACGATTTTATTTTTCCAGCTTTGCTGGGCACTTCATTCTTCCATTCCCTGGGATTCACGGCTACAATGCTTCCAAATTTGCAGTCACCGCTCTGACGGAAGGTCTCAGGAATGAGGTGACTGGGCTCAATGCAAACATTCGAGTAACGGTAAGTAAATCATTGCGGGTTCTTTAGTTTCACTTGGGCAGATTTACAGTAGGAGGTTATAGATAGAATGAGTTTGCTGTGTGTCCCCCACCTTAGTGCCCACACCTCCCCCACCTGTAACAGTGTCAGTTCTCTGGCATGGGAAGCAGAGAAGAGACAACTCCAACACACCCAATTGGCAGATTAGGGAACCTTGCTCACCTGTTTCACAATACCACCATGCTAAAGAGTTGGTATTTGGGGAAGCTGGACAGCTAGTTTTTGGTAGAATGAGTTGGCTGTGTGTGTAGCCAATAGGGCTCACTCAGTTCCTCTGGCCAAACAATTTTAATATGGCTACAAACCAACTGTACTGATCATATGGATAAAGATCGGAATCCATGAAATACCATCTACACACAGACCATTTTCATCAGCCATGTTGGTTTATTATTTTCAATAATCCACCTTGCTAGACCGAGAAAAAAACTTTTTCAAACCACCCACAAAGTTTGTTGGTTTATGTTTCAAGAGACGTCAATTCCAAAAATTTAATTTAAAAAATCCATCGTCCAAAGCCTATCAAGACCAAACTTTATGAAATTTGGCTCAAAAATCACACCTTGGCATCATCCCTAAAGGGTATAATTTAAGGACTGGAATTAAAAATCGAGATTTTGAACACTTTAGGAGTAAGAGTAGTTTTTAGCGAATTTTTGAAGAAAATTAAGCTATTGCTCTCGCCTCAAAATTTGTAGAATGTGAATTTTTGAAAACAAATTATGCAGAAATCCGTTTCAGGCTATTCTGAATCATATTCTGAAGTTTAACGCATTTTTTTATGTATGTATGTATGTATGTATGTATGTATGTATGTTTATATACATATTGGGCATCTCGGCAGGAGTACTCCGTGGTATCACCACCCGCGTCCTGAGGGGTTCTTACATGAACTGGTGGTCATTTTATAGGGGCACATCCTTTCATCCCATTCTTCCTCCTCGTCCTACAACATCCCTTATCCCTAGAGCCGGCGTCGGGTAAACCTGGGCGTCCTCCCCACTTTTTTATTTTATTTGTTTATTTTTCAATTTAATGGCGTGCCCCCTCCGTCTTTGAGGGGAGATTTCTTTAAAAAAAAAAAAAAAAAAAAAAAAAAAAAAAAAAAAAAAAAAAAAAAAAAAAAAGTGTCATTCCAGACGATAACTGTCCGTAGAATTGTGCTAGAAACTTCAAACAAATTTTAAAATGTTAAGGGCACAAAACGAAAGTTCAAGTTCGTTGGCCAGCTTGATCGGATTACATCTTCGGGTTGAAATTTTAAAAAATGTAGTCAAAAATTTCAAAATAGCCTGTTTTTTGCGATTTGTCGTGCGAAATAATTTTTTCAGCATACTAACATGTGGTATATTCGGAATCAGCGTAAAATTTCCTATAAGAATATGTATCAAGTTTTCAAAAATTTTAAAGTTGAAAAATCAGTCAAAAATCGAAATAATGCCGTTCGCTGTTCTTCAAAAATTCGCTCATGGGGTCATGCTGCATGACTGGACTTTTTTAGTTGTCATCCCAATGAATCCAATGAAATCTCTCGGATCGCTATACATTCATTCTTCTGCTCTCCCTATGGGCTAGAAGTTTGACAAGAATAAAAATTCCTTAACAACATGGGAGCGGATCATGGGGTGGAATATAGCGAAAATCGTCATGTAAACTACGACGATAGTATCTGCTGATATAACTTCAATGGAATTTTAACTTCATGAAATCGAGTTTATCATAATTTTAGTCACCTATAGATGGACTTGTGAATCGTTGGTGGATGATTTACTTTATATTATCAATTTTCAGTTGGTGGATGATATGGATTTTGTGGTTTGGCATCTTGTGTAAACCGAGCGACTTTTTGGAGGATTATATGTTAACCCAGAAAAAACCTAAAATCTGTTAGGCTTAATGGGCAGAAATCGTTTTGGTGTTAATGGATTAATGGTGTGATATCATTGTCAGCAAACGATACTTTGTTAACTTTAAATAATGAATTTTTGGTACATCGAAGAATCGTTTACCAGGACGACGTAGTTAGATTTTTCCGTTTTAGAAATTCATTGGAGGTTTTGATTTGCACATAGGTAGCCCATGTCACGAACGCCACATCAATTATATGGAAATTTTATGTGATAATAGGAAATATCGAATATTATTCTAATCAGAATAACACCGCATTACAGAGTTTGAGCCCTGGTGCAGTTGAGTCGGAGATGACGGCCCAATTCAAAACTGAAGACAGCAGCTCAGGAGCCCTCGACCATTTTGAAATGTTGCCCGCCAAAGACATTGCGGACTGTGCGCTATTCATCCTACAAGCCCCTCAACGAATGAATGTAAGTTGTGACAATCTTTGTGATAATATTGCTTAATCCTCTGTAGTAAATGCTTATAGGTATATTTATGTACTAAGTGCCCCACGGAAAGGCACATCCTCCTGCATTTCAGCGTAAAAAATTGGGACCAACACCATTCTTCATAATAAAAATACTCAGTCACTCAGTCACTTGCGCCAGTAAATGATATATACTTTGTTTTTTTTTTTTTCAAATGGGAACCCCAATTTTTTAATGCAGATTCGAATTCTAAGTGCAAAAATTGTGAAATACGGAGTGTTTGAAGATATTCAATTGCCACATGTAATACATGGTTTTAAGGGATTGTTTCGTGCTGAACCTCGTAATGATGTTCATTCATTGATAGTTGCAACACCAACTTGGGAAAACACTGAAAAATTAACCAGAATTGCACTTATTTTAGGTAGGTACCACTCATTTCCACACAGCACAAAGCGTAGATACTAAAATGTAGTTTCTTCGGTGTTTACCCAAGTTGGTGTAGCAAATATCAATAAATGAACATCATTACGAGGTTCAGTGGAAAAAATTCTCTAAAATCATGTACCTATTACATGTGGCAATTGAATATCTTCAAAAACTCAGCATTTCATTATTTTTGCACTTTTAGAGCGGTATTGCACACTTTTGGAGCAAAATTGCGCCCGTTTACGCATCGATCGATGGGTCGAAAAATCGAGTGATGGGTCATTTCTTCATGAAATTTTATTTAGAATTTCTGCAATCTGCAATTTCTGAACAAATTCTAGAATCTGCATTAAAAATGGGGGTTCCCGATTTAAAAAAAAAAAAAAAAAAAGTCTATGTAATTTGCGCCACTTCTGGCGCAAAAGCGCGCGCGAAAGTACCTATTTTTCCTGAGATCTACGTAAAAAATTATGAAGAATGACGTTTGTCCTAATTTTTTACGCTGAATTCAGGGGCAATGAAGGGGTATAACCTTTCGTGGGACACCCTCTATAGTAATCCATCCAGTGCTGAGCCCTCATGAGCCACCAGCACAGCCTACACCATGCTTGACTCCTGCTTCTCACTGATATCAAACTAGTTTAAAACGCTTCCTTGCTATAAAAATTAATAAATAAAATCCACGGAAACTGATCTATTTTGTTTTGTGAGGAGCTCCTCTCTATCATCTTTCAATATTTCACCATCATTTCGATAGTGTAGAAATGAGAAGTCGATCTTATAAAAAGTTCCAGTCATGCAGCATGATCGTATGAGCGAATTTTCATAAATGGTCGTATTACATTTATGTTAAATTCTGTTGAAATTTTAGCACTTTGTGGACAAATAAAAATTTTATTAGGTAAGTATATATTTTATAGCAAACTAACTTTTTGTCAGTAATGTTCCAACGAACAAACGATTTTGTGGATTTTTACAATTTTTTCAAGTGTTCCTATCGATTTTTAGCTTATTTCAATGAAATTTAAGTACATTTTTCAGTACAATTTTGTGCTTAAATTTTTTAAATGTCCTAGTTCATGTTCGATTAATTTTTTTCGAGTAGCATTCTGCTAAAAAATAGAAATTTGTTAATTTTTAGCGGTTTTTGCCTTTTTTAGTGATTTTTTAAGTACATTTTTTGAAATTTGACCAATTTAATGTGCTCAAAAAGTGTTGTCCAACGAACTCATCTTTTCTTTTGAAATGCTTGATTTTTTGGCGAAAGAACGAAGTTTTTATCTCAATTCTATCGAGAGTTATCGTCTGGAATAACACATACACACACACACACACACACACACACACACACACACACACACACACACGCACGCACACACGCACGCACACACACACACACACACACACACACACACACACACACACACACACACGCACGCACACTTACAAACACGCACGCACGCACGCACGCACGCACACACACACACACACACACACACACACACACACACACACACACACACATATATATATATATAAGCGTTAAAATCCAGGAATCATTTCAGAATGCCTCAAAACAGATTTCGATGAAGTAAATTTTTGAAAATTTTCATTTAAAAATTTTTGATTTTTGGAGCCATTGCAATAGCTTTATTTTCTAAGAAAATTCGCTAAAAGCCACTTTGTTAACAAACATCTTTGTGGTTGGTTATTAACTCGAATCCTGGTTTTACAGGTGGCTGAGATGAGGGTGCTCTCCACCAAAGAAACTACGTTGGCTCAAGCGAAGGCAGCTGTGAGCATCTTGGAGAAAATTGCACCCAAGTGAATTTGGTAAACCGTTTCCCCACAATCCACCACTCCTTTGCTACATCACTCGCCTGTATCCTGAAAGTCTTTCACATGAAACTTGGTGCATTGCTGTAAAACTTGTCTGTAAATCAAATATACCTACTTTCATTAACACCTTAATTTTATTTGCCTGTCTCTCGAACGTGAAACACAATTTTAACATGACAGGTAATAATATAAATTCCAGGATAATTTATGTTCAATTAAAAGGTGATATTCTTGTTGGAAATTTAACGCTGAACACGCCTATACCACATATGATGGGTCTGAAATGTCTCCTTAACGTGTCTTTTGCCTAAAAAGTGTCAAAAAACTTCGGTTTTTACTGATTATTGACGATTTTTCTACCGTTTTCTGATAGTTTTTATACAAATTTCACCACTTGACGACTAGAAAAAAAAGTCCAGTCATGCAGCATGACCCCATGAGCGAATTTTTGCAGAATATTACCGATTTTTACAACCAGCGAACGGCATTATTTCGATTTTTGACTGATTTTTCAACTTTGAAATTTTTGAAAACTTGATACATATTCTTATAGGAAATTTTACGCTGATTCCAAATATACCACATGTTAGTATGCTGAAAAAATTATTTCGCACAACAAATCGCAAAAAACAGGCTATTGAAATTTTTGACTACATTTTTGAAAATTTCAACCCGAAGATGTAATCCGATCAAGCTGGCCAACGAACTTGAACTTTCGTTTTGTGCCCTTAACATTTTAAAATTTGTTTGAAGTTTCTAGCACAATTCTACGGACAGTTATCGTCTGGAATGACACATACATACATACATATATACATACATACATACATACATACATAAGAAAATGCGTTAAACTTCAGAATATGATTCAGAATAGCCTGAAACGGATTTCTGCATAATTTTTTTTTTTTCAAAAATTCACATTCTACAAATTTTGAGGCGAGGGCAATAGCTTAATTTTCTTCAAAAATTCGCTAAAAGGTGCTATTACTTGGACTATTTCTGAGTCAAATGAGACAACCAGCAGCTCTGGTTGTGTGATAACAGATTTTTTGCGATTTTTCAGCTACTGGAAAACGTGTTTTATGGGAATATACCGAGAAGAAATGAGTTGTCAAAAATCTGACAAGAAACACGTCAATCAATTATCACACCTCCAGAGCTGGTGGGTGGTCGCATTCGAAGCAGAAATAGGCCAAGTAATAGCACAATTTTTTCAAGGTGCCAAGTGGTGTAATTTGTACAATAACTTTAAAAAAACATTGGAAAAATCGGTGGAAAACCACGTTTTTTGACAGTTTTCAGGCAAGACAAGTTAAGGAGGCATTTCAGACCCATCATAAGTAAGTGGTATAAGCGTGTTCAGCGTTGAATTTCGAACAAGAATATCACCTTTTAATTGAACATTAAGTGCTCTGGAATTTGTGATTTTTTTCAAAAACCTCCAAAATTGTACGTCTACGTAAAAACTGGCTTCGGATTCAGATCCAGCACCTTCGAAAACCTCAAGACCAGTGCCAGTTTCGACTTCGCTCTTTTAGCGAATTTTTGAAGAAAATTAAGCTATTGCTCTCGCCTCAAAATTTGTAGAATGTGAATTTTTGAAAAAAAATTATGCAGAAATCCGTTTCAGGCTATTCTGAATCATATTCTGAAGTTTAACGCATTTTTTTATGTATGTATATATGTATGTATGTATGTATGTATGTATGTATGTATGTATGTGTCATTCCAGACGATAACTGTCCGTAGAATTGTGCTAGAAACTTCAAACAAATTTTAAAATGTTATGGGCACAAAACGAAAGTTCAAGTTCGTTGGCCAGCTTGATCGGATTACATCTTCGGGTTGAAATTTTCAAAAATGTAGTCAAAAATTTCAAAATAGCCTGTTTTTTGCGATTTGTTGTGCGAAATAATTTTTTCAGCATACTAACATGTGGTATATTCGGAATCAGCGTAAAATTTCCTATAAGAATATCTATCAAGTTTTCAAAAATTTCAAAGTTGAAAAATCAGTCAAAAATCGAAATAATGCCGTTCGCTAGTTGTAAAAATCGGTAATATTTGCATGAAACATTGTCCAAATTCAGATTGAACTACTCTTATGGAAGTATCCCTGTATAACCAATCCTAGAACCATGCTGTTTAAAACGTAGGTAGTAGGTGCTTTAAAAAAGAAAAAAAAAAAAAAAGAAAAATGTAATCACAACTGATGAGTTAACTCTGTGCATGTGTTAATAATTTGATTCCATGCTTGTCTATGGATATGCTAACTAAAATTTCTCAACACGATCAATAGCGACTGAAATGTCGAAGATTTCTTCAAAAATTCGCTCATGGGGTCATGCTGCATGACTGGATTTTTTTTCTTTGGCAGTGCTATCAATCTTGAGATAATTGATTCATGAAATCGCACTGGGAATTACAAATTAAGAGGTACCTCGGTACTCAACAGGGGCGGATCCAGGATATTTTTGATAGAGGGGCGCACTGAGGGCTATGGGGGGGGGGTTGAATACCTTCTATCAAAACAAAGGGTCCCGGTCGAATAATCGAAATTCAACATTCAAACGACAGTAATTTCTAGCTTTTTGTTTGTAAACAACAACGTCATTGTTCACGCTTACCTTCATTTTCGACTCCAATTAAATCATAATTCAAATAACATCCTCTAAACACCACAAACCGACACATTTCATATTTATACCTCATTTATAATGGGTACCTATTAATTTTCAAGACATTTGGCCAGCTCGAACGGCCACCTTGCCGTAGGGTAACCTGGTGTACCCAGGGCCTGGTGTACCCAGGGCCGATCGAAAATTGAAGCAGAAGAAAAGATCATAACAGTGATGTGTCTACCATGCTGCATAGCCTTTTCCAGGCACATGTAAAAATTCCATGTTAAATATCCATGATAACAGGTACTGACTCGTGAGGGCTGTCAAAAGTTTTTGTATGGTGTTCTCGAGCTCTGCTGTAAAAAGTTGGAGGGTTTTTGAGGTGCAAGTGAACAAGGTAAGAAAAAATATTCACGTTTCTATGGTACTACTGTATGATTAACATCTTATTAAAGAGTTTTGAATGACTTTATTGGATTTAATCAAGAATTATAGCAGATATGCAAGTTTTCAATTTTTGATAATTCTTTGTAGGTACCCAGGGCCGATTTTTCGTTGTACTCAGGGCCGGCCCTGGGTACAATATCTGAAATAATATTGTATAAATTAAGATTAGGGGTATAAAATTAACCAAATTCGGTCAATTTAGTTATTACTTTAACTAAATCAATCTTTTTCAGATGCCACGAAGTTCTGTGGCCATAAAAAAAAACCGCCCCCCTCTGAAGCTACAACAATTGCTGCTGTCCTGCTGTGTATGAAGTGTTAGCGGGAACAAGCATAAATAATCGCTCGTTCTATTCTACAGTGACAAAAAATTCAAACAAAAATGGTGATGGAGAAGTTAACTATATGATCATTATCGTGACCACAAAAAAGTTTTTTCGGCATCTGAAGAACATCTTCCGGTTTTTTAAGGTTCTACCAGATCCAGTTTTTCAAAGAAGGGGGCCAATGAAGTTTTCGGTGGACTTCCAAGGTTTGAACGTAATGTGATTTACGTTTTTTCGATAGACCATGCTAACCACTCTCAGGGTTCCATTTAGTTCGTATGTTTGTATTTTCATTTTCATTGTTATATAATGTAGGCGTATTCCGCCGGGTTTTTTTTTTTTTTTTTTTTTTTTTTTTTTGTTCCGTTCTAAGAGCAGTCCACAATTTATCGCCATATTTTGTTTGATTACAACGGTTCATTATTGAATATAATATCTAAACCATAGAAGTTATGAAACTATAACTGGAGAGCAATTCTACGATATAGTAGTCTTAACTAGGTACTGAGCTTTTTAGCTCTCTAAAATTTCTTTGTAGTCCTTTTCTTGTCGTTCCCAAGTCAAGCTTTGATTTTATGTGATTTTGAACTAGTAACATAGGACATTAATTTGAGGATTCCTTATGATCGATCTCAAATTTATTATGCCTTTGTATGATTTAGCATATTCTAGTTGTCTCTAAGTTGTGATTAATAAGATCTTGGATTTCAATCGTGTTAGGATGTGATTTTGACCAATTGATAGTCCTAAGTTTTCGATTTTATGGTTTTCTATAAACCATCTATTCGTCCTCAAGTCAGGCTGAGTTTTAAATACCATCGTGATTTTGATGTAGGACCTGCAAAGTTATGTCAAGAAATCTTAAAATTTAAGAAAGATCTTGTATAATATAATCAATTTAATATTAAATTTGTCGTTTAAGGTATAAATAAAGCGGCTATTTGAGTTATTGGCGCATTTTCTCCTAATTTTAATGATCAACTGTGGTGGCCCTGGGTTCAACACCCTCTGGCCCTGAGTACAACGGGGTGTTGTACCCGGGGCCACTTTCCCATTTTTTAAAAAACATGCTGCTGTACAAAAAATTGCGTCTTGATGAATGATTAAGCCAATGAGAATTTTTACTAAGGAGTCGCTCTAACGATAAATTGTAAAAATAGTATGAAATAAGGGTACTTTGATACTCAAATTACGATGTGAAGAAAAAGTGGCCCTGGGTACAACAGGTTTCCGTACTCAACAAACTCCATCAATCATAATTTTCTCACGCCCCGGTCGTCCGATCTCGCTCAAATTTGGAGGATAGTTAGGAGAAGACGATTTGAACATTCCATATCGATTTCAACCCGATCATATCAATATTAGCTCCTGCGCATGCGCAAATGTAAAATCCTTGTAACTAGCTTACTTTTCCATAGTTTTAATCTGATTTTGATGAAATTCTCAGAGAATCTGTAGATTAGAGTGTAGGCAGGTATATGGTTCCCTACCAGTTTCATTGTTTCCAAATAAATATTTCACTCAGTGCAACCGCAAACTTAAATTCCATCAAGCATAATTTTCTCACTCCCTAGTCATCTGAAAACGTACTCCATCTTAATTTACCATTTCCCTCAACTATAGGAAACAGGAACTAAATGATCTTAAGATCATTTAAAACATTTCATTGATCTATAGTGGCAACTAACAAGATTATACAATGTTGCACACAGCATTTTTCAAAGTAATAAAGATAAATTTTAAACAACAATCGTGGTGTTATTGGCCAGCCTACCGCCATACATTACTTAAGTGAATTAATGTACTCTAAAATATGTACGGTTCACCGAAACAGAAGTTGGGGATCGACCGACGCAACTCGGAAAAGCTAAATTCCTTCACAAGCGATAGTAAATCTGAATTATTGGTATGGGATAGGTATTGTTTTACTTTTAGGGGTCGTTAAGATATAGGTAGGTATGTAAGGAAAATAATACATTTGATGAATACATCAACATGGGGAGCATAAATTCTGCCGCCCTAGAAGCAAAAATGCGCAGACTTATCTATATTTTAAAATATATATATTGGGTGTTGATAGAATTAACAAAAAAACGGACTATAGCAGAAAAATTGATTAAGATTTGAGTTAATCATTGTCGTGTTGAGTAGAGAAATTATTGTTTAAACAAAGCCATTAAGTGGAGTGAGATTCAGTGTAGGCAATTGCAAAGCAATATACTTATATGAGATAACCTAGAGCAGCAGTAGAGGTACAGCTATGGCCAAATAATATTGTAAGCAATTGCATCTACCTAATAAAGTAAAAATGAATTGCCCACAACTGATCTTGTTTTCAAGGAACAGGTACCTTTTAATTTATAGTGTTAAGGCCATATCACACTAGTATTTTTTCCGCATTTTTTCTGTGTTTTTTCTGCATTTTTAATGCCTGAACGTGAAGAAGAAGAAGAAGTGCTTTTTTCCAAGGTCAGCTTTTTCGACCATTGCGCATCCTGGCGGAGCGTTTTTAAACTCACTTGGGAAAATTTTTACCTTGACGCAAGAAAAATGCTAAACATAACCCCTGGGTAGGGTTGGGCGATAGTCGATAGTTACTATCGATATATCGATAGGTCATGCCTATCGATGGTCACTATCGATAGTGTCCACTATCGATGAATCTTTATTACCCTCTAGTTTGAGGGTAATAACGCACAGGATTGAGCCAAAGGAAAGCAGAAATGCTAGTTTTTCTTTCGGGAAATATGTGGCTCAAGGAGCACAGTTGAATCTTAAAATTAACTATTTCGTTATTTTTATTTTCTGAAGATTTAATTTGTTAATTGTCATTGTAAACATGTAAATTGTAAATACTTTTTTAAAATTCAAATAAATTAGTTTTTTCTCATCTTACAATCTTATAATTTATATCCTGCAAATTTCAAATAGTAGGTAGGTAATTGAATTTAATTAAATTAGTTGAAATTCTTTACTGAATAGGTCTGGAAAAAAAAAGAAGCAGCTATCGAAAACTATCGATAGCATTCGATAGTTTTTAACCGATAGTATCGGCCTATCGATAGTGCTAACTATCGACTATCGCCCAACCCTACCCTAGGGGAGGTAACGTTTCACTGGGAAACCGTGTTGTACCTTCCCGTTTTCATTCCGGTTCCAGTTCTCCTGTGCCAAAATATTGTTCCTAGTTCCATGCCGAAGTTTCCTATTTTCTTAGTGCCGAACTTCTTTTCTTATTATTCTTATTTCAGTGCCGAACTTCTATTTTTATTAAGTTTTTGTTTGGTCGCGCGTCAATGCCTCACCTCGCATGACGTTAAGTAGGTAACAGCACCCCTCCGGTCACTAAAGAGACTGCACTAAACAAATGCCGAATCAGGTGAATGAACTGTAGAAGTGACATTTTAACACAGAATGTGTTTTTGCGATGACCTACCGAAAAAAAACCGACAGAAAAAACCGTTACGTTAAAACCGTTACGCCACGTGTTACGCCACGTGTTATGCCACGTGTTATGCCACGTGTTATGCCACGTGTTATGCCACGTGCAACCAAGCCGTTGGTAAGGAAATAGGAACACATTCTGTGTTCCTATGATTTCATACAGAGTATGGAAAAAGAAATAAACCGGGGGGTGCAGGGGGGCGGAGCCCCCCGCCGAGGCGCAAAGCGCCGAGTTTTTAACACAGAATGTGTTTTTGCGATGACCTACCGAAAAAAAACCGACAGAAAAAACTCGGCGCTTTGCGCCTCGGCGGGGGGCTCCGCCCCCTGGATTTCTTTTTCCATACTCTGTATGAAATCATAGGAACACAGAATGTGTTCCTATTTCCTTACCAACGGCTTGGTTGCACGTGGCATAACACGTGGCATAACACGTGGCATAACACGTGGCATAACACGTGGCGTAACGGTTTTAACGTAACGGTTTTTTCTGTCGGTTTTTTTTCGGTAGGTCATCGCAAAAACACATTCTGTGTTAAAACCGTTACGGAAAAACCGTTACGCCACGTGTTATGCCACGTGTTATGCCACGTGTTTTTGTTTGAGGATTATTGCCGTGCGCTCTTGCTTCTCTGTTGAGTTCAAATTACATAGGTACCTGTCTTCTTATATAAATATAATTTAAAATTGAATAATCATTTTTCGTTCTTGACCACGTCCCTAGCGGGAACAGTTTTTAGCGAATTTTTGAAGAAAATTAAGCTATTGCTCTCGCCTCAAAATTTGTAGAATGTGAATTTTTGAAAAAAATTTATGCAGAAATCCGTTTCAGGCTATTCTGAATCATATTCTGAAGTTTAACGCATTTTTTTATGTATGTATATATGTATGTATGTATATATGTATGTATGTATGTATGTGTCATTCCAGACGATAACTGTCCGTAGAATTGTGCTAGAAACTTCAAACAAATTTTAAAATGTTAAGGGCACAAAACGAAAGTTCAAGTTCGTTGGCCAGCTTGATCGTAGTCAAAAATTTCAAAATAGCCTGTTTTTTGCGATTTGTCGTGCGAAATAATTTTTTCAGCATACTAACATGTGGTATATTCGGAATTAGCGTAAAATTTCCTATAAGAATATGTATCAAGTTTTTAAAAATTTCAAAGTTGAAAAATCAGTCAAAAATCGAAATAATGCCGTTCGCTGGTTGTAAAAATCGGTAATATTCTTCAAAAATTCGCTCATGGGGTCATGCTGCATGACTGGACTTTTAACACAGAATGTGTTTTTGCGATGACCTACCGAAAAAAACCGACAGAAAAAAACCGTTACGAAAAAACCGTTACGCCACGTGTTATGCCACGTGTTATGCCACGTGTTATGCCACGTGTTATGCCACGTGCAACCAAGCCGTTGGTAAGGAAATAGGAACACATTCTGTGTTCCTATGATTTCATACAGAGTATGGAAAAAGAAATAAACCGGGGGGTGCAGGGGGGCGGAGCCCCCCGCCGAGGCGCAAAGCGCCGAGTTTTTATTATTACGTTATTTTTATCAGTATTGTGCGTCTTCAAAGTATAATAACTTCGGAAGAACAAGAGTTGTCAAGACACTGTTTGAAAACACTAGGCACGTCGAACGTTACTTCAATATTTCAAGCCCTAACCTGAGTTAGGACATCCTTACCAGATTCAGTAGGTATCATAGGAGGCAAGTAGTTTCAAAACCGGCTCAATCCACATTTTTTCGAAATACACTTTTTTAAAATTTCTTCAAGTTCATGATACACTCTATCACCCTGTAGAGTCTTACTGACCAATTCCGGTTCATTCCAATAGAAAAACCCCTCTGAAGTGGTGGTTTCGCGTCAAAACTGGTTCAATCCATGCTTCTCAGTTGAGCCGCTAGGAGCGCGCCTGCCTTGTTTCCGATTTGTTTTGTACTAGTTTTGATTGTTTGATTGTGTTTGTGATTCATGGTTTGATTTCCGTCTGAACAAGAAGATCAGTGACATCACACCGAATCAAGTACCTATTGGAGTCTCCATAAATCCAGCAAAAATCACGGATGTGAAAAATCTCCTAAAACATTTCAGTGACAACTGGAGTGAAATGCCAGTTTTGGAATTCTACAGAGACGTAGTGAACCATCCCACCACAGACGACTCAGGGGATGAAGAGGTGCGAAAATATTGATGCATCCGAGTCAGCTTTCATCTATGAAACGGTTTTGTTCTGGTGTACACAGTTTCACTCATTTTCCCGCTATGAACTCTTTTTTTTTTCACTTTACTGGCGTGGGAATGAGAGATGAAACACAGTTTTGTGTGTAGAGTTACACTCTTTTCAACTCTTTTGAAACGACGCCAGTTCGCTCTAGTGGAGGTTCGGAGAAGGTGGTATCAGTTGTTTTGTGTGTGATCAGTTGTTTTGTGTGTGATCAGTTGTTTTGTGTGTATTGCATTCCACCAGAATGCGCTGTTTTTGCAGTTATTCCTCTTCAACATTCACTGCTGACCTTGAAAAAACGCACTTTGCCTTCACGTTTCAGCGTTTAAAATGCGAAAAAAATGTGGAAAAAATGCAAGTGTGATATGGCCTTAACACTTTCGACCTATTGCTTACTATATATTGTTTCTCAATATTTATGTTACGTAGGTACCTACCTAGTTTGATATACAACAAGTAGGTATCTGGACGTTTTAACAATTATAATTATACAGGGTGATTCCCTCGCAGATGCAAAAAAATTTGGGTGAAACTACATCAAAAATGGAGTAAAATGCCGCCAACTGCATATTTTTATCTCAATCCGTTCTCGAGATATGATTTTTTAAAGTTTTTTTTTTTCAGGAAAACCGTGTTTTTTTCCTTTTAAACTCAAATTTCTCCACTTTACTTCATTCAAATTTAACTTTTGACCACATTTTCGGAATCAACATTAAATTTACTATAAGAATAGTGTACTTGGGTTCTTAAAAAGTACCATCCGAAGGCCCTCACATCAGCTCAAACATTGACGATTTTGAAAAAAGAATAGTTCTGAAAATCGTTAAAACTTTACTTCTCTTCCAAAACGAATCCTAGAAACTGGCAAATCTCACGAAAACTGCTTCGTCTAATACTCTTTCCAACGGTATAATCAAGTTTACTTTTATTTTGTTATTTAGTGCAGAAAATTATGTTTTAATGTTAAAAAATGTGGGTTTTTCAATGAAATATGACCCTCCATGAACCTACGAGTATGGGGTCGGTTTCTATGTATTTTTTCACGCTGTATCGAATGGTAACATTTGTAGATCTCTCCAACTCCGTTATAACCGAGTTTTACACTTAAAATCGCAAATGTTTAGTTTGTTTGTTACGATTAAATGTATGTGTGTTATGGGGTAAAACTAGTTAATTTAAGTGTAAAACTCGATTATAACGTAGTTGAGAGATCTGCAAGAGTTTCCATTTGATCCAGCGAGAAAAAATACATAGTAACCGACCCCATACTCGTTGGTTCATGGAGGGTCATCTTTCAAGAAAACCAACAATTTCATTGAAAAACAAAAATTGTTTAACATTAAAACATTATTTTCTCCCCTAAATAACAAAATAAAAGTAAAATTGATTATACCGTTGGAAAGCATATTAGATGAAGCAGTTTTCATGAGATTTGCCAGTTTCCAGGATTCTTTTTAAAAGAGTAGTAAAGTTTTAAAGATTTTCAGAAATATAATTTTTTCAAAATCGACAATGTTTGAGCTGATGTGAGGGTCTTCGGATGGTACTTTTTAAGAACCCAAGTACACTATTCTTATAGGAAATTTAATGCTGATACCGAAAATGAGGTTGAAAGTTAAAATTAAATGAGGCAAAGTGGAGAAATCCGAGTTTAAAATGAAAAAACACGGTACTCCTGAAAAAACCTTTAAAAAATCATATCTCGAGTACGGATTGAGATAAAAATATGCGGTTGGCGGCATTTTACTCCATTTTTGACTTAGTTTCACCCAATTTTTTTTCTTTTTTTTTTGCATCTGCGATGGAATCACCCTGTATATTGTTTCTCAATATTCATGTTACGTAGGTACCTGCCAACCTAGTTTGATATACAACAAGTACCTGGACTTTTTAACAATTATAACTATATATTATCAATGGGCCTTTAGAGTGCAAATACAGCAATGACATCTTCACACTGTCGTGTTGCATGTGCACCAGTGAAGATTGGCGTATCAAGAGCAAGCACTAATTACCAGAATAATTAGAGCTTCGAATCGAAACAATCTTCATTGCAATTGGAGAAAATTCCACAATTACATAGTGGCTTTGTTCACTAGAGTCTGGGGAAAGGACGTTCGGCCGAACACCAGCGCTACCTTGCGCCGTTTCTCCAACTATCGTTATCACAAATTCCAAGATTTTCCCGCCTCCGCTTTGAATCCACTGTACTCACGGGCGTAGCCAGCCCGAATTTCTTGGGCCCGCTGACCCGGTGACATACGGGTAGTTTCCCCAGCGCTTAACTGGCTACGCCAAAGACTTTAGAATAAATGTAAGTAATTGAAATTTTTGAAATTGAAATTTGACTTTACAAATAATTGAATTTAGAGAACATAATTGCATATCGCATCACCTCGTAATTTAACCTGAATAATCTTCCAGAAAGTTTTATTGGCCGAATCCCGACCAAAATAAAAGAAGACCGCGGCCGACTAATCAATAGGTAGGTGGTGAAATTTTATATTCGTCAAAGAAATTCCAGTTGAGATTTGGAAACCTTACCTCAATAGGTCATAATCGATTACATCAATGAAATAAATTCAGGTAATTAATTAGGTATCGAAATGAGTTCCTCAACATCTTCCCTTGAAACTTAAATAAACTTTATTTAGCATGTAAAAAAGATGAATTATTAATTGAACTCTAAACATGTAAAATGTAAATGTTTTGTGCGAATTGTATTCAGCTGAATTGAAGGTAAAACTCAAAACATTGCATTTCACCTCGAGGAGTAAGTTTATTGAACTTGGACAAACTAACTGGTTTTATAAGACTCGAACTATTTAATCACAAGAGGCTGAATGAATTTTTTAATAGTGGATGGATTTCAACAATACAATAGCAGCAATTAGTGGCTTTGTTCGCTACAAATTAATCCACAACCTTTTAGTTGTGGATTATTCTAGCCCAGATTTATAGTTTTCTTCCATTACATTTTACATTAAATGAACCAAAATAAATTGCAACACAAAATTCATGCAAGCTCTTCTAAGTCGGCCATCTTGTCAGCAAGTACGGAGCCAGCCGATTATAGCAACACCTACCCTTACAAATAATCCAATACCCACCCATCTTATTTTACACTCAAAAGTTCGAGCACTTCATCAGTTTGGCATCTGAATGTAAACCAAATACAGCGCATTGTGAAGAAACTTACCATTTCCAGCCCGTCAGGACTTTCTTTTAAAATGTAGGCATCTTAAAAAACGTAACTCGACTAAACAATTCGACCGGTGGAGATTTTTAAATTAGCAGTCTTATACAATTTCATTTTTTTACAAAATTCAGGGCTTAAAAGCAAGTATGAAGTTTTCCTGAATTTCGCACACATACACAACAAAAACACAAAATTCAACAATAAAAAGCTTTTCTCCTTGTTTTGTTTTCCTCATATTTAACATTGATATTTTCATTGGGGTTTGAAATTGTGGATTTGTTGGCAACGTGCTGCGTGTGCATAGATATTTTATAATGTGTAATTCATTTTTTTAACAACACCAAGACGACGATCATTATTTGCTATTTGTACCTCGGTGGCCTAAGGCAGAAAACGTATTAAATACTCTAATGTCTGTACTACTATCGGAGGAAAACATTTATTTAGTTTTTCTTCTTCAGCGCATGCGTTTTGAAAGATATATTGATTGGTAAGTTGATATAAATGGTAGGTGATAGGGGCACTAGCTGTAAAATTACTACTGGATCAACGAAAAGTCGGTGCATCGCCTTGGAAGGCTTATTGTAACACCCACACATCGTAATTTTTGGTAAATAAGTAGCAATAGAGTGGCCCCTCGAATATTAGCCTCTGACCCTGCACTCTACAGGAAACAGGGAGAAGCTGACAGCCTGAACTAGAAGGTAATGTGGGGAATTATACTCTTTTATGTTGGCAGCCATGGTGGATGACTTAGTTCCATGTTGCCTCTGACCCAGCACTCTACAGGAAACAGGGAGAAGCTGACAGCCTGAACTAGAAGGTAATGTGGGGAATTCTACTCTATTATGTTGGCAGCCATGGTGGATGACTTAGTTCCATGTTGCCTCTGACCCAGCACTCTACAGGAAACAGGGAGAAGCTGACAGCCTGAACTAGAAGGTAATGTGGGGAATTATACTCTATTATGTTGGCAGCCATGGTGGATGACTTAGTTCCATGTTGCCTCTGACCCAGCACTCTACAGGAAACAGGGAGAAGCTGACAGCCTGAACTAGAAGGTAATGTGGGGAATTCTACTATATTATGTTGGCAGCCATGGTGGATGACTTAGTTCCATGTTGCCTCTGACCCAGCGCTCTACAGGAAACAGGGAGAAGCTGACAGCCTGAACTAGAAGGTAATGTGGGGAATTATACTCTATTATGTTGGCAGCCATGGTGGATGACTTAGTTCCATGTTGCCTCTGACCCAGCGCTCTACAGGAAACAGGGAGAAGCTGACAGCCTGAACTAGAAGGTAATGTGGGGAATTATACTCTTTTATGTTGGCAGCCATGGTGGATGACTTAGTTCCATGTTGCCTCTGACCCAGCGCTCTACAGGAAACAGGGAGAAGCTGACAGCCTGAACTAGAAGGTAATGTGGGGAATTATACTCTTTTATGTTGGCAGCCATGGTGGATGACTTAGTTCCATGTTGCCTCTGACCCAGCACTCTACAGGAAACAGGGAGAAGCTGACAGCCTGAACTAGAAGGTAATGTGGGGAATTCTACTCTATTATGTTGGCAGCCGTGGTGGATGACTTAGTTCCATGTTGCCTCTGACCCAGCACTCTACAGGAAACAGGGAGAAGCTGACAGCCTGAACTAGAAGGTAATGTGGGGAATTATACTCTATTATGTTGGCAGCCATGGTGGATGACTTAGTTCCATGTTGCCTCTGACCCAGCACTCTACAGGAAACAGGGAGAAGCTGACAGCCTGAACTAGAAGGTAATGTGGGGAATTATACTCTTTTATGTTGGCAGCCATGGTGGATGACTTAGTTCCATGTTGCCTCTGACCCAGCACTCTACAGGAAACAGGGAGAAGCTGACAGCCTGAACTAGAAGGTAATGTGGGGAATTATACTCTTTTATGTTGGCAGCCGTGGTGGATGACTTAGTTCCATGTTGCCTCTGACCCAGCACTCTACAGGAAACAGGGAGAAGCTGACAGCCTGAACTAGAAGGTAATGTGGGGAATTATACTCTTTTATGTTGGCAGCCGTGGTGGATGACTTAGTTCCATGTTGCCTCTGACCCAGCACTCTACAGGAAACAGGGAGAAGCTGACAGCCTGAACTAGAAGGTAATGTGGGGAATTATACTCTTTTATGTTGGCAGCCATGGTGGATGACTTAGTTCCATGTTGATGAGATTACCCGCATTGTGCTTCCTTGAGTTTGTATCATGCTTACTGTGTGTGCTTTTAGTTTTGCCAGTATATATCCGCTTATTAATCCGTATTTTTAACTGTATCATCACAATCCCACCTACGTGTAAGGAGGAAGGCGCGAGAAATCGTGTACAAAATGTTCAAGTATTTCACGAGGAAGAAGAAAGAGGATGATTCGAAGTAAAACGTTCATGATGTGACAAGTGAAGCGACGAGCACCTCAACCCGAACAGTAGATTGACGTTTTTACATTTTTTGTTTTGAAATAAACGGGTGGGTAGATTTTTCGGACCATCCATATATTTTCTCCTCCCTTAGCTTACTAATTATCTCTCTTCGAATAAAGGGTTGTAATTTCTCGGAAATTATTCCGTTTTGGCTTGTCATTTCTGCATTACAATGAGATTCTGAGCATCAAAATAATTCACGGTACAATTCAAAAACGAATTTGATGATATCCGGTGTTTTGAATGTCAAATTTCAATATGGTATTAATATACTGTCGGGTCCTGTGATTGAAATGTGTTGGGGAGTGTTTTTGACTATAGAAATTAAAGAAATCAGCATAACTTCAGGTAGCCCCAATTGAGGGAGTGGAGTGTAGGGAGATAAGTGAGCATTAGATGATATCCTTAGATGCAATGATTCAACTCCGAGGAAGTTCGGTTACACCATAACGGAAAACATAACTGCCTTTACATTTGGTGACAATTTGTGGCAACAAATTCCCCACAATGCAAGCAATAAAATGGAATTTTAGGGGAAAAAATCAACTTGAAGTAAGGTTGATGACTAACGATTTGTTAAACCGGCTACAATAATCGTCTCTTCCACAATATTACTGTCGCTGTCATTTGATGTGATAAGATAGGAAGGTGTGCTTGGGTCCCTATTCAGGAGTAAGATCCGCTAGTAACTTCAATTACTCATTTAGGTTGTGTTGTTGTTGTTTAAAATATATTGCTATACATTAGGTTCTTCGATCCACAACCTATGACAACTGTGCAGACCCAATGATATTGTCAGGTAACCATAACTATTATGTCATCCACGTAGTAGATTTGAGAAGGGCAGGGAATATCGTTGATTGACTGCTAAACAGTAGAGGCTTTGATTCAGGAGTACGAATTTCCAGGGATATAGAGAGCAGAATAAGTCGTCATGATTTAAGTATGGCTGTATATGGTTGTCAAGGTAGAAGATAAAAGATGTGCTTGTGAGAGAGGATCTCTGTTTTTCAGTACGAATAGCTGGCATAAGGGGAAAAGGTTAGCATCAACATATAAGAGGGAAGGTGCAAAAAGAAATAATGAGCTTGGGAGAATTAAGTGAAGGGAAGAGAAAGTAACGATTTGATTGGCTGGCAAATGGAAAGACAAGAGGTCAGAGCTTGTGAAATAGAAACTTGAAAAGAATATGTTTTGGTGAATTATGACAATGTGAGTTTATATGTATCTGTAATGGATAAGAAAAGTGCAAGGTGAAAGGAATTAGTTGGATGAAGTGAAGGGAAGAGAAAGAACCGATTTGATTGGCTGTCAAGCTTTGGGTGTGAGAGGCAAAAGAGGGCAAGGAAAGTAACCTGTAGGGATATTTATTCCTACATCTAAGAGAGAAAAGAGCAAAGAAAACTGAACTTGGGTGGAATAAAGTAAAGGGAAGAGAAGCAACAATTGAGAAGAAGAGTGTAGGGTGAAAGGAGGTCGGCTGGATAAAGTGAAAGGGCTGGAAGTGAGTGGAAGAGAAAGAACTGATTTGATTGGCTGTTGAAGGCAAAAGACGACAAGGGAAGAACCTGTAGTGATATTTATATTTACATTCACGAGTGAAAGTGCAAAGCAAACTGAACGTGGGTGAGTGAAATTAAGGCGGGACACTACGGATTTGATTGGCTTCTAATCGAAAAGGCTTAAGGGGTCACAAAGGCTCAGAGGTTGAGGAAATGTGCTCGTGGAGAGGAAGATACTAAAAGAAACATTAAAAAAGTTTCAATAAATGGAAACAAAGTTAATTATAATGAGGGAAAATATCTACAATCTAGAGTGAAAGGAATTAGGTCAGATATAGTGAAAGGCCTAGAAGTGAAGGGGTGACAAAGGCTCAAGAGGTTGAGGAAATGTGCTCGTGGAGAGGAAGATACTAAAAGAAACATTCGTTTCAATTAATGGGAACAAAGTTAATTATAATGAGGGGAAATATCTACAATCTAGAGTGAAAGGAATTAGGTCAGATATAGTGAAAGGCCTAGAAGTGAAGGGGTGACAAAGGCTCAAGAGGTTGAGGAAATGTGCTCGTGGAGAGGAAGATACTAAAAGAAACATTCGTTTCAATTAATGGGAACAAAGTTAATTATAATGAGGGGAAATATCTACAATCTAGAGTGAAAGGAATTAGGTCAGATATAGTGAAAGGCCTAGAAGTGAAGGGGTGACAAAGGCTCAAGAGGTTGAGGAAATGTGCTCGTGGAGAGGAAGATACTAAAAGAAACATTCGTTTCAATTAATGGGAACAAAGTTAATTATAATGAGGGGAAATATCTACAATCTAGAGTGAAAGGAATTAGGTCAGATGTAGTGAAAGGCCTGGAAGTGAAGGGGTGACAAAGGACAGGTTTGATCGCACTTGATCTACCATGAGCAGGTGTTACGCGTGAAAGCCTTCCAAATACGATGCACATCTTGAAAAACAATACTTAAAAAAACACTTCTTTTGTGTTTTCAAAGAACCTCAACACGTTTCAGAATAATAATGGTCGATTACAATGATAGACACATTTACATCTGTAGGTACTTCATAAGGCATTTTATTTAATGTCTTTAATGATTCTTAGGTGGCACTAAATTATCCCGTATAGTGGTCTCAATTTATTTATATTTTTTTCAAAGTTTTTCGATAAGATTGTTTCCATTTCCGAATAAATCAAGGGTACATTATAGCCATTATTATTCTTAGAACAATTTTATTCCTTTACTTCTAAAAAGGGAAACCCTTCAACTTTTAAATTGTGTCATACCTCATCATCAAGCATGAGAAACAAAAACCGTAGAAGTGGATATTTTTCTCCTGTTTTACTGTACTTGGTTTTGAATTATCGGACAGCGATTCTATTTTTCTAAAGTCACGGAGTCAATAGCACGGTCAATTTGTGTTCATAGATTTAGGTTCAATGTATATTACGGGGTTTTCTACGGCGAAAAACTATTTATAAGATATTTACCTATATCATTTCGTATGTAATTTCGCTTGTTCAGAAATCAATACCGATTCCAAAATCCATGAAAACGAGGTAAGACACAACTAACATTAAGTATATAACTATTTCCCTTGGTCGTTAAAGGGTTTTTTATGATATTATTTACGTCACAATAAAATCATGTTTTAAATATAATAATGTTTGTGCATGTTTTCTAAGGATAAATCACACGTACAAAGACACACAAGTGCTAAAATGTATTTTCTGTCAAGTCCTATATTGCGACTATACACGTAAAGAGAGATTAACAGTGCACTTTGCTTTTGAGAAAATATTCACTGGAGAAAACCTAAAAATGATGATGTTTTGGCGTCAAATTCGGGTTGAAATATCAATTTGTTTTAGAAGGCGATGTTTGTTTGCTTCGTGTTGAATTGGAAAGTAAGGCGTACAAAGACAGAACGCAACTTAAATTGGGAAGAAATCGAGCAATTTGATTCGGTGGTCTTCTGATTTTTCTTTCAATCTGGGTCTTGATCAAAATGCATTGCCAAGGATTTGAAATTCAATTTCAACCCTCATTCGACGAACAACGTCAAAAAATGACAAACATTTGCTGAGTTTCTACCGGTATTGAAGATAATGTTAAGATATTAGATGTAACATGGTGAAACCCAGTGCAGGGATTGAATAAATTACCCGAATCTACATGTAACACGTGTTATACCCCAGTGCAGGTATTAAACAATGTATGTATTACATATAGCAAATGGTACATCCCAAACAAGTATTGGAATACATGTAACACATGGTACTTATCTACCCGAGCAGTATTTCTCTATACTTTCAAAGACATCACATCGAACCTAATTTTGTTCCTGAAAGTTAATAATCGATATTTTTTTGTACTCCCGTATTGCTGAATATTTCTTGAGCCGAAGTTGAAACAGCGGCGTGCATATTTTCGAATTAATGCTGTCAGTAAATACACTTTTCTCTTTTCTGGTACCACATTCATTTAATGAAAAACAATTTAGGTATTAAGATGGTATATTTCATGATTGAATAGAAATCCTCAGTTGTTTAGATTCAAAGCTGATGTGTATTATCTGAGGGTAACTTTTGGCAGTTTTCAAGTACCAATCTACTCCAGATAAATCAATTTCGGTTCATTTGGACAGTGTTGGGCACATAACCTGTTTTAGCAGTGAATGTTAGTGTAGATCTTTGTGAGATATATTTATATTTGGCTACCTATAGGAATTTTGTGAGATTTTACCTGACTTGGGAAAGTGATGCTAAGAAAGTGAAATGACCTCCCATATCACCCATTCTCAAAATCAATTAAAAAAGAAGAAGCTATATAAAGATCAGATGTAGGGATTGCGAGTCATTTAGATGTATGTAGGGGATTCATTCACGATTTTCATTTGCTACATGTGATAGTTTGTAGCATTCGCAGCGAAGGAAACCAAAATTGACTGGATGCAAGGCATTACCAAACTCACTGTCGTTAGGAGTTGAAATATTCCGATTCGTTGAGATATTCCGATGAACAGATTTCAATTAAGCTGGAATAGGAAGTTTTAATGATTATCAAAGGCTGTTGCCACCAACAACGAGGAGTGTTTGTGAGCACAGACAAATTTATCAACAGGATACATGATTATAACCAAACTCGCAACAGACAATAAAAGATGCAATCCCCATAGATGTCTGTCTGTTGAAAGATACTTTTCATTGCTAAATGTAGCGATTATTATGTTGGAATAGAATGAATTTCATTATTTTTCCAGCTTTTGCTACCAAAATATGGGAAGTTCAGTAATTTTATGAGGACAAGAAACCAAATAATGACTAGGTATGAACGTCAACCCCATGAAGATGTGTGTTAAAAAAATTATCAACGATGAATGTGATTCACAGTCATAGCTCTATACAATATATAATCGATCATTAGAGATTTTTGGGGTATCAGATATTTTAAACACGCTGAAAAAGGGTTGACATTACATATTGTCTGCGGTTTGTTTATAAAATTATGAGAATCTAGGGGATATATGAAGTGAACAATGGAGTGCACGACTACCAATACTTCAGCGTGATCAAACACGGAAAGGTAAATCATCAACTTTCCCAGCAATTCACGACCAATGCACAGAAGGGCAGATGACCTCAAAGGTTAGCAAAAACTCAAAAGTGAAAATCACATCAGCAAATGTTGATTAGTGTTGTAAACATCCTAATTAAATGTTTGAACAAGTACCTAATAGTTGTGAGCTGTACAACGGTGATCAAGACAGGAAGTTGAGGTATCATCAGAGAAGCGATTTTGGAAAAATGATTTTTCCTCTCAATTCGAGTTTTTTGGTGATCAATGGAGTCACCACTAACGGATAGAATTATAGAACATAGAAGCGATTTTAATGAACGCAGGCATATATTTTTCTATCAGATTCAAACCTGTTAGTAAATAGAAGGTGTTTTCACTACATACCATTCCAAAAAGCCCCGACTTGTTACATTCATTCTGGGTTTGCTACAAGTAATACAGGCAATTCCTCAAGAATGCCCGTAAAAAGAACTATTTTTAGAATTAAAGAATTTTGAAGTTAGGAAGGTTCATTCAAGAGAGCTCGAAGTTTTCTTCAACTTTTGAGGTCATTTGCCCCACTAAGTGATGGAAAAATACATTTAACGAGACTTACACTTGTATAATTAATTTATTTCCCATGATTTTTCAATAAATAACAATATGATATGTTGATTTCATCACATAAAATTAATTGGGTCTATATTACCAACCTTGGAGACCGAACATGGACGTAAGTTCACGAAGTTTACCAAGAATTTTGTCACGTTCAATACGAACAACCTCTGCCAATATTTGATGTTTGGAATGTGTCTTGCGTGTAATGATTAAAAAAAAAGTAAAATAATGATAAAAGAAGGAAATTTCCAACCCAACTGTTATTGATTTGTGAGCATAATTGAAATTTCTCTACCTGAGTAAAAGGGTATTTCAAATAACGGAAAACGAATCATTCGGTTATCACAACATTGGATATATTTATAAGAATGGAGGTGGTCATGGATATTCCTTATAAATTTATAGAAACACGTAATAGGGACTCGTTTTTTACTCGTGATCGCATAGAAACTTACCAAATGTTACCCACAAGCTCGATGTAAGGGCGTTTAACAAATATTGTAACACTGACGTAACTGAGAAAGTATATTCAACCGGAAAAAATCACAATTCAACAGTACGGAACTTAAACGAGGTACGAATTTTTCACAAATTCGTACCCCAAATCACAAAAAAAAGTGCCAAGTTTTTAAAAACAATAACAAATGAGAACGTAACTGAGATAATGTAGACAAGAAATAACTGATATAGATATTGTATGAGTATACAAAATGTAAAGACAAAAAGCTTAACTAGGTACAGTATACAATAATGAACCTACAAAAGAGATAACACAATAAACAGAATCAGGCCGTGAGGGACCTTTTTGATCAGCTGTTTTATATACAAGTTACTGGGGAAAAATCGTCAAGAGACAATATTGACAACTGTCAAACTCTGACGATGTTGTCAACGCTGTCAAACTGTGAAGATGTTGTCAACACTGCCAAACTGTGACTAGCCCCCCATTTTATTAATACTCAAAGGTCAAACTGTGACAATGCTGTCAACAAAACTGTCAAACTGTGACAATGTTGTCAACGCTGTCAACATGACGAAATTCCTATTTAAAACAATGGTAAGGTGTGAGATATTGCACTTTAGAGGAAATCGATTCAATTTACACAGTTTTATTCAAGACTAAAACAAGGGATTGTATACTTTTTTTGTATTTTTCTTGCGTAGGTACAACGAAATCGAGATGAAAATACACCGTATCCTCCTAAAGGCCCCTCAAAAGCTGCCTATACATACAGTAGATATACCACCATACTCGAAATAATCACCCTGTAGTAAAAAATATACAACAAAAAAAAAAAAAAACCTTATCAAGTGTATATGTACAATCCTTTGAAAGTTATTTCCTTGTTTTAAAAATTTTAAATTCAATTATTTCTCATGATTCAATACAAAATATATATGCTCACTGATTTTTTTTTTTTTGTTTTTTAGGTTTTCTTAATTCTTTTGTTATCCATCTTTGAAAATATACACACACACACTAACCACATTGTTTTGTATGGGTGTTACAATTAAGTATTTAAAATATATGATTTTAAATGGCACACAATTGTCCCACTAAATTCTATTTTTTTTTCTTTTTTTTTCCTATTTTTTGTTTTGTTTTTTTTGTTTTTTAATGTGATATAAGACGTAGAATAAACAAGCGTATCATGTTGCGGCTAAAAATACATCAGAAGGAAGACTCAATCGGAATATTTACAATCGTTATTTCCTCATAATGGGACTAAGCCAAAGGGTCATTTTTATATATAATTTTGGTGTTTATGTCACGTTGTAGTATGTTTGAATTGAAAAAAGCACAGTCAACGGTAATTATGAATGATATAATTCATATTCAGGAATGATATAATTTAATTATGCTGTTTTTTAGAGCCAAGAATATTCTGATTTTTCGAATTTCTTGTTTATACGTCTGTATGAGCTTAGATTTCAAAATGAGCTCATATTTAGAAATTATCTAGCATTTTTATTTTCAAAACTTACAGGTCGCGTGCAATACAAGATATTACGAGTGCAAGTATAGCAAGCCCATTGTCAACAAAAATCGTTTAAAACCATATCGCTTGTATCATTACAACAAAAATATACTAACTGCATTAAATTGTGTTAGGTATTCACACTCGTTGTCGTTATCATAACAAGAGAACACATTGAAAAATGATGTCACGTCCAACTAGGTACTATAATTGATAATATTGGATGGATAATGGACCAGTACCCAATGAAAATTAATATACATTAACGTATTAATTGAATACAAGCAATATGTGATTGTTCAAATCGTAATGCATATAGCGTTAATTTGAAAAATAGTTCATCTATGTCTGATCGCGATAGGTGAGCCGAAATATGAAGAATTGTGACTTGTGCTGACATAAACACCACGATGATAGGTGGTAGCGCGACTACCACTATAACGAAATAAAAGTAATTTTTAAAGCTACCTTAAGTATGTACAAATTCTTGATTATTTTTTTTTTGTTGGAGAGATCCTTATTTTTTTCTCATTAAAAATAGTTTTTAAAGCAAAAACGACGAACGAAAAACCTTATACGTAGCCGTGGAGAATTTAGAGACTCGAAAAACTTAACGATCTATACACAATTCTGGAATGACTCGACTATTTACAAGAAGAGAAGATTCAGGGTTTCCGGCGACAGTAAGGAGATCGCAGCTTTTTACGGCCTGAAAAAAAAGAAGAAATGATTGATAATATTGAAAAACGGTACAATTTATTACGTAAAGGTTTTGAAAGCGGTAGATAGTAAAGGTATTATTACCAACATCTGGGCAGGTAGTTGAAATGGAGCCCTCCACGTCGCGTCCCGCCACCTCGATCCCCGTTCCCTCTCGAGTTGTTGTGCGCGGAGTGATTCAATTTCTTTATGCACAGGGTTTCAAATCATTTCAAAGTCACGAACAGCAGGGTGTCACACTACACTCCAGAAAACAAAAGACAGTCCATGCAATGGAAACACTCCACCTCCCCAAGTGCCAAAAAATTCAAAGTCGAGAAATCAACAACCAGGAAAATCATGGCTTCTGTTATCTGGGATCAAAAAGGAATTCTCCTGATTGATTTTTTGCCTCAAGGTGAAACAATTAACGCCAATCCCTATTGTGAGACCCTGAAGAAGCTTCGTCGGGCCATACAGAACAAGAGAAGAGGAATGTTGACCTCCGGTGTTTGCCTTCTCCACGACAACGCTCGGCCTCACGTTGCTCATTCCACAGCGCAACTTTTGGATGAGTTTGGTTGGGATGTTCTGACCCATCCACCTTACAGTCCCGACTTGGCCCCTTCAGACTATCACCTGTTTACCAAAATGAAGGCGAAATTGGCGGGAGAACGTTTCACAAGTGACGAGGAAGTGAAAGAAGCTGTCACGAAGTGGACCAAGGAGGTAGCGGCAAGCTTTTATGAGGAACGAATTTCGAAGCTCATTTCACGATATACCAAATGTGTTGACGTCGCCAGGGATTACGTGGAAAAATAGTACATATGTTCAACTACAATACCTGTAAGTTTCAAATTTTTTCAATAAAAACTTGATTAAAAAAAAAAAGAAAAAAAAAAGAACTTATTTTCTGGACGACCCTCGTAGATAGCGTTTATCCGTGTGGATGATACTAGTGAGGCAGAATTTCAGGTTTCAAAAATCATGAGATGATCATCTATAGCAATTTTCAGTCAAATGAAACCTTTTTTCTATTAAATGAAACTTCGTACCGACCAAATGAAACCTCGTTCAAATCAAATGAAACCATTTACCAATCAAATGAAACCTCCCACACGACACGAGACATTCCAAACCCGACGCGAGCACCTCCCACCATACTGCCTTTTCCCCTCCGTTGTTTCCCGCTGAGTAACAACCGAACAGCTGACCCCTCTTATCACTTATCTTATTGTTTAGGTTCTATTTAGATTACAGTACTTTGACATGCGTGTTTAGTTTATATGTAGGTACTTTTAATTATATGTTATATATGTAGTTTAAATTACTTTTATTATATGTTCCTCCGCATGTATGTTCCTCCGTTTCAACATGCTATTTTGTTACCGTTGCACATACCAAACGAAGAGGAAATTCAATCTTCGCCGGCACATAGAATCTTGGCATGGTTCAGACAAAAGTCAACTCGCCAAACAATGAATTTTTTATGTTCAGGAAAATTTCTTGAGTTTTATCACTCGTTTACTGTGATTTTACTTTACTCTTTTCTAAGTCACTCTCTCTTCTAAGTCAGTCTCTAAGTCACATGGAAAATGAGTGGTGGTAATTTATTGTTCCTCCTACGTAATAAACTAAAAGCTTTATTGTTCTATTACCTTTTCATTTTTTTTTTTTTTTTTTTTTAAGATTAAAATATTCATTAAAACGAGTTTGTCACCCTGGAAATTTGAACATTACCATTCAAATTAGCTTCATGAGAGTATTTAAATTTAAATTTATAAGGTGCATGCTGAAAAATTCATGAGTTAAGGTATACCTTCATAAATGAAAATGAATTAGAATTAACTCGGAAGTTCATGCTGCTTGACTGAAACTTTTAAAATCATGATCCTAATGTCTTACGTCAATCTGAAAGATATGAAAAATAGCTTTAAAATACTGGCGTTCAAGTTCGATTTACTATTTGTTTGTACATTTGACAATAACTCCCTGCAGTTACGGATATTTACGAAGGTTGGCAACGCTGAGCGGTTGCTTTGTAGGGAGGGAACATGAGAGTGGGATGTGCTCGCGTTCGATTCACTACTAATTTGTTTGTAGGTTTGACAATAGCTTTGTTCCATCCACCTAACCGCGGTCGACCACGGTCGACCGACTCATGCGCAGTAACGTCAACCGCTGTTCCATCCCAACAATCAGCTCAACACAGCGGTTGAACCGCTGTTCCATCATTGCAGCGTGGTCGACCACGGGTCGACCGCGGTCGAACCAAAACCGACCGCCCGATTGAGTGCGGTTCATTCCGGTTGTTATAGGAAACCTCACGCAATTGAAACCTACTCATAACCTTCCTCATTTGAAATTCGAGCTCGGTGGGTGGACACCTCAACCTACTTGTGGAAAATGGCTTCAAGATTGAAAAATAAAGATTTATTTGAATCCCAAACAGTATTGATTTATATTTTTCTCTGGTTTCTTCCCAAAATAATTATTTCATATGTTTTTCTTCTAAGATAAAACACTTGCGAATTTACCGTCAATGCGTGTATGTCTATTCTGGGAAATTCTTTATTCTCTATTCTCTATTTTATTCTGAGAAATTCATTTCTCTATTCATTTCTTTATTCTCTATTACCAATCCTTAGTTCTGTGTCGAACTCATCAACCATTTTTGTGACAAAAAAACGGTTGCCCTCGAGAGTTTTATCCAAATCCTGTAACTTTGGACTGTATACCGGCCAGAAATAGAAAATGAGAATATAAAATCACTACAATGAGTTGTTGAAAATGAGAATAGAAAATCACTACAACGAGTTGTTGTTCACAGTTGACTGTTGTCAAGGCGATGAAAATGTTTCCAATGAAGTGGAGTCACACGAAATGACTGGTGTAACGCTGTTTTACCTCACTTGCGGTTGAGCGTTCCATCCATGGTTGGATCGTGGTTACGGTCGTCCAACCGCGATCATAGAGGCTGTGGACCGCGTGCTGACCGTGGGTTAACCGCGGTGAGGTGGATGGAACAAACCTAATAACTCCCTGCAGTTACGGATATTTACAAAGGTTGGCCACGCTGAGCGGTTGCTTTGTAGAGAGGAACATGGAGTGGGAGGCGCTTGCGTCGGTTTTGGAACGTCTCGTCCCACACAACACTTTTAACATGGACACGTTTTTGGGCTGGGGGTCATTATAAAATTTGCGTAACGACACCAAAACGCGGCACTTTGTGACGACCCGGCACTTTAGATTATTATTAACTCGAAAAGTGAAGGCTAGGTAGAATTTCTATTGATTTTTCACGTACAACTAATGAGTTACTAGGGAAGAGTAACTTCCATAGTTTTCATAGTAGGAAAATCGTTCGCCACTTTTGGTTTATTATTTCCAATAATAAGCCTATGTGATCGTATAGCAAAAAATGTTTATAACCCCCCCTCAAACTTTGTCACTTTACGTTTCAAGGTGCGTAGAATCCAAATTTGAAATGTCCGTCCGCCGTTCGGGCCATAAAAGGCCTTAGAATTGACTTAAAAAATCTGTTCTTTCGCACATAGACTCCACTTGGGGTCTAGTTGGTCCTAACTTCTCGCCAGCTCGATCGCTCCACTCTCATGGGTGCTATGAGCCAAAAATAGGTGAAAAAGTGTCTTATTTTTGTATATTTCAAGTTGTATAGGAATTGGAGATTTTTATGAGTGAAAAGAAAATGTTAGCTATTAATTTTATGGAAAAAAAAAGTATTCTAAATGATACTCTTCTATTCAAAAAGAGATTTTGGATTTTAGGCTATTTTTTGCAATTTTATAGATTTTTTAAAACAAAATTTAATGAAGTTCAAGTTTTTAGCATAATTTCGTACATAAATGTTTGAATGTTCTATTTCATAGTTGATAAACTTTATTTGACCAATCTTATGCTAAAAAATATCAATTTAACAATTCTTAGCCATTTTTAGTGATTTTGTCAGCACATTTTTTGAAATTTGACCAATTAGATTATATCAATATACAGTATAGGTTTTTACGTGTTGGAAAGATGACTTGGTAATAAAATGTTTTGTTTATCAACTATATTAAAAAGCGTAAAGTTGTGAGGTTCCGCTGTTGTAATGGATTGAACCCATTTGTGAGGTCCGAAGCTCCGAGTTCCGATACTAAGGGCCACTTTCACCAACAACATAAACGAGTTTAAGTTAGAAAAGATTAACAAATAATCGAGATTCCAGCTAATCGTCTTTCACCAAACCACTTTACGAGTTTAAACTCCTAACGAGGTGGCTTGAGGTTAATCTCCCAATCTCGGCCAGTTAACTCTTGCCAATCTCAGATTAGTGATAAAAATGATATCGAGCAAAATGGCCGCGCACCAACAGCTGATTCCTCATACCTCTACAGTTTGGTTCACAGTTTATTATTATAGTTTATATATAGTTTATTGTTAATCAAGTTTTTGATGATGAATTCACGCGATTTATCGCTCGGATTAATTTGATTCCTCGGATGAGAACGATGTCCTGCAAAGACGCCCAAGGACGATCCGACGGCGCATTCCACATTTTGACGGGTTGGACGACGTCGAATTTCGGCGGAGATTCCGGCTCCCAAAACCGACAGTTTTGAAAGTCCTCGAGCTTATCGACACTCACCTGGAGTTCCCTTCGAACAGGTATAAGTTGGAAAAAGGCTTTTATACCATCAAATCGATGAATTATAATACGAAATTGATGTAGGATGGTAGGAAAATAAAGTATAATCGATGATGATTGCACGTTATAATACGATGTTAAATTGCTATCCCTTGTACAGTATGTACCTACCTACCTATACCACATAAAATAACTTATGTACATTTAAATAAGGTGATCAACCGTCCTGCTTCCGTCAAATGATGTGTCACACTTTCTTTGTTGGAAGTCAACGAAAAGTTGCGAGTAGATAGTAACTAGGTAACTAGATAAAAACGGCGCGGGTAATAATCGGTCGAGGTTGTGATTCACTTCTTCTTCGTCTTGATATGTCGGACACATGGCGGGTTTTCAAACTGTCGTTTCAAATTGTCCAATTTTTCATTGGACAGTTTGCGGAATCTCCGTTAAGGAAACTCGATTATTCCAATCTGGGTTTAAACGAATTTTGGGTTGGTGAAAGACGCCAAGGTTTGATCCTCGAGATTATATTTAATCGAGTTTGGCCAATCTCGGATTTATAAGTTGTTGGTGAAAGTGGCCCTAAATATAGGTACTATAAGCGGCGTTTAATAATTATGGACCAGAGATCTACGTAGAAGGGCTGTCTAATACATAAATAATAAACCTTTGTGTAATAATTTGCAGCGTTTTGGAATGCTCTAATTTTATCACAACATCTCATGACCTATAAGCCATTGTAGTGTCAAGGAATGCTAATTTATTACTCTAAGTTATAAACTAATATTGTTTTATTACCATAATGGAATAATCTTGTGAAAAGAAGGCACTACATGGTTGGTATACAATTGAGTAGTAGGTACCTACTGGTAAGCAGTAGGTACTAGACATATCCATGATCTTTTGTTTTTCCCATAAAGGGAGAAATTAATCTTGATCCAGGGGAAAGGGTTCTCATTATTTCCTGGCTTCGCTTTGAGTCCCTCAGTTTTCTGGCCAGTTTTTGAGACTTCGTCTCTCAATCCACCGTTTCCATGTGATTTTGATTGATATATTGTAAGAAAAAGGAAGAAGAAACTGCAAAGGGAGATGACGAGCGGTGGAGGTGCGGTATTACGTTGCAACATACCCTGCCCACACTAGTTTCATACATCCGGAAAAACGGCCAACAGACAGATTGGCTCAATATTGTTCCTCCAATTCTCAATTCCTCTGAAGTTTTGCCACCCCATACTTTGGATTTGTTTGGTCTGGAGGAAAGTTAGAGAGGTTTGTTATAAAGATGCGTCCACATTATGCGGGTCGAGGTTGGTCACTCTGTAGGATCTGTAAGAATCCACTTAGCGTCCACACTATAAGAGTAAGCTCCGATGTACGAGGGTTGTCCAGAAAATAAGTTCCATCTTGATCTGTAGGGTGGTAGGAGTGGCTTTTGCCAAATCTGATAACACTGCTCGAAAGAGGAGAGGTGGGGAAATAGAGTGAGAGGTGGGTGACCTCAGTCGGTCAGTTACCAATGTCGGGAGCCCTCCACGTCGCGTCCCGCCACCTCGATCCCCGTTCCCTCTCGAGTTGTTGTGCGCGGAGTGATTCAATTTCTTTATGCACAGGGTTTCAAATCAGTTCAAATTCACGAACAGCTCATTTCTGTTTATGGAGAAGGTGTAATGAGTGAGTCAATGGTGAGGAGATGGGTACGTGAATTTAAGGCGGGAAGACATTCACTTGAGGATGAAAGGGGGAGAGGCAGACCCTCAGTTGTGACAGACGAAATTGTCGCAGAAATCGACAATGCAGTTCGCAAAGATCGTCGTTCAACCCTGGATGAACACCACCTGAGTTTCCCAGACATCTCACGATCCCTCATCCATGAGATCGTCTCGGAAAAACTTGACTTTCGGAAAGTTTGCGCTCAGTGGGTCCCTAGAGAGCTGACGCCCCAACACAAGGAACAACAAGGCGCAACATTTGGATGAGTTTGGTTGGGATGTTCTGACCCATCCACCTTACAGTCCCGACTTGGCCCCTTCAGACCAAAACCTGGTCCTGGACCTGGAACCTGGACCTGCTTACCAAAATGAAGGCGGAATTGGCGGGAGAACGTTTCACAAGTGACGAGGAAGTGAAAGAAGCTGTCACGAAGTGGACCAAGGAGGTAGCGGCAAGCTTTTATGAGGAAGGAATTTCGAAGCTCATTTTGCGATATACCAAATGTATTGACGTCGCCGGGGATTACGTGGAAAAATAGTACATATGTTCAACTACAATACCTGTAAGTTTCAAATTTTTTCAATAAAAACTTGATTTAAAAAAAAAAACGGAACTTATTTTCTGGACGACCCTCGTAAGATTTAATTTCGTCTGCAATACTTACTGGTCAATGACTACGCCGGGCTCATATTTGATGCTTGTGTCTTGAGGGTCGTAGAAACCGGCCAAATAATAGACCTCCTGGTTGTCGTACACCGACTCAAGGGCAACTTCTTTCCGGTCGACTCGAGATTTGAACTCGGGGAGCGAAACAACTTCGCAGCGGTGGGAAATCGTCTGGACGTCGTTGCTGTCAGTGTGAGGCGATTTGAAAAGAGCTCCCTGCGACAAGAAACAACAATCAAGTATTACTTCAAACGTCTCCGTAATACGACTCTCATATTTGATGAGAAACATTCAAGCATCAATCATTATAACTACCTACCTGATCAGAGTATTTTGCTTAAGTAAGGCCTATGGGCGATATTCTCGAGACTTAGACACTAGCGCATCCTTACATCGAGGCAAGGCAAAATCGAATTATTTCACCTTGTTGTCATGGTGACGAGTAAACATATGCGAAAATGCGCCATTTGTAAGCTCAGCTGGACAACAGCATAACATAGTCTCACCTAGTTCCGAGTCAATATTTTCATTATTTGTAATATGCAAGGTGAAAAATTGTATGCAAATGACATCAAGTTATTATCAGGTGTTGACCTCAAACGCTACGAACGCAAGATTTAATCTGTGGGGTAGAGATCCATATGAAATGTGTGTTGGGGAGTTGACATACAAGTGTTCTAGATGATCCAGAATTCAGCCGCAAAGATGTTGTGGATTACCTATCTAGTTTTAGAACTGTTCTTTGAATCAATTGAAACTAAAAATCATTAGAGTACTGTGTAAGTGGTATTGTGAAAGGATGTGTTATTAGAGCTCTGTTAGCCGGGATTAGTAAGTATCGCATGAGGAAAGGTAAGTATCCAGAGTGAAGGTATACCTACATCTTGTTCATGTAGGTACTTCATTGATCAAAACAAAAGTAGGTACCTACCTAATTACCTTTTTTGTCCATACAATTTGCGTAACTGCAAAACTCGCGCAATAACTGCACTGCCAATGCCGTCTTTATGAAATCTTACCTTCAGAGGAATGCATTTCAAGGTTTTTTCCTTGCAGCTGGTTTTTAATTCATGTTGCATATTCCCTGATTCGATATTTGACAAACTTGCTAATCAGCGGATGGCTAGGTACCTACACAGCAGTACAGACACCTGAGGAATTTTCAATAATCTTTTCTTTACTATTTTTCAGGTTAATTATTCTCAAAGCCTAAACGAATGAAGTTCTTTAGTTTTCTGTCACTGATTAACTACTATAGTTAGTAGGCTCCTAGTCCAAATAAAAACTCGTTCACGTTAGATTGGTATTGTTGACAGCAATCTACAATCAATTATTGCGCTGGCAGGCATGATCATAATAACATTTAGTCGAATTGAAACTTTGTATTGCTACAATATTATACTTTTTCAAAACAAAACTGTTGAAAAATGGCCTTATAACCACGAATTATGTTGACGTGAGACGGCAAACTTCTTGTGAGAAATAGGTTGGTTGAGTAGCGATTCATTGACGTAGGGCGGTATCATGGCCGACTTTGGCTGAAACACGAACCTACTCCAGGTTCACCCACGAGAATATGGGCCATAGAGATTTTTGCCAACTCCTGCATGCTCTCAGCCACAGGCCCGACCTACTGGCGAGTGAATGTATTCATCTAACCTTAATTTGCATAATATTATGTACCTAAATTTCTTTGATTTATGAATAAACTCTTCAATCTCTGTCGGATCCTTGGGCTAGAGCAGGGGTGCTCCAACGGTCGATCGCGATCGACCAGTCAATCGCGAGTGCTTTTTGAGTAGATCTCGAGAAGAAAAAATTTTTTAATAAGTAGGTGACTAAACTACAAAAATTTATTACGTAATAACACGGCTTTATCAAAGGAACGCGCGGTACTTGTCAAAGAAAAGTCACGTTGTTTCTAGACTAGACTGTACTAGACTGTGCGAGTCTGCATTTTCTGAAATGAAGATAATTAAGTCAAAATATCGCAATCGACTAACTGACGATCATATGTCATCATGCTTGCGATTGGCACTCAGTGGTTCCGCACCATCTTATGAAAAGTATGCTGAGGACATGCAGTGCCACGCTTCAATATCCAAAGTCACTCCTTAGTTGAGTTTAACACCACATGTAACTCTTTTGTTTTGCAACAACGAATAAACTCGCAATTTTGAATAACTATGAGTTTTTTCATTGATATTGTAGAGAAGAACTTAAGTAAACCTAAACCAAACCTTGACTAAAATAATGTAAATTGTGCGGAAAGCTAATATCTATATATGCTACGGTACACACTACTAGGTAGGTAGGGTGTATCGTGTATGTACGACAACCCTGCATCACACATACTTGCAGCCTCTCAGAGTCGATCGTAAGTAGTCTAAAAATATTGAGGTAGATCGCCAGCAGTTCAAGTTTGAGCACCCCTGGTGTAGGAGAATGGATATTTATTACTTTTACGTGTTATACCCATATAATACACCACGGCACCATGAGGTGGGTACGGCGTCCCTTCGAGGCATGAATATATGTTTTTTTCTAGGTCATATTTGTGTGTTAATACTAATGCTTTGCCTACGCATATTTAATAACAAATCCTCTCGACTTTTCGTACGCACTTAGATAATGATATTATTAAGGCAATGATTATTTGAATAGATAGGAGCTCAAATCGAGAAATATAAACATACGTATATAATTATAGAAGTATAGGTTGTGGCAACTCGAAATAGGACACGCCGAGGAGTCTGGACGGGCCTTATGACGTACGCAAGCCAACTAAAACTACAATCAAACTCAATTGAAAAAATAATAAACCTTTGTGAAATAATTTGCAGCGTTCTTCAACCTATCTGTGGCTGCTGTTCGAATCATGTAAAAAATAGCTAATGAAAATTATAGAAAGGAGGTAGGTGGGAAAATGAGCAAGGAAATGAGTTATTTTTGGTTGATCTGTACCTGTGTTCCTTGAAGAGAATACCTGGGGCGCCCCAATGATGTGCAGGTCCGTTGCCGGATATGAATTTGTCGTGAAGACGTCGTGTCTCGCGATCCACTCCGAAAGGTGGGGAAGTCGCACTTGTAAAGGAAAGCGAGAATCCGAACTGATTCGATTTGCGGGGATTTAAAGGCTAGGAAAATAGCGGCGGTTTTGTGGGAAGCGGACGAGAGCGATACTCATGCGGGGATGAATGCGGTAAGCGGAATGGCGGTCGCATGGGGAACTGGGAGAGGGGTTCAAGAGGGGATGTGAGCAGTGTTGCCCGGACAAGCCGCCCGGGGTGAAACTATGTTTCGCAAAGGCTATATTTAGTTATGCAACAAGAAAAATAATCCCTCTCAAGGAAAAGAACATTCATTTGCACACAAATAGAAATAAAAATGCACTGGAGTTGAAAAGGAGTAAAAGAAAAGAAACAAAAAAAAAGAAAAAAAACTTAAATGCGTTGATGTTGAGATTAGTTGAGTGGTGGTAGTGGGACCATAGTGTGAACTGGTCGCACATACTCGCCTGAAGAGGTTTTCACTTTGGCTACACGGGTAATGTTATCCTTTCCAGGGTACACTTCGAGGATCTTCCCGAGAGGCCAATGTAGATAAGGTGTTTGAAGCTTGCGGATGAAGACTACATCCCCAGGCCTAAGATTTTCTTTGGAGTCAGTCCATTTTTCACGGGGAATGAGAGTGGGAAGGTATTCCGTTTTCCATCTCCTCCAAAAAGATTGGGCGGCCTGCTGAATCAACTGGTAACGATTTAGGCGGTTCAGGGGAACGTCAAGAGAATCAGCTTCTGGAACAGCAAGAAGTGGGACACCCACCAGAAAATGTCCAGGTGACAAATAGTCAGTTGCTTCAAGGGGATCCGAAGACACACTACCAAGTGGTCTACTGTTGAGGACAGCTTCCACACGTACTAATAAGGTGGTAAGCTCTTCAAATGTCATTACTTGTGTTCCGAGCACCCGAATAATGTGATGTTTGGCGGACTTGATGGCGGCTTCAGCAAGACCATTGAAATGAGCAGCAGTAGGAGGTGCGAATTTCCACTCAATATGCTGATTTGCGAGATGATTTGAAATGCCGTCATGAGAAGCTGCGAGCATGTTGTAGACTTCTTCCAGTTTACGTGCCGCACCTTGGAAGTTAGTGCCGTTGTCGCTGTAGATAGAGCGACAAATACCACGGCGAGAGACAAATCGATCCAAGACACGCAAGAATGATTCTGCAGACAAGTCATGAGCAAGCTCAAGATGAACAGCCTTGACTTCAAGACAAACGAACACGGCCATGTAACACTTGGATCTAGGAGCGTTTCGGCGAAGACTCTCACGAATAATATAAGGACCACCATAGTCAATGCTAACATCTAGGAAAGCTCGTTGACCTTCAATACGTGTTGCAGGAAGATCTGACATCTTAGGTGTTACAGCTTCAGCGTGAGGGAGATAACATCGAAGACATCTATGGATCCTCGAGCGTAAGAGTTTGCGTAGAGATGGTATCCAATATTGCCTATTTAGAAGAGCGGCTGTAACACGAGGTCCACCGTGCAGTGTTATAGTATGAAAATAATCGCACAATAAGCTGGCATAATGAGATTGATGTGGTATAATAAGCGGGTGTTTGGTTGAGAAGGGGAGTTTTGCTCTCCCTATTCGACCCTCAACTCTCAACAGTTCATCCTTGTCAAGGAAGGGACTGAGGTGATGTAGTGTAGAATCTGCAGGATCGCCTTTCCGAATGGAGGCTATTTCAGCTTTGAAATGAGTCCGTTGTGTCAAGCGGATCAGAAACAAATTCGACTCGCGAATTTCTTTGGGTGTAAGAGGCCCAATGATACGCTTATCACGTTTACAGCACCAATTAAAGATAAATCGCAAGATATATGCAAAAACTCTCTGGGCGCGTGAGAGTGATGAATATTTTTGGAGTATATCAAGCAGATATTGGCGGTTAGTTGAAATGTGAAGGCTGATGGCTTGCGGTTTCAACTCCTGGAGGTATTCAGAAGAGGAAACTATGTTGTCAATGAAACTATCCTTAAAGGGTTTACGAATGAAGTCAGGACCTGTCCACCACAGCTGACAATTTACCAGCTCATCTCCCAACATTCCCCGTGAAGCTGGGTCAGCGGGATTTTTCGATGAAGAAACGTGATGCCACTGTTGAGGTGAAGTGACAGTGAGGATATCTATGACTCTATTGGCGACAAAGGTTTTCAACTTATGAGGTGGGGTTCGAAGCCATGATATAACAATAGTAGAAGCTGTATAAAATTCTATTGAGATGATGGAGGATCTCTGTATGAAGGGCTGAGCTGAAACAACAAGCTGGGAGAGGAGATGAGCTCCAGATAGCTCGAGGCGGGGAATACTGAGCGTTTTCAATGGTGAAACTCGACTCTTCGCCTTGAGTAAATGCGATGTAACTACCTTATTAATACAAGTAGTAACATATAATACAGCGCTGTAACCCTTTTCACTAGCGTCACAGAACCCAAATAACTTGTTGACTGTGGAATCAATTACAGGGATGAGACGAGGAATGCGAATGTCGGAAAGAGCAGGTAATCCGTTTACGAAGTCATTCCAGCAACCAAGAAGTCTTGGTGGCAGTATATCATCCCAATCCAGACCTTCAATCCATAGAAGTTGCATGAAGTGCTTTGCATAAAGAGAAATGGGAGTTACCCATCCAAGGGGATCATAGATGCGACCTATCTCCGATAAGACTCCTCGTTTTGTAACTCTAATAGGTCGTGGCTGGATGGAAAACGAAAATACGTCACTGGCTGGATCATATTGAATCCCCAAGATCTTGAAGGAAGGATCTGCGGTAGAAAAGGTAAGTGGTGTGTTGAGGTGATCTTCAGGAACTGCTTGAAGAAGGGACGGATGGTTACTTGACCACTTGCGAAGGGAAAAGCCACCCAAATTTAACAATTCTATCAATTCTCGCTGTAGACTTAGTGCAGATGTGATGTCATCGCATCCACTACAAATATCATCAACATAAATGTCATTCAAGACTGCATTAGATGCTAATGGGAATGATGTACCTTCATCCTTCACCAGCTGGATTAAACAGCGTTCTGCGAGAAAAGGGCTACAATTAAGGCCATAGGTTACAGTGTTGAGGGTATACTCCTCGACCTCATCATTTATAGACTTGCGGTAGAAGATGTGTTGAAAATCACGATCTGTGGGATGAACTACGACTTGACGAAACATCATTTTAATGTCAGCAAGGACAGTGACGACATAAGTACGAAAATTGCACAAAATATCTCCTATGTCCTTTTGAAGCTTAGGACCTGTCATAAGGAGAGAATTGAGACTATCGTTGTCAGGTTGAGGGCGGAATGAAGCATCAAAAACAGTGCGTAACTTTGTTGTTGAACTGTCTTGACGCAAAACGATATGATGCGGGATGACATACGTCGCGGGCTGACATGACGTTGACATGTGTTTCAAAGATATATACTCCTGCATGAAGTTATGATAGTCTGCATGGAGTGAGGGCGTACGATATAAACGTTTTTCGAGATTATGAAAACGCTTCAATGCGGATTGACGACAATCAGGTAAAGTGACAGGTTTGTTCTTGAAAGGTAGTCTGACAACATAGCGACCACAAGGCAGGCGTGAATGAGTTTTGGAAAAGTGAAGTTCACATACTTCGTCCTCAGGGTCTGCGGGTTTGGAACGTTGGATGTCCTCTATTTCCCAAAAGGTGCGAAGAGTTTTATCTAAGGATTCTAGAGATGTAATAATAAGTGAAGAAGGGGCAGTATCATTAAAATCAGTACTGACTGGAGTCTTGCCTACTAGTAACCATCCAAAACAGGTGGAAATTGCAGCTGGTTCTCCCGCAATGAAATTATGAGTTGCAGTAAGAATTTGCGGATATAATTCAGCTCCCAACAAAAAATCGATAGGACCAGGAACATCAAAGTCAGGATCTGCGAATTTGAGACCTACCAAATTCTGGCGAACTGAAGGATGCGGGATTTTCTGAGGTTGCACAGCAGCAATATGCGGCATAATGAGAGCGGTGGTACTAAATTGGGTCAGCGTTTGATCACAGGGGGAGATATTGCATTGAACATACCCGTTACTATTGCGTACTACACCGCCAAGTGCGTTCAAAGACCTAGAATTGCGATTTACTCTAAGTCCTAAGTGCTCTGCACACGATGACGTCATAATATTGACCATGGAGCCTTGATCAATCAATATGCGGATCTTTTGGGGTCGACCAGCTATGTCATTTATATGAACTACGGCAGTACTAAGCATGATAGTATATTCATTGTCAAATTTTGTGACCTCTGATGCACAGGTCAAGGTATGTGGAGCAGATGTCGCTACGCTAGTAGTACAGGCTAAATGGGAAGAAGGTGACTTCTCATTTGCGTCATCAAAATCATGTAAAAGTGAATTATGTTTAGCATGGCAATGCCTACAGTTGCGAGTGGATCTACACTTGCTTAAGCTATGTGTACCCAAACAGTTTAAACAGCGATTTAAACGTTTTACAACGTTTTGGCGTTCGTTGAGCGAAAGCTCCTTAAATTTGTTGCAATGATAAAGATATGAATGCTCAGTTGATTTGCAAAACATACAGGAAATGTTCGAATTTGAAGGCTGAGCTTCAACAGATAATAAGGAAGTTTTAGTCTTACCTGAGCTACAAGCTGAAACGGTAGGTTTGTTAATTTTATGCTTTTCCGGAACGACCTCACAGACTTTGCATTGATTCTCAACATATTTGATCAAATCCTTCAGTGTAGGACATTCCTTATCTGCTTGTAACATTTCAAATTCTTTGCGGGTACGTGCATCAAGATTACGAACTGCAATATGAAAAAGCAAGTTATCATAATTGTCACGAAGGCGGAGAGCATTCAATGCGGTAACATTTGTGTCAAAAACACGTAGAAATGCAGATAAACTTGAAGGAGTAGGTTCACTAATCGGACGAAAATCCAGAAGTGATGAAATATAATTAGAAGCTAACAATCTCTTGCGGTTGTATCTATCAAGTATTGTTTGCCAAGCAATAGCGTAATTACCTTCAGTAATAGGTAATGTTTGAATGTAAGCTAATGGTTTAGGTCCCAAGAAACTTTTCAAATATTGAAACTTTTCAACAGATGACATCTCACTATTGTGAATAAGTGACTCATATAAGGAATGAAAAGATGGCCATTTGTCGATTTCTCCATTGAAGGTTGTAATTTGAATGCGCTGCAAATGAGCATTGCTACTAGTACTTGGATGCGTTGATGAAGAACTAGAACTATTCAAAGACTCACTGAGACGAGCTCTAGGGCCTAGCTTACGTAAAACAGCTTTGGAATAATGATAATATTTATCAAAAACAGCGGTAACATCTTCGACGTCCTTAACTACGTTAGCTGCACTAACCTTTGGGTTCAACTCCAGTATCTTCTCGGTCATACGTTCAAAACTTTCATAAATAGAATCTATCTTTTCCATTCGTGAAATAAACATGTGAAAACCTTTTATTTCCTCAGGATTAACATTAGCAGTTGCAGTTTGGTCAAGTTGCACTGCGAGTTCATAACAACTCTTGAGACGTCCAACTTGCTTATTACGTGTGTTCACAGCAGATTCGAGTCTTTGATCATCCATTGTAGAATTTGTAAATTAAAAGAAATAAATAATTTCAACACCAGATGCAATTTATTTCTACAGAAATCGAAACTCGGAAAGAGCAAATGAATACGCAATGTCCTGAGAAAGGTTATTGATATTGAAAGAAGGTTAAAGCGTTTGCGGTTATCCGAAGCGGGTGGATGCTCAGAGGGAGTGAAAGTATCCACGGAAAGCCGGAATGGTTGTGTGGAGCGATAAGAATGAACAGGTCGAAGAATATCACCTCCCGTATCAAACTTCGCTCTCCAAACGAAAAACGATCGTGGAATCGAAACTCGGTTGAAGAACAAAGGGACTGATAGAAAGACGAATATTCAACTATTGAAAAATCAACTCTCACATCAAATTTGGCGTCGAAGGACCATTGAAAATTATAGAAAGGAGGTAGGTGGGAAAATGAGCAAGGAAATGAGTTATTTTTGGTTGATCTGTACCTGTGTTCCTTGAAGAGAATACCTGGGGCGCCCCAATGATGTGCAGGTCCGTTGCCGGATATGAATTTGTCGTGAAGACGTCGTGTCTCGCGATCCACTCCGAAAGGTGGGGAAGTCGCACTTGTAAAGGAAAGCGAGAATCCGAACTGATTCGATTTGCGGGGATTTAAAGGCTAGGAAAATAGCGGCGGTTTTGTGGGAAGCGGACGAGAGCGATACTCATGCGGGGATGAATGCGGTAAGCGGAATGGCGGTCGCATGGGGAACTGGGAGAGGGGTTCAAGAGGGGATGTGAGCAGTGTTGCCCGGACAGCTAATGTAGATAGAACTTTGTTAATTCATTCTTTTCTGTTATATCATTTTTGTAACCCATTTAATGTTACATTTTAGTGAATTTTCGTAGAAAATGAAGCTATTGCATTGGCTCCAAAAATTTTAAAATCAAAATTTTCGAAAAATTTCTTCTCTGAAATCCGTTTTTAGACATCTCGAAACGAATCCTAGAGTTTAACATTTTTCATACGTATATACATATTTAGGTATATATATGTGTCCTTCCAGACGATAACTCTCCTTAGGATTGAGATAAAAATTCCGTTCTTGTGCCAAAAAATCAAGCTTTCCAAACGAAAGGACGAGTTCGTTGGCCAGCATTTTTTGAGCAAATTAAATTGGTCAAATTTTTAAAAAAATTCTGAAAAAATCACCCCAGTTCTGATGAGTTCAAGAATTGTCGGAACGCGCACTGAGAACGAAGCCCTAGAAACGAATCATGAAGTCTGCATTATAGCAGCTGAGGGAGCCTCGGAGCTAATTTCTTTGATCTTCATCCGATGAATGGCAAATTTTTACGTACAAAACGTAAAAAAAGAAAATGTGCCGGTCGGGAAAAAAGGTTTCGGTCGGGAAAAAAAACAGATTTTTATGTTAAAAATCATTATTTCTACAGCGACATTTGAAACTCATATCTTTGAGAAATTATTTCTGTTGTAGAACCAAAAATTTCAACCATGTATCATGTTTTCTCCTCGATATTGATTCGAAATTCTATGAAAACATCAGAAATTAACAAGCGGTTGCAATCATGTTCACAATATCAATTATTGAGAATGATCACCTGTGTGTAAACAATTATTTTTATAACCATGCTCATAACTCAGTTTGTTGGACACGCACTTCGCCGTAGTTAACATAATATTGTTGGATAAATCGAGAGCTTTCGAACGAATGGTCAACGAATTTTGTGGGATGAAAAACGACGAAGTACCATTTCCCTAGCAACGACTCGGTTGTAGGCGGAAATCACTGTAATTAATTTCGTGCGCGGAAAAAAATTGACTCGCAAAATTCGCTAGGACCCCAGGGCTAAAACATGATACATGTTAAAACCTATTCTGCGCTCATCGCTCTTTAGCCTTTAGGCGATAGGTGGTTTTATATCCTTTTGCTGGCATAAATTCATTTCATTCGGTCAAGGCTAAATAACCCCAATTTTTGTGGTAATGTTTTTCATTAAGTGACAGCACTAGCGGGGGAAAATTTATTTCCAAAATTATGACGAAACGGCTTACCCAATTTCTGTTCTGAAAATATGTAGGTATACAATCCTTATGTACTTAGAATTGATGTGAAATTCTTAGTTTTTTCGGATTAATTTTTTTTTTTTTTTTTTTTTTCAGTTTACCACGACACTGAACACATAAAACGAATGCGAATTCAGGATTTTCAAGATTCAGCCGCGCAAGGGATATATATATTTCCACTACAAACCCGTTTGAAATTTGAAAATCGGGTGAATAACAAGCGAATAGTAGTGTTATTTCGTTTGGGAGTGGGGGAAAGGAATTATGAATGGAAGCGCCTGTCGCCTACCCCCGCTCTCCGTCAGCGACGCGTCGCCTTGACTACCGAGAGGTCGGCTACAACTAGTTTAATTTTAGAAACTATGGTGTTCGATTATTGAAATGAATGAATGAATTATACTTAGTTGACAAATTCCTGAAGTGGAAACAGCACATTTATCATGTCAGTAATTCAATTAGAAGATCGTCTTTCATTTTTTCTTTTCTAAATAAAGTTCTACCGCTATCTGTTATCAAAATGACTTTCCATGCATATGTTTATTCTATTATGATCTACTGTCTTCCGGTATGGGGTGGTGCTTATGAAAGGTCCTTTAAAGAAATTAAGGTGGCAATTAAGTCAGTCTTACGCCTCATTTTCAAAACTGGTTATGCAAGCCCAAGTAAACCTTTATTTTATAAATTAAATATTCTCCCTCCTCGACGAACATATGTGGTAGAAGTATCAAAGTATTATTTTAAACATGAACTTTCAGATATCCCCCCTTTACAAGGTATTACGCGTTTAAATTCACATATTACGATTCCAATCCCATACCCTAAATGTGATTTTTTCAAGCGAGAACTTTCTTTTTTAGGCCCTAGATTGTTTGTTGAGTTGCCAGTTCACATCAAGCTAATTAACAATTTTATTCAATTTAAAAAGAGTATTATAATATTTTTCAGGAATCTCTATCAAAACGATAATTTTTATTTCTTTTTTTAGCTTTATTTAGCAATTTTGTCATCATCTAAAGAGTTTTCGTTTTTTTTTTTTTGTTTTGTTTTTTAACAGTATGTTTTATTTGAAATTTATTTTGTTAGGTGGAATATAGTACGAACTTGTTGTGCCATTTAAGATCTTATTATCTTATCTTTAATTAAGTCATGAAATGGTTCATTTTTGTGTAATGATTGCACTTGTCATATTTTCTGTTTTTGTTTTTAAACTCCTGATCTCCAGACAGTTTTTATAAATTTTGGAGATCAGTAACTGCCAAACTTTAATTAAGATGTGTTGTTTTTTCCATGGATCGAAGTATCAAATACTTCCTTATCTTTTTGTGTGTATACATATGTACTTACATTCTTTTTTTAATAAATGGCATTAATAAATTTAAAAAAAAAAACTCGGCGCTCCGCGCCTCGCCAGGGGGCAAGCCCCCTGGACCCCCGGTTACCTCTATTTACATACTTCGGACGAAATTATTGAAACACAGAATGTGTTTGCGTTGTCGCGCAACCAAGTGACAACCAAACAAGCGTCATTGTTTACTATTCATTTATAACATCAATTTATATAGTTATAGTATGAAACTACGAAAAAAAATACGAAATAAATTCGTGATAAATCAAGAGCGATTTATCAAGTATATGTCCTAAAGAGGCTACATACGAAATTACAGCTTCCTAGAGTGTTAAGTATAGAAATTAGCTTTAAAAGCCACTCATCTGATCCGGACCCTGGACATCGTCAAGTAAATGTCCTAAAGAGGCTACATACGAAATTACAGCTTCCTAGAGTGTAAAGCATAGAAATTAGCTTTAAGAGCCACACATCTGATCCGGACCCTGAGCATCGTCAAGTAAATGTCCTAAAGAGGCTACATACGAAATTACAGCTTCCTAGAGTGTAAAGCATAGAAATTAGCTTTAAGAGCCACACATCTGATCCGGACCCTGAGCATCGTCAAGTAAATGTCCTAAAGAGGCTACAAACGAAATTACAGCTTCCTAGAGTGTAAAGTATAGAAATTACCTATTCAAATTATTTAACCTCCGCTTCACAAATCAAACCGTTTTCGTAATACTCAGATCACCTGCTATGAATCAAATCATCGAAACACAAGCTCAATGAAATCATCAGAAATTAACAAGCGGTTGCAATCATGTTCACAATATCAATTATTGAGAATGATCACCTGTGTGTAAACAATTATTTATATAACCATGCTCATAACTCAGTTTGTTGGACACGCACTTCGCAGTAGTTAACATAATATTGTTGGATAAATCGAGAGCTTTCGAACGAATGGTCAACGAATTTTGTGGGATGAAAAACGACGAAGTACCATTTCCCTAGCAACGACTCGGTTGTACGTGAAAATCATCCGTCACACATTTCGTTACCATCCCGCGTTCCATTTTCGGCTAGTTAGTCCATGGCTAAAACACATTCTGTGTTAAAAAAATACAGAACCTTATCCCCTATGTGCCCGTGGGCAGGGAGATGAGTTGTACCTCAGCTAGGAAAATAACAAATGTTCATAAGTGTTTACTTATTTTAAAAAGAGAAAAAGAAACACGCTTCTTTTGAAAAGAATACAATAATATTGTTCCAGCTACAATGGGTCGGAGTGCAATGAAAACAAAACATGTACCCATCCAAGATAGAAAAATATAATAATGAAGTTAAAAAGCAGTAGTATTGCAGAAGTTTTTACATGATGAAGTGCTTTTTGAGTTTCTGACTATTTTTACTGTTTTTATTTAAAAGCGCCGATCTCAGGGTTTCTGGAAGAGCATTAAACCCACGTACACCTCGTGCTGGGTATGAGTTGTAACCAAGAGTAGTGCGAAAATATGGAATAAAGTTGCAAGAATGGAATCTGGTGTAAATTAAATGGTTAGGCGTGGAAAAACTGTTTTCTTTCAAGATCTGTTTAATGCAATGAAGCTCCATCAGTGAGGGAAATTTTAAAATATTCAAATGTTTAAATAAGGGTTCGGTATGTTCCAAAAACCTCTTCTTACTTATAATTCTAATTAGCTGTTTTTGGGTGGTGATAATGGGCAATAGGGTAGTGGGGTAAGTTGCACCCCATGCAGGAATACCGAACAAAAGCACTGATTGGACAAGAGCAAAGTAAAATATTTTTAATAGAGGCAATGATAATATTTTATTTAATATAGCAAAGATATAAATTAATTATCTTAATCTTGTGTTGACTAGCGAAACTTGTTGCTCCCACTTAACCCGGCTATCAAACACAACCCCCAAATATTTCACCTCTGAAGCTCTTGTTATTTTTGGGCATGTTGCACAACATGCAGCCACAAGTGGCTGACCACAGGAAGCAGCTTCCAACCCATAATATCTCTCCAAAATCTGCAACTTTAGTGGAAGCTGAAGAAGGACTCCATGTTCAAATGATTGACCCGTACAAAAAAAAAACAAAGAAGAAATGGAAAAATTTTGAGCCCAATTACCAACACGTTTTTGATAGGTACACTCCAACATACATGAAAATTATCACCAAGCTAACACAGAACACTTTAAAAACCAATGTCCAAGATTTTAAATTTATTTTGACATTTCATGTATTTACTTTGGCACATAAACGAAAAAAGCGTTAACAAAAAGCGTTGAAAAATGGCAACTTCCTGGTATGCAGAAATGCTTCTATTTCTGAAAGTACGTGAAACTAACGCTTGCATACGAGTCTGCAACGCATTGGGACATTTTCATGTGTTTACCTATGAATGGTCAACGTCATTTCTGATGGTCATAATCATCGTTGTGGCCACTTGGGACAATTTTTTTCGTGACGATTTTTTTGTTATGTGCCATATGAAAGACATGAAAATGTCAAAAGCGTTACGGTTGGTTTTGACATTTTATGTCTTTGCTATGGCACATAAACTAAAAAAACGTCACGGAAAATTGCTCACGAAAATATTTTGATGATTTCCGCTTACAACCGAGTCGTTGCTAGGGAAATGGTACTTCGTCGTTTTTCATCCCACAAAATTCGTTGACCATTCGTTTGAAAGCTCTCGATTTATCCAACCATATTATGTTAACTACTGCGAAGTGCAAGCCCAACAAGCTGAGTTATGAGCAAGGTTATTTGAATAATTGTGTACACTCAGGTGATCATTCTCAATAATTGATATTGTGAACATGATTGCCACCGCTTGTTAATTTCTGATGATTTCATTGAGCTGGTGTTTCGATGATTTGATTCATAGTAGGTGATCCGAATATTGCGAGAACGGTTTGATTTGTGAAGCGGTGGTTAAATCATTTTAAAAGGTAATTTCTATGCTTTACACTCTAGGAAGCTGTAATTTCGTATGTAGTCTCTTTAGGATATTTACTTGACGATGCCCAGGGTTCGGATCAGCTGAGTGGCTCTTAGAGCTTGCATACGAGTCTGCAACACATACGAGTCTGCAACTAAAGACATAAAACAGTTTCTGAAATCTTGAGAATTATAAATGTTAACCATCATTCGTTGAACCCTAAATATTCCTGAAATTTTGCCTCAATTTCCCAAATCTTTCAATAGGTACATGCGATAATTCCCTTTTCAAGTCGATAGCTCCAAAATTCGATCTATGTGCGCGGACACTCACATGCAGAGACAAATACAGGATGATTCAATGTCGCGACACACTTCGTTATCAACAAGAATTGCAGAGTAACGATGAACATCCACTCGACTGATCTTCAACATTTTGCCAGTCATCTCATTTCGCCACCAAGTGCAATTCAGAGTTGAAAATACTCAAGCAGGTACTCGTGTACTTGCACTTGACCTAAAAAAAATTGGCAAGTACTTTTAATTGTACTTATCTTTCCTATCCAATTACAAAGTACTTGTAATTGTACTTGCCACTGCAATTTTAAGTACGAGTACAAGTACTCTAGATGAATTGTATTTACGAATTGGGCAATGGTTATTTCTCTGTCAATCGGGATATATTAAGTAAAAATACCCAATTTCCTACCGAGGTTGAACAAAATCAGACTAAAAAGTCCAGTCATGCAGCATGACCCCATGAGCGAATTTTTGAAGAAATCTTCGACATTTCAGTCGCTATTGATCGTGTTGAGAAATTTTAGTTTATGATTTTGATAGACAAACATGGAATCAAATTATTAACACATGCACAGAGTAAACTCATCAGTTGTGATTACATTTATGTTTTTTTTTTTTTTTAAGCACCTACTACCTACGTTTTAAACAGCATGGTTCTAGGATTGGTTATACAGGGATACTTCCATAAGAGAAGTTCAATCTGAATTTGGACAATGTTTCATGCAAATATTACCTTTTTTTACAACTAGCGAACGGCATTATTTCGATTTTTGACTGATTTTTCAACTTTGAAATTTTTGAAAACTTGATATATATTCTTATAGGAAATTTTACGCTGATTCCGAATATACTACATGTTAGTATGCTGAAAAAATTATTTCGCACAACATATCGCAAAAAACAGGCTATTTTGAAATTTTTGACTACATTTTTGAAAATTTCAACCCGAAGATGTAATTCGATCATGCTGGCCAACGAACTTGAACTTTCGTTTTGTGTCCTTAACATTTTAAAATTTGTTTGAAGTTTCTAGCACAATTCTACGGACAGTTATCGTCTGGAATGACACATACATACATACATACATATATACATATATACATACATACATACATACATACATACATACATACATACATACATACATACATACATACATAAAAAAATGCGTTAAACTTCAGAATATGATTCAGAATAGCCTGAAACGGATTTCTGCATAAAATTTTTTCAAAAATTCACATTCTACAAATTTTGAGGCGAGAGCAATAATTTTCTTCAAAAATTAGCTAAAAGATGGTGAGAAATCGACGTTTTAAGAAATTCACGTTTGCGCATGCGCACAGGCTTCTGTTGATTTGACGGCTTTGAAAATAATAGGGGACCGTCTCGGAGCTAACCCGCACAAACCCTAAAAATTTCATCGGAATCGGACTGAAACATAGTATAGTTTTGGGCGTGACAAAGATTTACCACAATCAGAGAGACAGACATCAGATTTATTTATTCACGGCTAAAGCCAATTAAAAAAATTCAATAATATATTACATAATATAGATTATGTAATTCAAGTTATTTGAAATAAGAACTAATTAACGATAAAAGATTAACAAAAATAATATGGTACATGAACTAGTATAAATACAATATTATAAATTACAGAATTGGAATATTTGACAATGGATTTAAGAAAGTAAATTGTTGGGTGGCACATGAGTTTAGGTTTAGAGCAAAAAGGATGATAAATGGTATTTCAAAGAAGACAGGGAGACGTTGAAAAAGTCGACTTCGTGACAATAGCTTAGAAAAATATTGGTTTCACGAGATAGGCGATAGAGGAGACGATTGTATAAACAACTAGCCGCTCCGGCTCGCTACGCTCGCCTCCACGTCCAGCCGGACTCGCTTCGCTCGCAAAATGTGGCATATAGGGAATTTTGCTCGCTTCGCTCGCAAAGTGTGGCATGTAGGGCATGTTGCTCGCTTTGCTCGCAAACGGTAGATCCCTAAGGGTAGGTTTAACGTGTGTAGGGGATGTTGCTCGCTTCGCTCGCAAACGGTAGATCTCTAAGGGTAGTTTTAACTTCTGTAGGGGATGTTGCTCGCTCCGCTCGCTTGAGGAAGTTATACTGCCCACCCTACTTGGCAGACGTTTTTTTCAGTTGGGAATTCTTACAAACAAATTAAATCTTATAAAACTACGTGGAACCACGAAAAGTTTATTCGGGGATGTTGCTCGCTTCGCTCGCAAGGTATACCTGTATATGTGTAGGGCAAAGTCCGTATTTATTCTGTTGAAATGGCTCTCGCTTCGCTCGCAAGGTAGGTACCTATGTATACCTGCTCGCAAAATGTGGCATGTAGGGAATGTTGCTCGCTTTGCTCGCAAACGGTAGATCCCTAAGGGTAGGTTTAACGTGTGTAGGGGATGTTGCTCGCTTCGCTCGCAAACGGTAGATCTCTAAGGGTAGGTTTAACTTCTGTAGGGGATGCTGCTCGCTTCGCTCGCTTGAGGAAGTTATACTGCCCACCCAACTTGGCAGACGTTTTTTTCAGTTGGGAATTCTTACAAACAAATTAAATCTTATAAAACTACGTGGAACCACGAAAAGTTTATTCGGGGATGTTGCTCGCTTCGATCGCAAGGTATTGCTGTATATGTGTAGGAAAAAGTCCGTATTTATTCTGGTGAAATGGCTCTCGCTTCGCTCGCAAGGTACCTATGTGTATCTGCTCGCAAATGATAGATCCCTTAGGGTAGGTTTAAAGTCTGAAGGGGATGCTGCTCGCTTCGCTCGCTTGAGGAAGTTATACTGCCCACCCAACTTGGCAGACGTTTTTTTCTGTTGGAAATTCTTACAAACAAATTAAATCTTATAAAACTACGTGGAACCACGAAAAGTTTATTAAGGAATGTTGCTCGCTTCGCTCGCAAGGTATTGCTGCATATTCCGACATGTGAATAGCTAAAACTACCTACGAATTTGCACCGCTTGGGATTTGGAACCCCAAAGGGTGTTAGGGCATCATTAGCGACCGTTATGTGACCGTTATGAATAGCTCGCAAGAGGCCAAGAGCGCATTATTGTGAAACTGCGGCCCGGGTCGATTAAAAACGTAATTTTAAACGCTTCCCTCGCTTCCGCTCGCAATTTGACCGAGTTCTCGTCACTTTTTTCGATATCCGATTTCGGATTCAGATTCGGCGGGATCAAAGTTGTATTTCGCCCGCGAAAACCGTTCCGAAAAACGTACCTTTACGGGGTATATTTTAATGGGAAAAAACGTAGTTTTTCGTCGGACTTTTCGAGAAAACGGGTCCGTACTCTCGCATTTTTTTGACGCATTTCCCGATACTTTTTTCGCGATCCAATTGCGCCGTCGTCTTCCTCGTTCAAAAACCTACGAAACCGGTATCTTTCCGGAATTTTCGACGGCCGTTTAGAGGGGTAGAGGAAGTGGGGAAGTGGAAAAAGCGCACATTAATTCTTACTTCGACCCCCCTCCCGCCCTACGGCCCATGGTTTGGGTGGGATTAGAAAATGTGAAATTCGCTCGCTCCCCCTATCGGAAAATCTCAAGAAGATCCCCCCACTCGTACACTCCCCCCACTCAGCCGTTTGGCCGTGCATAGACACGACAAACAAACAGACAAACAGACGGAGTTTCATTCTTATAAATAGTATAGATTTAAGGCGGAATATGGGACAGAAAACTGAGAATTGGAGCGTGTGGCGGCACATTGAGGCACATTAATATTATCAAGGGCTAATAAAGAAGCAGGCCAAGCTGTTGATTAGAAGCTTGTGGAGGAATACGTCAGCCACAACTCGTCAGTCCTCCAGAGGAGAAACACGGTATTCCAAGCATAACCTGGAAAATCTAGGTTTTCGGGAGGTATACACCCAGATACCTCAGGAAGCGACGCTGGACCCTTTCCAATTGCATTTTGTACACAATATTGTAATAAGACCACACAACTGAGCCATACTCGAGGATGGGTAAAACAAGGGCTTTGTATAACAGAACTATAGCTTTGGGGATAGACAGCAGATATAGACAGACACGGAACCAAAATTGATCTGCAAGCTCTGAAACGCAAAAAGCAAGTGAAAATTTCGATTTTGGAGGTCAACAACTTTTTCAACTTCAATCACGAACAAAGCTTCCCTACCTTCGGTATACAGGGTGTCCCATCTAAACGGGCCCATCGGGAAATCACAGCCTTACGGGGCGAGCTATCGAAAAATTGAACTGGACCTTTTTTAGCGAATTTTCTTAAAAAATAAAGCTATTGCAATGGCTCCAAAAATTTTAAAATAAAAATTTTCAAAAATTTTCTTCATCGAAATCTGTTTTGAGGTATTCTGAAATGATTCCTGGATTTTAACGCTTTTTTATACGTATATATATATATATATATATATATATATATATATATATATATATATATATATATATATATATATATATATATATATATATATATATATATATATATATATATATATATATATATATGTATGTGTCATTCCAGACGATAACTCTCGATAGAATTGAGATAAAAACTTCGTTCTTTCGCCAAAAAATCAAGCATTTCAAAAGAAAGGATGAGTTCGTTGGACAACACTTTTTGAGCACATTAAATTGGTCAAATTTAAAAAAATGTACTTAAAAAATCACTAAAAAAGGCAAAAAAACTGCTAAAAATTAACAAATTTATATTTTTTAGCAGAATGCTACTCGAAAAAAATTAATCAAACATGAACTAGGACATTTGAAAATTTAAGCACAAAATTGTATTGAAAAATGTACTTAAATTTCATTAAAATAAGCTAAAAATCGATAGGAGTACTTGAAAAAATTGTAAAAATCCACAAAATCGTTTGTTCATTGGAATATTACTGACAAAAAGTTAATTTGCTATAAAATGTATAATAAAATTTTTATTTGTCCCCAAAGTGCTCAAATTTCAACAGAATTTAACATAAATGTAATACAACAGTTTATGAAAATTCGCTCATACGATCATGCTGCATGACTGGAACTTTATAGTATTTCAACTCAGCTTCACGATGCGGAAGTCTGATTTTTATTTTCCCATATTTTAGGGTCTCAAATCATTGATCATTGAGAAAATCGCCGATTTCTTTTAGACATTACCAACACTTTCTTACTATTTTTATCTTCAATTTTTGAGATGTTCACCACACTTTTGAAATCTGCATTAAATTATCTATCATCAGACCCCAGCGTCCATAATCAATAATCACCATCAGGAGGATGACATTACACTTGAACCGCTTACGATTTAAAAAAAGTTTTCCAAATTGTCGTTTGAAAAAAAAAAAAAAAAAAAAAAAAAACCACTCAAACTGTTCAGTACTATTACTCATTTATTAGAAGATCGTATGGGACGCCGTATTCTGGACTAAAGTAAGGTTCTTTAAATAATAAAGATCATATTGTAGACTGAACAATAAGTATCAAGAAGCCGTTGTTTTCTTGACCCTTGAATACAGTTTGCAGGAGAAGGAGCAGAGGCTGCAGAAGGAGCAGGTGGCATTTTCGATTTATCACAACACAACTGACTGGAAGTCTACTTGTGGAACAGTTTTTAAACTGTAGTTTGAACAGTGATTCTGTGTGTACTCAACAGTTTGAGGGGGGTTTTTTTTTTAAACGACGATTTGGAAAACTTTTTTTTAAATCGTAAGCGGTTCAAGTGTAATGTCATCCCCCTGATGGTGATTGTTGATTATGGACGCTGGGGTCTGATGATAGATAGTTTAATGCTGATTTCAAAAGTGTAGTGAACATCTCAAAAATTGAAGATAAAAATAGTAAGAAAGTGTTGGTAATGTCTAAAAGAAATCGGCGATTTTCTGTATTTCGCAAAAAGTGGAATAACTCAGAAACGAAGACCCAAAAAGAAAATTTCAATGTGGCCTTTTCTGTTCCAAATTCAACCTAGAATCGGAAAAAGCAATAAAAAAGGGGGTCAAGAGGAAACCGTAAGTTTCAATCAATGATTTGAGACATGGAAAAATAAAAATCGGACTTCCGCAAAAAGTGGAATAACTCAGAAACGAAGCCCCAAAAAGAAAATTTCAAAGAAGCATTTTCTGTTCCAAATTCAACCTAAAATCGAAGAAAGCAATAAAAAAGGGGGGTCAAGAAGTAACCGTAAGTTTCAATCAATGATTTGAGTGCCTAAAACATGGAAAAATAAAAATCGGACTTCCGCATCGTGAAGCTGAGTTGAAATACTACAAAAAAGGTCCAGTTCAAATTTTCTATATCTCGCACCGTAAGGCAGTCATTTCCCGATGGGCCCGTTTAGATGGGACAAGGAAGCAAAAATGTTGTCTATTTCCACAAAAAATAATGAGTTACAATGTTTTAAATCGATTTCGACGGTCAGGCTTTCAGGCTAATTGGTCACAATGCGCAGTCCAAGTCGTAGTAGGATCAATTCATACTCCCAGAGACTTGACAGGCTCAGACTCTAAGTTGTTATTTCCTAACAAGTCAGTGAAAAAACGTTGTCTATTTCCACGAAAAATAAAGAGTTACAATGTTAAACCGATTCCGACGGTTAGGCCATCATCAGTAACACTCAAGATCACTAGGAGCACCACCTGGGAAGGAGGAGACTGCTGCAGCTCGTCTGAAGAAGAAGTTTGTCCAGAGAAATATTTTTGCCCTCAAAGTAGATGAAGGTAATACAACTGTCATTTTAAATAAGCAAGATTATATTTCGAAAACTGTGAAGTTTCCAGCAGATAATAATTGTTCCAATATCCCATATGACCCAACTTCAAAATTTCAAAGATTAGTTCGAACAGTAGTTAACCAATCAGAAGATAGCTTACTAAAAATATGTTTTACGGTCAATGTTGCGAAACAAAATTGAGATCATTGGACCGCTTACAGTATAAATGTATACGACAATGTATTGGTTACTTGAAGTCAACGCCAATTGATGTACTATTAGCTGAAACTGCTGAAATGCCTCTGGACCTGAGAAGACAGATGTTAGCAAATAGGTATATAGCACGCTTAAGAGCTCAACAAAGTCCTGTTTTAACTAACATACTGGAGTTGGCAGATCATATTACGTTCAATCCTAAATGGATTAGGAAAACCATACCTCCTGTGGTTAATGCCCTCATCAACAACTACGCATCATGCTTGGGAATGTATACGAACCGGGGTAGTATAATTTTTAACATTGAGTATGATACATCATTTTCGACCGATCTTTGGCAATGTGGCGGTCACAGAACAGTTCCGTGAGTATGCTGATAAAAAGTGGAGAAACTACCGGATCATTTTCACGGATGGATCGAAGTCACCACATTCTGTAGGTTGTGCGTTTGTTGATATTTCGAACGACATAGAAAGACAATTCCAACTTCCCGACGAAGCTAATATATACACGGCGGAAGCCATAGCTATAAAGTTAGCTCTGGAATATATTATAGTCAGCAATACGAACTCGAATGATACCCATGCAATAATTTGCACTGATTCTGACAGCGTTATACGAGCGATTTCCAGTGATAGGCTGACTAAATTCAGCAATCATATTATAGCCAAGATTGTTGAATTGGTGAAGTTTTGTGGAAATGCCAATATTGACGTTCATTTTGTATGGGTTCGGGCACATTGTGGTTTGGCATATAATGAGAGAGCGGATAGGGCTGCAAAAACTGCTGCTGTGACAGGTGAAAGTTTGGAATGCCTTTTGCCTAAGGAAGATTTCTACAGTGCGTTCAAGAAAAACGTAAGAGTAGAATGGCAAAATAGATATGTTGAGTGTGACAAAGGCCGATTTTTCAAAGATATTCACCCACAGATAAAAAACGATCCATGGTACAAACATATATCAAACAAGAAATTTGTTCGAGTACTATGTAGAATGAGGAGTAACCATGCGCTGTGTCCGTCGTATTTGACTAGGGTGACTAGGAGCAACGATCACGAAATAATGGACGATTCATGCCCTCATTGTGGCGAAGAAGGAAGTGTGGAGCATATTGTAATGCAGTGCGAGCATTATGCTGTCTCTAGGGACAGGTTATTCCAGAGGTTATATAGGATGTTGGAAATACCTTTTAATTATAAATGTATTTTACGAGAGGGAAATGTGATTATTTTTCAATTATTATGGGAATTTTTAGAAGAAAATGAAATTAGAATATAAGTCTAGATAATAAGATGTTTTTGTAAATTTTTTTTTTAAATTAATACCAGAAGATTTATGCTTGTATTTTTATCTATGGCTGTATGTTAAAAAACTATGCCAATAAAGAATTATAAAAAAAAAAAAAAAAAAAATATGTACATTCCAAGTTTTGTAGAAATGAACCCTCATGCGCCCTAGTTATCTTGTCTCCCTAAAATTCATAAGGAAGGAGCGTCGATGAGACCTTTGGAGTCTTATATTGGTGCTCCTGCTTGCAAATTGGCTGAAAACCTCAATATTTTATTTAGAAAAAAAATCAACTTCGGGCTTCAACATACTGTACTAAATTCTTATAATTTGGTCACCAAAATTAAGGACATTCAGATTCCTCCAAATGCTAAACTCGCATCTTTTGTCGTGGTTTGTCTGTTCACCAATATCGCGAGTGCTTTAGTTCGTTATTTCCTACCTTAAGGTGGGGCGAATAGGGTCACTTTTCAACTTTCAACGTCTGTAGTTTTTTCCCTGTTTGAAATAGAGATTTGATTCCAACGGCAATACACAGTTCCCTGCTTCCAGTTTTCATTACCATGGTCAAATAATGTAATACTATCACAGGGAAAGTGCTATGGTCCAAAAAGGGCCCTGACCCGATTGGTCCACCGGGTGAGGTGAATAGGGTCACCCATAGATTTTTCAAGCAAAAAATTAAATATCTCCTATTCAACACTAGCGTGGACCAAATGGGTCACGGATCTTCAAAAAAAAAAAAAAAAAAAAATGTTTTCCAAAACCACCAGTTTTTTTTTTTTTTTTTTTTTTTTTACCATTTTTCGGGCTGTACAACAAAAAAGCGAATTTCTCAATAACTTGTTCATTTATAAAAAGTTGAATAAATATTTATTCAGTCTTTAAATGCTATTTATCCTGATATATTGAGTAGGTAAACATTAACCATGACTGAACATTATTCTAAACCAAATAAATTATCACAATCGAAGCATGTTTAAGCTCGAAAATTGAAAGGAACTAGAAGAATTAGAAAAAACTGACTCATAAAATTAACTGACTGAAGGCACTAGAATTAAAAATCACAATGAAGAGTCAAGTTTAAAAAAATCACAATGAAGAATCAAGAATGATTGAATAAATTAAAAATCACAATGAAGAATCGAGCTACAACTTGATTGAGACTCAATGCATCACAATTAGGAAGCTCCAAATCACTCAAAATGAGTGGCATCAACCATGAAGTGGTAGTGTCCTCGTTGAAGCTTCTTCAACCTTATAATTCTCTTAATATTTTGATTGATAAGTTGCTGACCCGATTCGCCCCACTTTAGCCCGAAAACTGCCTCCCGTCGAAAAAAAAAAAAAAAATCAAAACAAATCGAACGAATTATGCCACAGCTGTCAAATTCGGAGGGAATTATCAAAACAAGTTCAGGGTTGTGTTATCACAAGGACAGGCTGCCAACCTTCACACAGTTGGCGGGGTGAACTAAGTTTGTGGGCTACTGTAAAACAGCTGATTTGGGCATCACCATTTTCATGGCCGGGTAGCACCCATGGCGGACAGTAGATCGTTAGCTAATCGATAAATTGACGCATCGATACCTAAGGAATCGAATGCCGTTTGGATCGTCTCGATATCTTTGTCCGTTGCCGATATTTTTCGATTTTTGTAATTTTCCCGAAAATTGACCCTATTCACCCCACTGACCCGATTCGCCCCACCTTACGGTACTGGTTTTCTCAATGAGAGATCAATGACCTTACTCTTGATCGTGTTTAGCGATAATTAATTTGAATGAAGCCAATCAGCAGTTGAAAGATTCGCTAAGTCACTGAGAACCACAACCTCATCAAAAGTAGGATCAACCAACCTATTAAAGATAGGGAAGCGAGTCAAGCCGAGTATATGACTAATAAATATTAGTGATAGTGATTAGTGATATTATGTAAACAGAGGCGGAAACGTTTTGTTTTGACGATGTTGGCCGCTCCAAAAATAGGATCGGTTGATGAAACTGAAAAACTGAAAAACTGAAACTGAAGAGAGGCAATAGAACAAAGACGGTTTTAGAGGTAGGAGGCAGTGCGAATTAACTCGCAGAGGTGGGAGAGAGGATTCCACTATAAGAACTAGTTAGAACGCCAAGGTCTTTCGCTCAGGTCACGGGGATATAACGCTCAGACAGTATCAGGATCTGTGCAGGAGACCTGTTTCTTGCTAGTCGCGTCACATCTCCACAGTTTCCTATTATAGTGAATTTGATATTATTTAAGAATCGAATATTATCGAGGAGATGCCGGCCGTCGAGGGTAAAGTAGCGGTAGTGACTGGGGCCAGTTCTGGGATCGGGGAGGCCATCGTAAAAGAGCTGGTCGGAGCAGGAGTCATCGTCGCTGGACTCGCTAGGAGAATCGACAGAGTTGAGGTACCCAAGTTTAGAACATGTTTATTCATTCACGGACGACATTTTTCATAGAAACGTTATATTATACAGTCTGAGGATGAACGCTTAATAACCTTTAAAATGACATATAGGCTATATTATAAATGAATATTAATAGGCGATTGAGAAGAAATAATATATCATGACTTCTCTGTTTTATGATGGAAATTTACTGTCGGTGAAGCCCCTCCGAAGTAAAATTTCTTGCATTTTCTTTTTTTTTTTTTTTTATTTAGAGAAAAATATCATAACATAACAACTGAGCATGGGCCCATCAAGTTAATTTACTTTCATGCTAAAAAAAAAAAAAAAAAATAAAATTAAAAAAAAAAAAATAAATAAATAAAAAAAAAAAAAAAAAAAGGACGGTAGACCGACGGTTCTACAGTCAGATCTTTTAATAATCTAATATATAAAATTCTCGTGTCACAGTTTTTGTTGCCATACTCCTCCGAAACGGCTTGACCGATTTTGATGAAATTTTTTGTGCTTATCCGGTATCTATGAGAATCGGCCAACATCTATTTTTCATCCCCCTAAATGTTAGGGGTAGTCCACCCCTAAAATTTTTTTTATTTTTTTTTTAGACAAAATTTTTAATTTCTATTTTAATTAACGTCTGCCAAGTTGGGTGGGCAGTATAATCTCCTCAAGCGAGCGAAGCGAGCAGCATCCCCTACAGAAGTTAAACCTACCCTTAGAGATCTACCACACTTCGCTCGCAAAGTGTAGCTGTATACATGGAATGTATTACAATTGAAACATGTAGGCGTGGACTATCCCTAACATTTAGGTGGATGAAAAATAGATGTTGGCCGATTCTGATAGATACCGGATAAGCACAAAAAATTTCATCAAAATCGGTCAAAAATAAATTTAAAAAAATTTAGGGGTGGACTACCCCTAACATTTAGGGGGATGGAAAATAGATGTTGGCCGATTCTCATAGATACCGGATAAGCACAAAAAATTTCATCAAAATCGGTGGTCAAAAATAAAATTAAAAAAATTTAGGGGTGGACTACCCCTAACATTTAGGGGGATGAAAAATAGATGTTGGCCGATTCTCATAGATACCGGATAAGCACAAAAAATTTCATCAAAATCGGTCAAAAATGAAATTAAAAAAATTTAGGGGTGGACTACCCCTAACATTTAGGGGGATGAAAAATAGATGTTGGCCGATTCTCATAGATACCGGATAAGCGCAAAAAATTTCATCAAAATCGGTCAAGCCGTTTCGGAGGAGTATGGCAACAAAAACTGTGACACGAGAATTTTATATATTAGATTAGATTAGATTAGATAGATTAGATTAGATTAGATTAGATTAGATAGATTAGATTAGATTATGGTTACTTAGCAATATTAGTTTATAACTGAGCGTAATAAATCAGCTTTCCTTGACACTACAGAGGCTTAGGGATTATGAGATGCTGTGATAAAATGAGAGCATTCCAAAAAGTGGCTAACGATTTTCCTGCTATGAAAACTAAGGGAGTTGCACTTCCCTAGTAACGCATTGGTTTTACGTGAAAATCAATAGAAAACCCCACATTGGCGTGACGCTCGTGACGTGACGAAAACAATGGAAACGTCCTGTTAATCATTATTAAATGATAAAAACAGTTTGTAGAGTTAACCCAACGTCGATCACGTGGGGTCCAGGTGGGCCCCATATGCACCTTTCCCCCCCCCTCCCTATAGCCACTTTGCCCCTCACTGCCTGCTCCTTGAGCAGCTTCCTACTCAGTACTGCTCCAGAGGTTGGCGAGGCAGCAATGGTCCTCCAGGAGAGTGTACCTTTTGAATTCATTTTTGTTTGATGAAAATCGTTGTTGGGAATCGTTATATTGGTGCTCCTGCCTACAAATTGGCTAAAAAACTCAATATTTTATTTAGAAACAAAATCAACTTTCGGCCTCAACATACTGTACTAAATTCTTATGATTTGGTCTCCAAAATTAAGGACATTCAGATGCCTCCAAATGCTAAACTCGCCTCTTTTGATGTGGTTAGTCTGTTCACCAATATCGATGTAACTAGATGCAAAGATGTGGTGTGCAGGCTGATTCACGGCTCTAAACTTTATATTTTCGAAAAAAATGAATTGTTTAATTTGATGTCGGTCTGTATGGATCAAAATTACTTTTTATTTGAGGGACTATGTTATACACAGCCTGGTTTTGCTATGGGTTCTCCGTTATCTCCTCTGCTTGCAGGTATTTTCATGGATTATCTTGAGCAACAAATATTTACAACTTTTAACACAAATAATCGTCTCTATTGGTATAGATATGTCGATGATATCATCATTCTATGGAAGGGCACAGAAAGACAATTAAATTCTTTTCACGAAAAAATCAATAAATTAGATCCCTATATCAAATTCACCCTCGAATTCGGCGGGAATAAACTAAATTTTCTTGATCTGTCCATCTCTTTAGTAAATGAGAAGCATGATTTTTCAATCTACAGAAAAGATACATATAGCGATATAACGATCCATAGTAGTTCAAATCACCCTTTAGTACATAAGCATGCAGCCTTCCATAGTATGATCAACCGAGCACTATCTATTCCAATGAGTGAACAAAATTTATCAAAAGAAAAATCCATTATCAAAAGCATAGCGGCTAGTAACGGATATGGAGGAGATCTCGTTGATACCATATGGGATAAGGTTCTTAGGAAAAAGAGTAGGGAAAAAGTTTCCAATCTGGCTCGGGAAGATGTAACTTTAGAAGAAAAGCAATGGATAAGTTTACCTTATTATGGGAAAATTTCTGATAAAATTGGCAAAATTCTATCATCGAGAGGTTATAAAGTAGGTTTTAAAAATAAAAATAGTCTTAAAGCATTACTAGGATCCGTTAAGGATAAAATTAGTGTGCAGGATAAAAGTGGAGTTTATAAATTAAAATGTTCTTGTGGCTACGAATATTGCGGTCAGACTGGTAGGAAATTTAGGGAAAGAATAGACGAGCATATGGAGGATTTCAGGGAAAATAAGGGTAAGTCTACATTTGCAAAACATCTTAAGGAATCTAATCATAGTTACAATTTTGATTTGACAGACAGATAGTTTGTAGAATTTCTTCATTTTTGCCCAAAGGGAGGTATGTTGAATGTACTTGAAAAATTCGAAATTATCAAAAGTGACAGGTCTGATAAATGTTTAAATGAGGATATACCTCAATATATTTCACCACTGATAGGTCCATTTCTGTAAACCTTGGAATTATCCCTTCACACTGTTGAAACCCTATTTAGTTATTTCCCCCCCTTTCACTTCATCTGATTAGCTATAATCCCCTTTCACTTTGTATGCACTTAATTGGTTGTACCTCCTGCCCCTTTCTTTTCTCTCGACCAATGGGATTCAATCTCCCTTTCACTTTGTATGCACTTGATTGGTTGTACCTCCTGCCCCTTTCCTTTCTCTCGACCAATGGGATTCAATCTCCCTTCACCTGTCACTATATAAGCTGTGTCCTTTCTAATGTCTTCAGTTATTGTTTGTTACTGATGATGGCCTAACCGTCGAAATCGATTTAACATTGTAACTCTTTATTTTTCGTGGAAATAGACAACGTTTTTCACTAACTTCCGTTTTGAATGGAGAACGATTTTTGTCTGTTGAAAACTAAAGAACTTTCATTTCCTCAGCAACGGCTTGGTTGTACGTGAAAATAATGAGAAAAAATTTCGTGACACATCGCCGTCTCCCAAAAAACGTGACACTTTTCGCCAGTTAGCTCAAGGCTAAAGTATGTTCCATGCTTAAAAAAAAAAACAGTAATCCGAAATTGAATTCAAACTTTCAAAATTCCGACCTACCGGAATAGGATAGGTAGGGAGGTGGAGAGGATAGAGGTGGTATTGTTTCCGATGATCCCGGCTTGAACCTGTCAGACGCAGAGTGTCCTTTGATTAGAAAAACGCTGCAAATTATTTCACAAAGGTTTATTATTTTTTCAATTGAGTATGATCGTAGTTTTAGTTGGCTAGCGTACGTCATAAGGCCCGTCCAGACTCCTCGGCGTGTCCTACTTCGAGTTGCCACAACCTATACTTCTATAATTATATACACATGTTTATATTTCTCGATTTGAGCTCCTATCTATTCAAATAGTTATTGCCTTAATAATATCATTATCTAAGTACGTACGAAAAGTCGAGAGGATATGTTATTAAATATGCGTAGGAAAAGCTTTGGTATTAACACACAAATATGACCTTGAAAAAAACATATTCATGCCTCGAAGGAACGCCGGCGCCGTACCCACCACAAGGTGCCGCGGCGCCGGCGCCTCCTCTCACTCCACCCCCCCGCTCACCCCCCTCACCACCTACCGTGACCCCCTGCCAAGCGTGCCACGCGTGTGCGCGTCGAAAAAGACACTTTTTCGCCCGTTTTTGGCCCATAGCATCTATGCGAGTAAAGCGATCGGGATGGTTAAACGTTAGATGGTTAAACCCCAAATGGAGTCTATGTGCGAAAGAACGGGTTTTTTAAGTCAATTCTTAGGCCTTTTATGGCTCGGACGGCGAACGGCGGACATTTCAAATTTGGATTCTACGCACCTTGAAACGTAAAGTGACAAAGTTCGAGGGGGGTTATAAAAATTTTTTGCTACACGATCACATAGGCTTATTATTGGAAATAATAAACCAAAAGGAGTGGAAGTATAAGTGCAAGAGAGCAGGCGAAAAGGGATAGGGAAAGAGGAGAGTCCTACTTGGGATACCGTAGGAAAAACAAGAAAAGTTCTTCAGCAATAATGCAAGACTCAAGGGTTTGGTAGGGTTAAGTAAGGGTTTGGAGTGGCTAATGTACAAGCAGCTCATTAATGTTTTGAACACTTTCCATGTTCTAGATAACCATCAATCAGGCTTCCGGAAAGGTTTTAGCTGCTCCACCGCCTTATTGCGTCTTACTGAGGACATCCGAGATGGCTTCTCAAAGTCCCTCGTCACCATTAATGTCCTTCTTGATTTTGCAAATGCTTTTGGTTCAGTCGACCATGCACTCTTAAACCATAAACTAAAAACATTTTATAATTTTGATGCTATTTCCTGCAAACTCATCAACTCTTTTTTGTGTCACAGAACTCAGGCAGTGAGAGTCATCCATATCCAACCCTCTAGCTCTCAAATATGATGATCCTCAAGGATCTATTCTAGGACCCAATTATTCTCTTTATTTATTAACGATCTCCCAAACTCTATTGTATTTTCTAAGTACATTTTATTTGCTGATGACCTACAATTGTATATCCAGTGTCCTATTAATGAAATCTCCACCACCATTAACCATCTCAACTCTGATTTAGCCAATATTAATAAGTGGTCCTCCTCTAATGGAATCACATTAAATCCAAAGAAAAGTCAAGCTATAGTTTTTTCAAAAAATGCTGTTGATATCCAAAATATCCCTTCCCCTGCAATCAGCAATCAACCTATCAGTTTTCAATCTAAAGTAAGAAACTTGGGTATTATGTTTGATCCTCAGCTGCAGTGGAACCATCGTGTTTCACTCATTTGTGGTAGGGTTTACCATGCTCTATACCTCATGAAACCTTTTAAGCATTTTGTGACGAGTGAGTTGAGGAGAGCGCTTATTCAATCCCTGGTGTTGCCGTATTTTACCTACTCAGATATTGTTTTCAGCACTAGGTTAAATGCTCATTTCACTAAACGTCTTACGGTTGCCTTCAACTCCTGTGTCCGTTTCATAACCCATGTTTCCATGTGAGAGCACATAAGCCTTTATTACTGTTCACTTGTGGATTGCAGCATTGATAATCTAATGGCTACTAATCTCTTATGCTTCATTTTCAAATATATTAATGTTTCCCAGCCATACTATCTTGATAGAATGTTCTGTCCTACTTCATCTAACAGAGCTAAAAATTTGCTGATGCCCCAACACACTTCTTCCCTCAGGGGCTCCATTGCAGTGAATGGTGTTCGGTTGTGGATCCTATAAAGGATTCTCCCTCCTATTCGGTGTTCAGGAGACGATGCCTTGCTCACTTTGCGGAATGCTAGCAACCACTCCCTTAATTTATCCTTTTTTCTTCATTCATTACCCCTTCTTCCTCTCTTTTTTCTTTTTTTCATTTTTCACCACCCATCTTTTCTTCTACTTAGCATTTCACTCTTTCTCTCATTTTTCTTCTTACTCTCATGACTAGGTCATTTTTCTTATTTACACTATTATATCGTTTTTGTCATTACTTGGTTTTTTTTTTTACGTTATTGGCTTTTTGATCCATTTGTTATTTTCAGTACTATTTACATAAACTAAAAATTTTGTTTATAACTTTCTGCCCTGCTCCAAGGGTGTTCGCTAGGTGGGCCCAGGTCCTTTGTACACTAAAATAAATAAATAAATAAAATAAAGACATCAACCGAATAGCTAAAGTGTTTGGTCCACCCTGTAATTCGGAACAATGCAGAAAGTGGAATAGTAGATCGTGTCATGAAGTCACAGAGGAAGAGAGAAAAACCATTTTTACGCTTTTTTGGAAACAAATGTCCTGGGACACAAAAAAAAATGTATGTATGTGGCTTAGTACAAATTGAGAAAACACATCAGTCAACTACTAACGCTGAACAATCTAGAAGGAAAAACTCACTTTCATTTTAAAGTGCAATTTATTGTGACATTGTTACCTACTTAATTCAATATTTTACGTAATTTTTCTCTTTCAATATAAACATTTTTTAACTCTTTCTTTTAACTTCGATTCTCTTCTTGAGCTCTTGCTTTCTTTCTTGAGACAAAATTTCAGATCGATTTTTAACCCACTTCCCGATATCCAATCGATCTGAAATTTTGCACACGAGTTCATGCTTGCGTACATTTTGATTTATCAAATTTTCGCGAAGAAAAAGTTAGTTATACTATAAATTTTCGAAAATTTGAAATTTAATATGGGAAACCTTACAAGTGTAAGTATATATATACATATATATTTATATATTTACTATATACTATTGAACGTCTGCATAAAATGACAACGAATCCAGGGTCAATAAAATATTAAATGATTTTCCTTGTCAATTTAATTCAAGTTATTATCAATGTGATTTTGAAACAATGTGATTTTGTTTCAATTTAATGTTGCCAAGAAACTACCAAATATTGAAACAACAGTAAAATTAAACGAGAACATGAGAAAAAGAAAGAGTTACATTAAAAACTTGTTTTTATGGGTTCCTTTTTTATAAGAATGTGCTTGACTGATTTATTATTCCTTTCTCCACTTCAATGGATGATCGACCCCTGGTAAGTTTGTCGACACAAATTTAATTTAAGTAATTTGTTTCGCTGGTTTTTAATTACAAAATGTGTTTTTGTCTAAGTGTCAATGTCAGTGTCAATGTCTAAGTGTTTTTTTTTTTTTTTGTTTTTTTTTATTTATTTATTTTTTTTTTTTTTTATACAAACGTTTTTACTGTAAGTGTGTATTGTTTGCAGTTTAAAAATGTTAATTCGAATCGTATACAAATTTCACTTGATGGGTTAATGCACTTTAGTGATTAAAAACTAGTTTTTTAGCTCTCCTGTAAAGTGAGGAAATTTGAGATAGGTCATGTTGCGTGAGAAGCGACGATATTCATTTTGACATGGATATGTCTTTTGGCTGGGGGTCAAAGAATTTTTCGCGACACTTTTTTTTCCCGACCGGCACATTTTCTATTGATTTTCACGTACAACCAAGGCGTTACTAGGGAAGAGTAACTCCCATAGTTTTCATAGTAGGAAAATCGTTCGCCACTTTTTGGAATGCTCTCATTTTACCACGACATTTCATGACCTCTAAGCCATTGTAGTGTCAAGGAATGCTGATTTATTACTCTAAGTTAAAAACTAATAATGTTTTGTAACCATAATGGAATAATCTTGTGAAAAGAAGGCACTAAATGGTTGGTATACAATTGAGTAGTAGGTACCAACTGGTAAGCAGTAGGTACTGGACATATCCATGATCTTTTGTTTTTCCCATCAAGGGAGAAATTATTTAACTTCGGTTTTGGAAATTCCGAGTTCTGTCAACATCTGTTCAGGCCTCAGATGTAAACACAGTGCAGAATACCGTTTCAGCTCGAGTGTATCCATCGGCTAGTAAACATGAATCGGAGTGAACATTTATTTTTTGTTGGTATTCATGATTAATGAAAATTATATTAATTTTCTTGTTCATTAATTTTCAAAATCTGCCATTGCAAAACCTATTCGTGAATAAGAAAAGAACTAGGAAACTTAGAAATGCTGGAAACTGAACACACGGGATAGGCGGGAAAATCCCCTTGGTGGTTCAGCATTACTTCAAGATTAGTAGCGTCACTCTAAAGGCCGCCATTCACGATAGAGCCAGATGGCCTGAGGCTGCTCGCTCGAGTCCATTTGGCCCCGGTCCAAATTTGGGGGGTCACACACGGGTACACAGCCAGTAGCGTTTCCTCGTTCTTCGGTCCTGGTGCTGTGCGCTTGAGCATCTGACCTCACCAATTCACTTCATCATCACTTTATCAATTGAACCTCTTCAATTTTGCTTCAGAATGAACAACGAGGAACTTGTTAACTTAGCTGCCGCTGCAGTTTACATTTATATGAAGAAGAAACCAAAAAGGCCAGTCATGCAGCATGACCCCATGAGCGAATTTTTGAAGAAATCTTCGACATTTCAGTCGCTATTGATCGTGTTGAGAAATTTTAGTTTATGATTTTGATGGACAAGCATGGAATCAAATTATTAACACATGCACAGAGTAAACTAATCAGTTGTGATTACATTTTTCTTCTTTTTTTTTTTAAAGCACCTACTACCTACGTTTTAAACCTACCTACTACCTACGTTCTAGGATTGGTTATACAGGGATACTTCCATAAGAGTAGTTCAATCTTAATTTGGACAATGTTTCATGCAAATATTACCGATTTTTACAACTAGCGAACGGCATTTTTTCGATTTTTGACTGTTTTTTCAACTTTGAACTTTTTGAAAACTTGATACATATTCTTATAGGAAATTTTACGCTGATTCCGAATATACCACATGTTAGTATGCTGAAAAAATTATTCCGCACAACAAATCGCAAAAAACAGGCTATTTTGAAATGTTTGACTACTTTTTTGAAAATTTCAACCCGAAGATGTAATCCGATCATGCTGGCCAACGAACTTGAACTTTCGTTTTGTGTCCTTAACATTTTAAAATTTATTTGAAGTTTCTAGCACAATTCTACGGACTGTTATCGTCTGGAATGACACATACATACATATATGCATATATACATACATTCATACATACATACATACATACATACATACATACATAAAAAAATGCGTTAAACTTCAGAATATGATTCATAATAGCCTGAAACGGATTTCTGCATAAAAATTTTTCAAAAATTCACATTCTACAAATTTTGAGGCGAGAGCAATAGCTTAATTTTCTTCAAAAATTCGCTAAAAGGCAGTGGCAGAAAGAATGGTTTTCAGCTCGAAATAAATTAACCCATGTCAGGTTGATTGAACACCTAACATTAGAACCTGCTGACTGGCGTAATTACCTCCGCATGGATTAAGCAACATACCATGTGTTGCTTGAAATGGTGACGCCTATCATCCAAACGCAGGACACGAACATGAGACAAGCCATCACGCCCCATGAAAGGTTGACTGCAACTCTTCGGTATCTAGCAAGCGGCTAGAGGAACTGAAATTCGCGCTTTATTCCTTTTGATTTTGTCATGGTATGACTGGTGCGTCACTTGCCACAAGCATGGTCTCTCCCGGTATTTTTCAATCACCTCCAGGACGAAGTCACGGCCACTTACACTTGCCATCGTACCCGTAGCTACTACCTCGACGTCTAAAAGTACACTGAAAGGATTTTGGCCCGGGGGATGACCCACACACAGAAGGGCCAGTCATTGGAGCCGATCCATTTGGCTTCCCGATCCCCACTCACGGCAAGTCCACTCGACGGCTCCATGGATTTTGGCCCGTTCGAAAATCCAGCAAGGCCGCTAGGTGGCGCGGGGCCACTTGAAATTTCCCCACACACGGTGGAATATACAGGGTGATTCCCTCGCAGATGCAAAAAAAAATTTGGGTGAAACTACATCAAAAATGGAGTAAAATGCCGCCAACCGCATATTTTTATCTCAATCCGTACTCGAGATATGATTTTTCAAAGGTTTTTTCAGGAATACCGTGTTTTTTCATTTTACACTCTGATTTCTCCACTTTGCCTCATTCAATTTTAACTTTTGACCACATTTTCGGTATCAGCATTAAATTTCCTATAAGAATAGTGTACTTTGGGTTCTTAAAAAGTACCATCCGAAGACCCTCACATCAGCTCAAACATTGACGATTTTGAAAAAATAATATTTCTGAAAATCTTTAAAACTTTACTATTCTTTTAAAAAGAATCCTGGAAACTGGCAAATCTCATGAAAACTACTTCATCTAATATGCTTTCCAACGGTATCATCAATTTTACTTTTATTTTGTTATTTAGGGGAGAAAATAATGTTTTAATGTTAAAAAATGTGGGTTTTTCAATGACCCCTCCATGAATCTACGAGTATGGGGTCGGTTTCTATGCATTTTTTCTCGCTGGATCGAATGGAAACTCTTGCAGATCTCTCAACTACGTTATAATCGAGTTTTACACTTTAATTAACTAGTTTTACTCCATAACACACATACATTTAATCGTAACAAACAAACTAAACATTTGCGATTTTAAGTGTAAAACTCGGTTATAACGGAGTTGGTGAAATCTACGAATGTTACTATTCGATACAGCTTGAAAAAATACATAGAAACCGACCCAATACTCAAAGGTTCATGGAGGGTCATCTTTCGAGAAAACCAACAACTTCATTGAAAAACCCACATTTTTTAACATTAAAACATTATTTTCTCCCCTAAATAACAAAATAAAAGTAAAATTGATAATACCTTTGGAAAGCATATTAGATGAAGCAGTTTTCATGAGATTTGCCAGTTTCCAGGATTCTTTTTATAAGAGCAGTAAAGTTTTAAAGATTTTCAGAAATATTATTTTTTCAAAATCGTCAATGTTTGAGCTGATGTGAGGGCCTTTGGATGGTACTTTATAAGAACCCAAGTACACTATTCTTATAGTAAATTTAATGCTAATTCCGAAAATGTGGTCAAAGGTTAAAATTGAATGAAGTAAAATGGAGAAATTTGAGTTTAAAAGGAAAAAAACTCGGTTTTCCTGAAAAAACCTTTAAAAAATCATATCTCGAGAACGGATTGAGATAAAAATATGCGGTTGGCGGCATTTTACTCCATTTTTGATGTAGTTTCACCCAAATTTTTTTTTCTTTTTTTTACATCTGCGAGGGAATCACCCTGTAGATCAGCACGAGGCCGTTTGGCCCGTTGGCTCGGCTCCGTCGTGAATGGCGCCCTTAAGATGAAATGCTAATTCGACCCTCTTGATTTTATCAGGTTACCTACCATCCACTGCGGCTCACCCTAAATGAGGAAATCCCCAAGCACCTTATCCCAATTGACTTATCGTTTAGGAACTCTCTATTATCTGTCAGGTTAAAATTGTGTTTAACGTACGAGAAATATAGGTTAGGTAACAAAATTAAGTTGTTGATATAAATTGTATATTTGTAATTGTATGTTTTTTGTAATTAAATGTATATTTGTTATAAAAACAAGTTTCAAGACGATGCACCAAGTTTCAAATGAAGGACTTGGGGTTCGCAGGCGAGTGATGATGTGCAGGCGTGGTGGATTGTGTGAATTGGGGAAGGTTCACAAAATTCACTTAGGCGCAGCCATCTCCAAGAATTTCGCAGTTACCTGTGCCACAGACAGTGTAGTTTCTTTGGTGGATAGCACCCTCATCTCACCCACCTGTAAAAACGAAATTCGAGTTAATTATCAACCACATAGATGTTTGTTTACAAGAGGATCTTTTAAGAGGTTTTGTCAGATCATTCTGACCTATATGTCCAACTAATCTGAACGTTTACTAAGGGACTGACTACTTGATGTTATGTATTTTTGAGATGCGAGCTTCAAGTGGCGAGTGCGAAAGTATTTTTATTATGAAGAACGGTGTTGGTCGAAATTTTTTACGCTTAATTCAGGGGAAATGCAGGAGAATGTACCTTTCCGTGGGACACCCAGTATATAAAATATACCTATAAGAATTTACTAAGAGGATTAAGCAATTTAATCACAAAGATTGTCACAACTTACGTTCATTCGTTGAGGGGCTTGTAGGATGAATAGCACACAGTCCGCGATGTCTTTGGCGGGCAACATATCAAAATGGTCGACGGCGCTGTTGCTGTCATCATTTTTGAATCGGTCCGTCATCTCCGACTCAACTGCACCAGGGCTCAAACTCTGTAATGCGGTGTTATTCTAATTAGAATAATACTCAATATTTCCTGTTATCACATAAAATTTCCATATAATTATGTGGCGTTCGTGACGTGTGCTACCTGTATGCAAATCCCCAAAACCTCCAATGAATTTCTAAAACGGAAAAATCCTAACAACGTCGTCCTGGTAAACGACTCTTCGATTGTATCAAAAGTTCTTCATTGAAAGTTAACAAAGTATCGTTTGCTGACAATGATATAATTTCTGCCCTTTAAGCCAAACACATTTTAGGTTATTTCGGGGTTAGGTTATTTCGGGGTTAACATATAATCCTCCAAAAAGTCGCTCGGTTTACACAAGATGCCAAGCCACAAAATACATGACATCATCCGATACGAGCTGACCCACCAACTGAAAATTAATAATATAAAGTAAATCATCCACCAACGATTCACAAATCCATATTATAGGTGACAAAAATTATGATAATCTCGATTTCGTAAAGCTAAAATTCCATTGATGTTATATCAGCAGATATTATCGTCGTAGTTTACATGACGATTTTTGCTATATTCCACCAGTTATGGTTTGCTCCCATGTTGTTGAGTAATTTTTATTCTTGCAAAACTTCTGAGTTGGTGTGTAGCCATATTAAAATTGTTTGGCTACAGCAACTGAGTGAGCCCTATTGGCTACACACACACAGCCAACTCATTCTACCTATAACTAGCTGTCTAGCTTCCCCCAATACCTACTCTTCAGCATGGTGGCATTCTGGAACAGGTGGGCAAGGTTCCCCAATCTGCCAATAGGGCATAATATAATTTTTATTCATGCAAAACTTCTAGCCCATAGTGGGAACAAACGGATGAATGTATAGCGATCCGGAACGTTCCATTCGATTTATTCGGATGATATCTATTAATGACTACTAAAATTAAATTATAACCTTTAGAGTCGATCGAATGTGATGCTAAGGTTACTGGCACATCCCCATCCAATGTGTGATTTTTGAGCCAAATTTCATGAAGTTTGGGCTAGATAGGCTTTGGACGATGGATTCTTGGAATTGACGTCTCATGAAACATAAACCATCAAATTTTGTGGGTCTTTTAAAAAAGTTTTTTTCTCGGTCTATAACCAAGGTTGATTATTAAAAATAATAAACCAAAATGGATGATGAGAATGGTCTGTGTGTAGACGATATTTTATGGACTTCAGTCTTTATACAAATTATCAGTACTGTTGGTTTGTAGCCATATTAAAATTGTTTGGCCAGAGCAACTGAGTGAGCCCTTTGGCTACACACACAGCCAACTCATTCTACCGATAACTAGCTGTCTAGCTTCCCTAAATACCTACTCTTTAGTGTGGGGGCATTCTGAAACAGGCGAGCAAGGTTCCCCAACCTTCCACTACGGTGAGTTGGAGTTGTCTCCTCTCTTGTTCCCATACCAGAAACGTGACACTGTTACAGGTGGATCAGGTGTCATACACTAAGGTGGGGGGGACACACAGCAAACTCATTCTACCTATAACCAGCTACTGCAAATCTGCCAAAGTGAAACTAAGGAACCCTCAATGTTTTACTTACCGTTACTCGAATGTTTGCATTGAGAACAGTCACCTCATTCCTGAGACCCTCTGTCAGAGCGGTGACTGCAAATTTGGAAGCGTTGTAGCCGTGAATCCCAGGGAATGGATGAATGAAGTACCCAGCTACACTGAAAAAATAATATCGTATGTTTTTCTATTTATTAAAATATCCAGAGAAACATTGTTGAGAATTCATTTCATCTGTAAAGAATCACGAAACTTCCTGAAAACACCAAGTTCACCTCCATGCAAATTGGGTATGGAAGGAGGCGCCTACCTTTAAATTGATTTGATCCTGAAGAGGGTAAGATTAGGAGCCCAAATATAAGAATATTTTATACTAAATAGAATCTAAATCTTCAAGTTTACACTGTTGCGAAACTTTTGCATTGTCGGAAAAGAAGCACAATCCTCCCTCCGTCTATTCAGGGGCCGCACATTGTGAAATTTAAGGGATCTAGGAGGACAAAATTCAAATAATGGAAGTTCAATGAGTTCAAACATGACGTTTTCCAGCTTGCGAAAAATGGAGCCATTTCACGACCTATTTCATTTACTGTTCACTACCTCTGGGAGACCTATCAGCTACTATCTTGTTGGGGAATCGATATAGGCAGTATGTTTTGAATAACGCTATGATTAGTGGAATTATGCTTACAACAGCACATTCAATAAACTTTAATCTGCAGGTAAAATATATAGTCTTGCTAGGAAGGGTCGTCAAAAGTCTATGCTCGTTGGAAAGTTTTGCGCATGTTTATACAAACTGACACAGTTGCGATTTGTAGTAAAGAATCCCATTTCTATGTAGACATCCAGACCAGCGATATGGCTGGAGTTGCTTCCTCCACCTGTTGACAAAGACGACCTACAAATTGTTCCTACAACTACCTACTTATATTCTATGGGGGGATTCCTAAAACTATGGGGGTACCTAATCTAATGATTCGTGGTGCATTGATGAGTCCAATCGGGATTTGAATGAAGGTCTTAACAGGCAGTGAATAATCGGAAAAGAAGCCATTTTCCTTGTGAGAAGGTTCAGCAGAAGTCTTGGGGTTCTCAAAAGCAGTAGTATGGTCCAAAAAAGATTGAAAATACTTTTGTTCAATCCTACCAGGCTTGTGGAGACAGGGACGGATATGGTCTGGTATCTGCTTCGGGTCGGTCCAGAAATGGTCCAGTTCTGGTTTGCCAGGTGGTGTTTGGATCATCTATTCTAAAAAAAAGCCATCATCGTACTCCAGGGAGAAATCCCCAATGGGATAGTCCAGAATTTCCACGTATTTGCTATGGGAATCGGGTAATGTCGTGGAATATAATCCTGCATAGGCAGATACCTAGTTCATGTGAGAACGATAGCGACAAAACTGATCAAGAGCACTGCGAATAAGAAGGGGTGGTCGAGCATGATGGTGGACTTCGTTGCAGTGAACTCCACAAATCCTCTTATCAAAAAACCTTTATCTACAGGTAAAATATATAGTCTTGCTAGGAAGGGTCGTCAAGAGTCTATGCTCGTTGGAAAATTTTGCGCATGTTTATGCAAACTGACACAGTTGCAATTTGCAGTAAAGAATCCCATTCCTATGTATACATCCAGACTAGGAATCTGGCTGGAGATGTTTCCTCCACCTGTGGACAAAGACAACCTACGAATCGTTCCTACAACTACCTAATTATATTCTACTGGGGGATTCCTAAAACTATGGGGGTACCTCATCTAATGATTTGAGGTGCATTGATGAGTCCAATCGGGATTTGAATGAAGGTATAAACACGCAATGAAGAATCGGAAAAGAAGCCCTTTTCCTAGTGAGAAGGTACAGCAGAAGTCTTGGGGTTGTCAAAAGCAGTAATTTAGTTCAATAAAGAGAATAAAAATACTTTTGTTCGATCCTACCAGCCTTGTGGAGACAGGGACGGATATGGTCTGGCATCTGCTTCGGGTCGGTCCAGAAATGGTCCAGTTCTGGTTCGCCAGGTGGTGTTTGGATCATCTATTCTTCAAAAAAGCCATCACCGTACCCCAGAAAGAAATCCCCAATGGGATAGTCCAGAATTTCCACGTATTTGCTATCGGAATCGGGTAATGTTGCAGAATATAATCCTGCATAGGCAGATACCTAGTTCATGTGAGAACGATAGCGACAAAACTGATCAAGAGCACTGCGAATAAGGAGAAGGGGTGGTCGAGCATGTTGGTGGACTTCGTTGCAGTGAACTCCACAAATCCTCTTATCATAAACTCCAAAATCAGGAACCACCTTTGATGGTAACAGAGCTCATGGTAAGAATGTCTGACCTCTAGTTGGATATTTAACTCGTTATAGAGTCCATTCAGAATTATGTAAATTCATGTCCGAGATCCGACCCCAGACATTGGGGGAAGGGACAGGTCTGAATCGGCCTACCTCCGAGTTGATGGAGGCCTTTCTGGCTATTGTGCCATCATGTCAAATGCCGTCAGGAGGCTTTTTGCTTCCCCACAGTATAAATGGAATTCGGGAAACCCTGGGGTAAGTGGAATGCAACGATTTCTTGTTTTGAATGTTACAATCTCGTTATCATAGATAATTACAAACGCGAAACGGCTTTTACATGTTATTATAATAGTTAGTATAATAAGAATGGTTAGTACAAGCCTCAGAAATAAATTCATCTGACTTGAAGGCTTTCACTGGATTTTATTGAAGTATCAAGAATTTTTTGTGCAAAACCCTATTCCAATTGCCCCAGTGCACCTAATTCAGTTTGAAAAACATCCCACTCGAGCAGAGTTCCTTTAGACAACTACAACACTGACAGTGAGCAGACAGGGGAGCTGTTAGGGCTGGACTGTGATGGAGAAGTCAAAGTCATACCGGTTCACCGTCAGTTTCTAGTTCTGTTTGAACCCCCTTGCAGGCACGGGTCCCTATGTTTTACTCCCCGCTCGCCTAAATGCCATCGTTTTACTCCCCAACTGAAACTCCAGATCTTGTCGTTTTACTCCCGGGATTGCGTTGGGCTCCCGGAATGAAACAGGCGGCGAGCCCGGCCCCTGACGTTCTACTCCCCAGATTATGTGAGCTATTAGCGTTACCCAGGGGATGGGTAAATTCGCAGACCTCAGACATGGTTGTATCAAGACTGTCGATTCGGAAAAAGAATGGTTTCATTCTGGGAGTAGAACGTCAAGGGTCACAAGATAAGAAGTAACAACTATGGACTACTTGGGGAGTAGAACGCTATCATCGGCGGGCGACCTTTCACTTTTCCTGTTTCATGGGGAGTAAAACGTACGACCCCCAGGCACGGGTCCCGAGTCACGTTTGACAGGATCTTCATCTTCACGAAGGGATTTCTTAGCTGCGCAGTGCTGGCAAAAATGCTTTCCTACATTTTTCGGAAGTCATGTTTCAAGGAGACAAAAAAAAAAAAAAAAAGATTAGTGAGGACCTGTTCAACTGACCTGTTAATGTTGATTATGGTTCCTTCAGTTTTGTTCTTCACCATCGACTTGAGCGCTTCCCTGGAGCAAGATGCGATCCCAACAACGTTAGTGTCAAACATGACTTGAATGTCTTTCAAGTCGCAGCCTGTAAAATTAAAGCAGAGCTGTTTAATTCGGCCAATCTGGAAAATTTTGGCTTGCCAACACGTACTCAAATAAAAAAGTTCCAGTCATGCAAAATGCAGTCTTTATTGGCAAATACTAATAAAATTTAAGTTGATTTAATGTTCTAAAAAATTCTGTCCAACAAACTCATCCATTCGTTTCGAAAGCTTGTTTTTTTTTTAACTCTTTCTTTTAACTTCGATTCTCTTCTTGAGCTCTTGCTTTCTTTCTTGAGACAAAATTTCAGATCGATTTTTAACCCCTTCCCGATATCCAATCGATCTGAAATTTTAGTTTTTATGAAAAACGAAAGTGATAATTAGTGATTAAATTCATGAAACAGTAGATCGTAGAACAGTAAGATTTCCCTGTTAAACATAATAATAATTTTTAATCTTAATGAAAATGCCAAATACAAATTAGCCACGTGAAAAAAAGACTGAGTAAAACGATGTTCCTGATTGAGTTAACTACAAATGTGATAATCGAAATTGAATGTTCAACAATGAATACATGTCTTATCTTATATCCCACTAAATATACTATATACTATTGAACGTCTGCATAAAATGACAACGAATCCAGGGTCAATAAAATATTAAATGATTTTCCTTATCAATTTAATTTAAGTTATTATCGATGTGATTTTGAAACAATTTAATCTTGTTTCAATTTACTGTTGCCATGGTTATAATAATGAACCATTTTTGAAGAAATCATCCAGCATGAACTCAGCTTTTTAATGACCTATAGAATCCTTGAAAGAGACCAATAATTGGGTCATAGACAGGTTTTCTGCGTAGAAGGGCTGCCCGATTCGGAAATAGTAAACTTTTGTTGTTTATTGCAACGATAATAATAATCGCTGTTTTATTTCAAGATTGAATTTTTTTTTTTTTTCAATGTCTTAAATCTACGTCTTTTGAATAATCGAAGCATCAGTCGATTTTTCTAATAGTTATTTTGTGTAACGAAAGACACCTAACGTTTAGTGGTAAATAGAGGAAATGTCTTACTGATTTAGAGAAATTCCACGTTGCAACGAGTACTATTATCTTTACCAAATTGCAGTGGCGAGGCGTTTATTGCTTCCGAGACTGCAAGGCAGCGGAAGCTTTGTTTTCACTTTCGAAATGAAAAAATTTTTTTGCTCCAAAATCAAAATTTCCACTCGCATTTTGCGTTTCAGAGCCTCCTGAACAAATTTGGTTCCGTGTCTGTCTGTCCGTCCACATTTCCTTGTAACAGCCATAACTTCCACAATTTTGATCCGATTTTAACCAAATTTTCAGGAATCGTGCGGGTTAAGCTCTAGATGGTCCCCTATCAACTTCATCATGATCGAATCAACGGTAGCTTCTGCGCAGGCGCTAACGTGAATTCCTTGTGACGGTCATAACTCGATCAATGTTGAACGGATTTCGGTCAGATTTTCAGGGATGATGTGGGTAAGGTCCCTTGAGATCCCATAAGACAATCATCATAATTGCATTAGCGGTACGCTCTGCGCATGCGTGAACGAAATATTCTTGTTACGGTCCTTGCAACAGCTGTAATTTCCACAATTTTGATGCGATTTTCTTCAAATTTTTAGGGATCGTGCGGGTATAGCTCTACATGGTCCCCTATCAGTTCCGTCATGATCGAATCAACGGTAGCCTCTGCGCAGGCGCAAACAAAATTTTCTTGTTTCGGTCATAACTCAGGCAATTGTGAACGGATTTCGGTCAGATTTTCAAAGATGATGCGGGCAAGGGTGGGCCATCAACACTGGGTAAGTTTGGAAAATGAACAAATCGGGTGGTCCATCATGCTCAAAGTTGCCAAAAAATATCCCCAAGGATGTTTTAAGCATGAATTTAGATCAAAATATTAATTAAATCCTGTAAATCAAAAACTCCTTCAGTTTTGATCCGATTTAGACGAAATTTTCAGGGAACATGTGGACTACATCCTGGATGGTCCCATATTAAAATCAAAATTTTCCTTATTAATTTCACTTATTATATGTACCGTACCATTCAGCTTCCAATTTCTCACCTTATTAATTCCCTGATGCCAGAACCGGTCGTTTCTAGTTTTCTGGAATTTAATGGTGATGTACTGTGAAGGTCACGAGGAAGCTCATGTGCCATTTCCTTGGCAGTGTATTTTATTGTTGTAACCAAACGAAAGAAAAAGTTCTGGAGGGTTCTGATGTTTTGAAAATTCGCGGGGTAGTATAAATATAAATAATATGAAAAGGAGTATAAATTATGAATGGTTATTACTCTTATTTCTACACTGTTTTCCTGTCAGTTGAGACATGCCACTGGCCAGGGCCGCCACATGGGGGGGGGGGGGGGGGGGGGGGAGGTGGGTACTGTTGCCTCGGGCCCGGGCCCAGGGGGGGCCCGGTCCGGTCCTGTATTTAATAAATAAAGTATTTTAGAATTTTTAGGCCTACATAAAACAGAGTGTATTACACTTGACGGGCCCTGATCAGATTATATTTGATTTACTACACCAGACTGTTTCTCTTAAACTTTACCGTCTTTACGAGTAGGCACTCGACTGAAGACTTGGGAGAGAGCATCCATGGGCCAAGAAAGGTTGAATTCCCTTGCCATTCTCAGCATTAAGCACAAGTTAGCATCCAAACTTGACTTTTCTAACGTTATTAAAAGAATTTTCACTTAAAAAGGCACGAACGTTCATTTTTGTCTTGTATTATTCAAATGCTAATACACTTTTCCTCACTTCACTTTATTAGTTTTAAAATGTTTCATTTTATAAAACATGAAATTATAGCCTATTACAGTTTTCTATATTTAAAAAGTTTTCCACAATTATAATTACAATTAAAGAATGCTATTATAACTCAACAAAACATATCATTTTACTAATTCATATTTTTGATAGTTTTTCACTAAATATTTCTTGTATCTTTTGTTGTTATAAATTTTATTCTTTACTGCATAGCATCATTACAAGTAGATAAACTGTAATAAAACAATTATATTTTTGTAGATTTTTATTTATTTTTCCAAAATTAATAAATGTATTTTTTCAAACATAATCATTGTTTCAATTAATTCCTTCAGCCATCTTGTATACAGAGACTTTCCTTTTTAATCCGTCCATAACATTAAAATAAAGTTAATTGTATGTGTTGATTAATGATTATATGAAATTTAGTCAATCATAATTTCTGCCACAATTGTATTTAAAGTAGTTAAAATAAAAATCCTATGACTGATTGGATATAGAATTTTTGTTTCAAGGTATAATTTATGGCATTTTTATGGTTTTGTAATTGGTTGATAATTACTAGAGTATGAATACTTGAATTTTCAATTCTTAAGTTACACTTTACTTTTGATTAAATGTTGAATAAAACGTAGTGAAGTAGTTAGAGTTCAGCCCCTCAAGTGTTCTTATTCGATCACTGAACCTTGGTAGGAAGTATAAATGATTTTTCGTTTGGTTAGAGAAGGTTTAATAGTTTTTTTAAAACAATTATCATAGCCATCTCTAGTAAAAGTGGCGCGACAAAAAAAAAAAAAAAAGGGGGGGGGGGGGGGGGGGGGGCCCGTGGCTAGAATCTGGTCCCGGGCCCGCATTGGAGATATGGCGGCCCTGCCACTGGCATCGTGCTGGACCAGGAATATGATGCTTCCCGCCACGCACCTGCTTGAAGTAGGTACGCAATAACGTGTAGTAGATGTTAGTTCACAATTGAATCACAAAACATCCTGCGTCGAGCTATTTATGTAATCGATTCATAGAAAACTATAATAGGTACCACAGAATACAGTATTAACGATTCTCTTGTATGACATGAGCTGATCATTGTACGTCCATCTTGAAAGTTGTGACAGAGTTCCCGTCAGAATCCCAGAGAAAGCGCTACCGTCGTTCCGTAGGAAAACAACGGGCGTCGCACGCCTCTTCCCGTGTTCTTGAAAGGCTGAGTTTGGCTTTGGATGGGTGATCCAAGACCTGGAAAACCAATCTAGTCCGAACATAGCACGTTAAGTAGGAGTGTGCATCGCTTTCTGACGGGATACTGTCACTCTCGAGGATTTAGGGCCCCATTGCACCTCTGGGGGGCGACCTAAATTCTTGATATGGTAGCAGAGTGTGGTTAGGATTATGGACAGCTAATGCCTAGTAATCCAATCCACTATTTTTGGGGCGTAAATGTTTCAGAAGAAACATGGCCTGGAGTTCCAGAAGGAATTCCCATTATCACCCTTTGGTATATAAATAATTTCATGGTCTTTGACTTATAATTTCTCTTTTATTCCCCTCTAATATTTTCAATGTTCGCCGTCCGGGCCATAAAAGGCCTAAGAATTGACTTAAAAAACCCGTTCTTTCGCACATAGACTCCATTTGGGATCTAGTTGGTCCTAACGTTTAACGATCCCGATCTCTTTACTCGCATAGATGCTATGGGCCAAAAACGGTCAAAAAAGGGTCTTTTTCGAGGCTTTGACGCATGCGCGCACTCCTGGTGGGGGAGAGAGGGTGGGCGGGAGAGAGAGAGAGAGTGAGAGGGAGGGCGAGGCGGAGGGAGTGAGAGGCAAGCGAGGGCGAGGGAGTGTGGGTGAGGTGGTGGGAAGAGAGGGGAGGGAGGGGAGGGTAGACGGAAGGGAGGGGAGGGAGGGTGAGGGAAGGGAGGGCGACATATGTGGGCACATGTTTTTATATTTATTTTATATTCCTACAGGTATAAGTCTCCAAAGTTGAGCCACCGTTTATTCCCGATTGTTCCAATCTTTGATTGGGGGTTAATTACCTAATGAATACTTCATATGAAGATTCATTGACAATCCATCCTGTTTTAATTTTAATTTCTCTTTTCCCAACCTCAATCGCAAATGCAGCTATTTATTAATGAGCATCAGTTCTCAGCCAGTAAACTATTCCACCTGGTTAACATACTTGCTCTTCAATCAAGTACGTCTTTAAGGGGGGGGAGTGTGACAGAGTTCCCGTCAGAATCCCTAGAAAGCCCTGCCGTCGCTCCGTTGGAAAACAACGGGCGTCGCACGCTACTTCTCGTGTTCTTGAAAGGCTGAGTTTGGCGTTGGATGGGTGATCCAAGACCTGGAAAACCAATCTACTCCAAACATAGCACATTAATGCTATTAGTAGGAGTGGGCATCTCTTTCTGACGGGGTACTGTCACTCTCCTCTCCCTCTCAAGGATTTAGGGCTCCATTGCACCTCTGGGGGGCGACCTAAATTCTTGATAAAGTAGCTTCGTTTGCTGGGTCCATCGTGACGATAAGCGGCACCTATGGTTTAATCACTCAACTACCGCCAATAGCTGCCCATATAATTTATCCCTGGCGAGATGGTGCGAGACAGGACACTTGCTGCCCCACGCTTGCGGCGTACCTCTGACGTTTTCATCAAAATTTCAGGGAAATTGGTAGCTTGAAATGTGAACATTTATCACATAAATCAAGCGCTTTCCACTGCGGAAGTTTCATTCCCCTAACAACGGCTGGGTTGTAGGTGAAAAACACTGAAATTGTGACACAATCTATAGCAACTACTCAACTACTCGGTTGTACGTGAAAATCATCTTTAATTTCGTCCCGGACGTTACATAAAAAATTATTTTGGGTCGGCCTAAGAATTGCATAGCAATTAATATATATACAAACGAGATTATTTTGGGGTAGTGACCAAGCTAGTCTTGTGTTTCAATGTAGTTTCTTTATTTTTCCATGAAAAATTGAAAAATAAAAAAACTACATTGAAACACAAGACTAGCTTGGTCACTACCCCAAAAAAATCTCGTTTATATCGAATTTTTACTAGTCAAGAAGATTATTATGTATATATATATATATATATATATATATATATATATATATATATATATATATATATATATATATATATATATATATATTTTTTTTTTTTGCTGTGATCTCAAGAGTGTGATAGTAATTGGAATTGTTCGATGAGAGCCTCTCATACTCACGATGTCTACTCCAGCACCTGATTACATCATCATCGGTCTGCAGAGTAAGCCATTTCAACCTCGCAGGTATGATAATAATATATTGCGATATGACATACCTATATTCGTTAACGTATCTTTTTCTATACAATTTTTCGTGAGGTTAACCGTTTGAATGGGAATATTTCTGTGGTGAGTGTAGGAAAGAGCCTCGCCCCTTCTAAATTGTATTACAATGAAAATATGTTCAGATCAATTGCATCTGGGACACTCACTTGAAATCATGGTCTGCTTAAGGACTCCAGCGTTATTGATGACGAAGTCTGGCGGCCCCAAGTTCTTTTCTACCCAAGCAAACGCACTTATGACGTCATCCTCCTTAGTGACGTCACATTTGATAGCTGACAGTTTCCCTTTCTGCCCCTTCAGTGTTGCAGCTAGCGCCTGAAAAAAAAAAAAAAAAAAAAAAAAAAAAAAAAAAACAATAAAATGCCGATAATACCTACTATTTTAAATTGAATGGATGAATTAAGGGGAGTCAGTCCGAAAAACAGCGTTTCTTGCAAACGCCTCTGCGTTGCTTAAAACGCAGAAGAAAATTAAAAATGGTTGATAGGACAACAGTTTAGATGTTGATGAACAAAACTATGTCAAAAAAATCATGATTGATCATTTAGGTGGTTCCCTTCAAAGTACCTAGAGTTAGGTACTTTTTTCCGTTTGCGTGCACTTTTCTCCGTAAGTACCAGTCCGAATTCAAAGATTTTTGTTTTGTTTGTCTCACTGAGGACTATCAACAGACAAGAGCTTTTCAAGTTTCAATATTGTTATAATTTTTTGTTTTGAAAAATGAAAATTCCGGTTTTTGGTAGGTAACATTTTCCTAACCACAAACTCTAGAAATCAAAATTATTCCAAACCTTCTCGTCTATCGACGCATTAGTAACGCACAAACAACATGAAAAAAACAGAATCAAAATTGGTTGAGTAGGTACCGCAGAAAGTGCACGTAAGCATCAGAAAATGTTGTTTTGAGAAAAACACGTTTTTCGTAAGAAGAACATTTTTCTAGCTTACCGGTTTACTACCGTCCCGCGTTCCAACTTGACTGTTTAAAAACAGCGAGAAAAAGAATAAAGAAGGTTTATTTAGGGTTATAGTTTGTTTATTGTTCAGATTCGTAAATTATTTCGGTTTTTGTGACATTTTCGAAGTTTACCTCAATTTTTTCTCGTTCTGTACGGTTTGCACGCGTGGAAAAATGAGAGTGAACCGTATTTTCAAAAAGCGTAAGGATGTCGAGGAAAAAGAAGAATGTTATTCCTGCTGGAAATTTTTCATGTTCTTTGGGAAATCCTACGCAGCCTTCATCCCCATCGTCGAAGGCTTCACGGGTGAGTTCCCCGAAGTTCATCGACCTAGAAGGATACGACGACGAATACACCAACACCTCAGTGTACGATATAGTAAATATTGAGACCATTTCTACCTTTTTTTACTACCATAGCTGCCTGTAAATGCATGGTATGGATTGTTCAGTTTTTTACAACTATTGGGGATTTTGCTTCCAGAACTGAAGCAGGAACGACAGCGTGGTACACTAACCCAGCAGGCGGAAGGCGCTGTCTCTCTTGTCTAGAGCGGAAGCGCAACCATGAGATGGTCCACTTTGAACGCATTTATCTTAGGTTTCCGTATTCGGGACAGTCAAGTGTTATATATCAAATTGCTTCAAATTGTGTAGCGGATAATATAAGAGAATAAAAAAAATCGAGAAAAAAAATTATTTTTTTCGTACTTACTCCCCTTAATGAAATTGTACAAGATTTTCATGGAGTTCAGCTTACGATACTTCAAATAGGTATACCAATGTTAAGAACAGTAAAGGCTGAAATATATTACGATTTTTCTCTTTGTATACTAGTTTGTCCACATAGCATAAATCTATTTTATAATCACTGCATAAAATAATAACGTACTTACTATATGTTAAAAAAATTTTGTACATAAATTTTTTAATGTTCTATTTTGTAGTTAATCAACTTCATTTGATCAATATTCTACCGAAAGTACCTAACTAAACAACTAGTAAACGAGTTCCACTATCTGCTTTACAAGCAGATACCATGTTACATGGATATGTCTTTGATTGGGGATTTCATAACGGTTGTCCTCGATAGTTGTAAACAAATCCTTTAACTTTAAACAAATCCCTGGGCCGCATCCCGACTAATTCCAACAAAACAACGGTTTACTTATAGAAATGACTGCTCCGGAACTGTTCCAGGCCGCTCAAGATAACGATCCCGGTACAGTCATAGTCACTGTGGTTCTGCGTTTCCGCTTCCCGACTCCATGTCTCCAAAGAGTTCCCGATCCTCAGCGTTCTCGATCCTCAGTGTCCCCGATCCGGTTATGTTTTCTCTCCTGCTCGATTTTGTTGTTATCATCTAAACCAACTGTTCTCGATCCGGATTTGAATCGAGTTCGTTCTCCTTCTCGATTTTGTTATTATCATCGGAACTGACTAATATCGGAATCCAAGTGGCTATCTAACTCGTTCCCGCCTAGGACGCGATGCAACCCTTTCAACAACTGCCTCACCCCCCTCCCCCCATCTCATTTGTAAATTTTAAGTAGTATTTTGTTTTGGTCTATTAAGCAGAATACTACTTGGAAAATGTTTATCAACTATGAAGTAGTGCATTAAAAAATGTGTGCACAAAATTTATGCTGACAAATGCACCTCAATTTCATCAATATTGTATGTTAAAAATCAATAAAACTGATTAAAAAGAAAGAAGAAAAAAATCCAAAAATGTGTTTTAATTGAGATATTTTTAGTTACCAATTTCAATGCACACAAAGTACTCAAATTTCTATTCAATTTAACATAAATGTAATTCAATAATTTTAAGAAAATTTGCTCATACGACTATACTTAGGTATCATCTCGATTTACTTATCGATTCTGTTTCTTTCATAGGAACTGATATGCTTAAAAATTCTCCAAAACAACTCGTAAACGAGTTCCACTATCTGCTTTACAAGCAGATACCATGTTACATGGATATGTCTTTGATTGGGGATTTCATAACGGTTGTCCTCGAGAGTTGTGAACAAATCCTTTAACTTTAAACAAATCCCTGGGCCGCATCCCGACTAATTCCAACAAAACAACGGTTTACTTATAGAAATGTTGAAAATAACTGTGGAGAGAAGCCACTACAATGAGTTGTTGTTAACAGTCGACTGTTGTCAAGAATAAGGAGGGGGAAATTGGTAGCTTGGGATGTGAATATTTATCACATAAATCAAGCGCTTTCCAACGATTTCTGTGCGATGAAAACTGCGGAAGTTCCATTCCCCTAGCAACGGCTGGGTTGTACGTGAAAAACACTGAAATTGTGACACAAATTTTGCGTCACGGAAATTTTTGGTTGAGCAAAGACATATCCATGTCAAAAAAGTTTTGTAATAAGAAAGCACTTAAGTACTACGGATGTGTTTCCACACTTTTTTGAGTAGATAATACATAATTTTACAAAGTACTATTATTTATTTTTCCATAAATATGCCCATGTTGTTCATTGAAGATTATTCATATCCGTAGTCCAGTATCGTCGTATAATTTCAATAAGAAACGCGTGTTTTTGTCATAGTTTTTTGCGAATTTTCGTAGAAAATGAAGCTATTGCAATGGCTCGGAAAATTTCAATTTTAATTGTTGGCCAAATTGCAATATTCTTGTTGGATGCTTGTTTGTTCCGTCTTCTGTCTGTGGAGAACAATGAAAGAGGTACGGGACCACCTACAACCTAACCCGCAAATTCCCTGACAATTTCATAAAAATCGGATGAAAACTGTGGAAATCAGGGTCGTTAGAAGGATTTCACATTAGCGCATGCGCAGTAGCTATTAATGATACAATCATGTTGAAATTGATATGGGATGATCAAATCGTCATCCCCCGACTATCATCCAAATTTAAGCGAAATCGAACGACTAGGGTGTGAAAAAAAGGAGCATAAAGGAATTTACGTTTGCGCATGCGCAGAGTGAAGTATTGAGTCAGGAAAGATGAAACTGATAGGGGGATGACTGCACCTAAGCTCGCACATCCCCTAAAATTGTCACTCAAATCGGATGATAACAGTTGAAAATACACTGCCAAGGAAATGGCACATGAGCTTCCTCGTGACCTTCACAGTACGTCACCATCAAATTCCAGAAAACTAGAAACGACCGGTTCTGGCATCAGGGAATAAATAAGGTGGGAAATTAGAAGCTGAATGGTACATATAATAAATGAAATTAATAAAAATCACTTTCGCGCATGCGCCTAGCGTACCGCTGCTGACGATCGCGAAGAATGTGATATGCGACCTCAAGAAACCTTGCCCGCATCATCCCTGAAAATCTGACCGAAATCCGTTCACAATTGCCTGAGTTATGACCGAAACAAGAAAATTTTTTTTGCGCCTGCGCAGAGGCTACCGTTGATTCGATCATGACGGAACTGATAGGGGACCATTTAGAGCTATACCCGCACGGTCGATTTACGAGTTGACAACAAGTACTTTGTAATTGAATAGCCAAGATAAGTACAAGTAAAAGTACTTGCCAATTTTTTTTAGGTCAAGTGCAAGTACACGAGTACTTACTCGAGTACTTTTCAACTCTGAATTGCACTTGGTGGCGAAATGAGATGACTGGCAAAATGTTGAAGATCAGTCGAGTGGATGTTCATCGTTACTCTGCAATTCTTGTTGATAACGAAGTGTGTCGCGACATTGAATCATCCTGTATTTGTCTCTGCATGTGAGTGTCCGCGCACATAGATCGAATTTTGGAGCTATCGACTTGAAAAGGGAATTATCGCATGTACCTACTGAAAGATTTGGGAAATTAAGGCAAAATATCTCAATAATATTTTTCAAGGGTTCAACGAATGATGTTTAACACTTTTAATTCTCAAGCTTTCAGAAGTGAGTTAGCTTGGTTATAATTTTCGTGTATGTTGGAGTGTAGCTATCAAAAACGAAAAACGTGTTGGTAATCGGGTTCAAAATTTTTCCGTTTCTTCTGTTGAGTTTTTTGTACGTGTTACCTTCTGGTGCTCCTTTTCAGAATATTTTTAGTGCCTTTGAATATATTACTTAATATGCCCGTGAATATTACTCAACTATTACCCCACGGCAATAAAAAAATAAAAAATAAAATAAAACTCGGCGCTCCGCGCCTCGCCAGGGGGCAAGCCCCCTGGACCCCCGGTTACCTCTATTTACATACTTCGGACGAAATTATTGAAACACAGAATGTGTTTGCGTTGTCGCGCAACCAAGTGACAACCAAACAAGCGTCATTGTTTACTATTCATTTATAACATCAATTTATATAGTTATAGTATGAAACTACGAAAAAAAATACGAAATAAATTCGTGATAAATCAAGAGCGATTTATCAAGTAAATGTCCTAAAGAGGCTACATACGAAATTACAGCTTCCTAGAGTGTAAAGCATAGAAATTAGCTTTAAGAGCCACACATCTGATCCGGACCCTGAGCATCGTCAAGTAAATGTCCTAAAGAGGCTACAAACGAAATTACAGCTTCCTAGAGTGTAAAGTATAGAAATTACCTATTCAAATTATTTAACCTCCGCTTCACAAATCAAACCGTTTTCGTAATACTCAGATCACCTGCTATGAATCAAATCATCGAAACACAAGCTCAATGAAATCATCAGAAATTAACAAGCGGTTGCAATCATGTTCACAATATAAATTATTGAGAATGATCACCTGTGTGTAAACAATTATTTATATAACCATGCTCATAACTCAGTTTGTTGGACACGCACTTCGCAGTAGTTAACATAATATTGTTGGATAAATCGAGAGCTTTCGAACGAATGGTCAACGAATTTTGTGGGATGAAAAACGACGAAGTACCATTTCCCTAGCAACGACTCGGTTGTACGTGAAAATCATCCGTCACACATTTCGTTACCATCCCGCATTCCATTTTCGGCTAGTTAGTCCATGGCTAAAACACATTCTGTGTTAAAATAAAGAAAAATCCGTGGATGTAGACGAGATCCAACTATAACATCAATCTCCCAAACACCATCGTCGAAACTATCGCTGTCAGAACTTGACGAGCTAGTTGACATTTCGATCATAGAATAGGTACTTATACTAACGTATAGAGACTAAAGTATGATTAAGCATGATTTCAATGAAGAAGAAGTCACTCAGTCAGTCAGTTTACTCTACGAGATCCGAAAAATTGTGAAATGCGCATGCGTTAACAACGTCCTTGCGTTCAAGTTCTGACAGTTCCGAAAAAAAAAAAAAAAAAAAAAAAAAAATACACTGCCAAGGAAATGGCACATGAGCTTCCTCGTGACCTTCACAGTACGTCACCATTAAATTCCAGAAAACTAGAAACGACCGGTTCTGGCATCAGGGAATTAATAAGGTGGGAAATTGGAAGCTGAATGGTACTATAATAAATGAAATTGATAAGGAAAATTTTGATTTTAATAAGGGACCATCCAGGATGTAGTCCGCATGTTCCCTGAAAATTTCGTCTAAATCGGCTACGGTTGATTCGATCATGACGGAACTGATAGGGGACCATGTAGAGCTATACCCGCACGATCCCTAAAAATTTGAAGAAAATCGCATCAAAATTGTGGAAATTACGGCTGTTGCAAGGACCGTAACAAGAATATTTCGTTCACGCATGCGCAGAGCGTACCGCTAATGCAATTATGATGATTGTCTTATGGGACCTCAAGGGACCTTACCCACATCATCCCTGAAAATCTGATTGAAATCCGTTCAACATTGACCGAGTTATGACCGTCACAAGGAATTCACGTTAGCGCCTGCGCAGAAGCTACCGTTGATTCGATCATGATGAAGTTGATAGAGGACCATCTAGAGCTTAACCCGCACAATCCCTGAAAATTTGGTTAAAATCGGATCAAAATTGTGGAAGTTATGGCTGTTACAAGGAAATGTGGACGGACAGACAGACAGACACGGAACCAAATTTGTTCAGGAGGCTCTGAAACGCAAAATGCGAGTGGAAATTTTGATTTTGGAGCAAACAACTTTTTTTATTTCAAAGCTTCAAAAAAGCTTCCGCTGCCTTGCAAACAAAACAATAAAATGCCGATAATACCTATTATTTTAAATTGAATTTATGAATTAATGAAATTGTACAAGATTTTCATGGAGTTCAGCCTACAATACTTCAAATAGGTATACCAATGTTAAGAACAGTAAAGGCTGAAATATATTACGATTTTTCTCTTTGTATACTAGTTTGTCCACATAGCATAAATCTATTTTATAATCACTGCATAAAATAATAACGTACTTACTATATGTTAAAAAAAAAAAAGTTTTGTAATAAGAATGTACTCAAGTACACACCTCAAAAGAATTAAGGGATCACTTTTTCTTGTGGACGTCAAAGACCCCAGATCAGTCGGACGAAATTCATATTATATCTCATGATTAGGTACCTAATGGAGATGGGATGCACCCTATTCTTTTCGTTATTTCTTAAATACTGAGAAAGACCAGCGATATCAAGCTCCGACTTGAGCCAAAACAGAATGAATCGCGCTTCTTCATGGTTTTCAGCTCTAATCCGAGAACGGAATAAACTATCGAAATTTTGGCTTCACCATCGTGTTCAGCACTAAAAAAATCTTTGAAATGAGGCGTCACTCGGCAAAAAATGGAAAATTGTTTTTCAAGAATCCAAAAACCGAGGGAGGGGGGGAGGGGTCAGAGAGGTCCCCCACTGGGTAGTCCAAAAAATTTAATTTTTATTCCTGATTTTTATTTGCTCAAAACTTAGTATCAGGTACCCCATAAACGCTTTTCAAGTTTCACTTCGATATCTCAAAAATTGTGGGGAAAACATTAGAGAGGGAGGGGGTTACTTCTCTTGAGAAATATTCCCAGATTCCATTCTGTTTTGGGTCAAGTCGGAGCTTGATATCGCTGGTCTTTCTCAGTATTTAAGAAATAACGAAAAGAATAGGGTGCATCCCATCTCCATTAGGTACCTAATCATGAGATATAATATGAATTTCGTCCGACTGATCTGGGGTCTTTGACGTCCACAAGAAAAAGTGATCCCTTAATTCTTTTGAGGTGTGTACTACGGATGTATTTCTATACTTTTTTGGGTAGGTAATACATAATTTTACAAAGTACTATTTATTTTTCCATATGCTCATGTTGTTCATTGAAGATTATTCATGTTCATAGTCCAGTATCGTCGTATAATTTCAATTAGAAACACGTGTTTTTGTCATAGTTTTTAGCGAATTTTTGCAGAAAATGAAGCTATTGCAATGGCTCGGAAAATTTCAATTTTCATTGTTGGCCAAATTGCGATATTCTTGTTGGATGCTTGTTTGTTCCGTCTTCTGTCTATTACCTATTCTTTCAACGCTGCCCAATTTTCGACAGATTTTCGTGATTCTCATTTTGTTCCATTACGAATTCAATATAGCTTTGGAACGTATGTCAGGAGTTTCAAATTTTATCATGGCAGGGGGTGATGGAGGGGGTAGAACACTGATAAATCAATTTTTCAACAATTCTCCCCCGATTTTCGTCATTTTGGTTTATTATTTCCAATAATAAGCCTATGTGATCTTATAGCAAAAAATTTTTATAACCCCCCCTCAAACTTTGTCACTTTACGTTTCAAGGTGCGTAGAATCCAAATTTGAAATGTCCGTCCGCCGTTCGCCGTTCGCGGTTCGCCGTCCGGGCCATAAAAGGCCTTAGAATTGACTTAAAAAATCTGTTCTTTCGCACATAGACTCCACTTGGGGTCTAGTTGGTCCTAACTTCTCTCCAGCTCGATCGCTCCACACCCGTGGGTGCTATGAGCCAAAAATAGGTGAAAAAGTGTCTTTTTTGTTGTTGTATATTTCAAGTTGTATAGAAATTGGAGATTTATGAGTGAAAAGAAAATGTTAGCTATTAATTTTATGGAAAAAAAGTATTCTAAATGATACTCTTCTATTCAAAAAGAGATTTTGGATTTTAGGCAATTTTTTTCAATTTTATAGATTTTTTAAAACAAAATTTAATGAAGTTTAAGTTTTTAGCATAATTTCGTACATAAATTGTTGAATGTTCTATTTCATAGTTAATAAACTTTATTTGACCAATCTTATGCTAAAAAATATCAATTTAACAATTCTTAGCCATTTTCAGTGATTTTGTCAGCACATTTTTTGAAATTTGACCAATTAAATGATATCAATATACAGTATAGGTAACACTTTTATGTGTTGGAAATAAATGGTTATGTTTATCAACTATATTAAAAAGCGTAAAATTGTGAGATTCTGCTGCTGAAATGGATTGAACCCATTTGTGAGGTCCGAAGCTCCGAGTTCCGATACTAAATATACTATACGCGGCGTTTAATAATTATGGACCAGAGATCTACGTAGAATGGCTGTCTAATACATAAATAATAAACCTTTGTGTAATAATTTGCAGCGTTTTTTTTTATTATTTATTTATATATATATATTTTTTTTTCAACTATAAATTCGGTTTAGTTTTGTATCGTATATCAGGAGTTTCAAATTTCATCATGGAAGGGGTTAAACGTAATAAATCATGATATTTTAACTAATCTCGTCAGATTTTCGTGATTCTTTTTTGTTCAACTATGAATTCGGTCTAGTTTCGGAAGGTATATCAGGAGTTCCATATTTCATTAAGGTAGGGGGTGATAGGAGGGGTAATTGTGATAAATCATGATGTTTTAACTATTCTCGTCAGATTTTCGTGATTTTTATTCAACTATGAATTTGATCTGGTTTTGAAAAATATGTCAGGAGATTTAAATTTCGCGCAGGAAATTTCACTTCGGAGGGGCTCCACCAGCAGAAAAATTTCCATCATAAAACAGAGAAGTCATGGTGATGATATATTATTTCTTCTCTATCGCCTATTACTATTCATTTATAATGTACGTATCATTTTAAAGATTATTAAGCGTACATACTCAGACTGTATTATAACCTTTCTATGAAAAATAGGCTACAGTCCGTGAATGAATAAACATGTTCTTAACTTAGGTAGGTTTTTTTTTTATAACATGCATTTTATTCAGAAAAAAATTTACAAAAAATTTATTACAGATTTGTACAATAATGCTACAATTCCCAATAAGAAGAATCTTGTGCAGGGAATTGGAGCGTCTGTTCATTATTCAGCTCTCCTGTTAATGACTATTTAAATAATTAATTACAATACAGGATTTTTAACATCAAGTTCTAAAGATAAAGTATGTATGTATATACTTCTATTGTACTGTATTCTCCATTGGTTTACATAAATAATAGAAAATTCAGAATTTAAGGAGTAAATAATAATTGAAATAACATAAATGATTAGACAAAATGAAACAGTTAAGACATATAGTGCTTCTTCGGATCTTCTTTGAATTTACTAAGCGATACACTAGTTGAAATAATTTCGCAAGGTTGGTTGTTGAAATGGATGATCCCTCTATATAGATGAGAACGTTGTGCAGCGGAAGTATTAAATCTTGGTATAATTAGGGTAATCTTGCTAGAACTTCTTGTGCCAATATTACTTACTATTTCAAATCCCCCTTTTAGAAATCGTTTGTAAATGTAAATTATAGTAGATTTATCTATTAGTCTAAATAAGTCTAGAACTTGAAATTCTTTAAATAAAGGTACCTCAACTCTGTCGATTCTCCTAGCGAGTCCAGCGACGATGACTCCTGCTCCAACCAGCTCTTTTACGATGGCCTCCCCGATCCCAGAACTGGCCCCAGTCACTACCGCTACTTTACCCTCGACGGCCGGCATCTCCTCGATAATATTATTAAATAATATCAAATTCACTATAATAGGAAAATTTTGGAGATGTGACGCGACTAGCAAGAAACAGGTCTCCTGTTAACAGATCCTGATACTGTCTGAGCGTTATATCCCCGTGACCTGAGCGAAAAGACCTTGGCGTTCAATTCGTAAAGTGGAATCCTCTCTCCCAACTCAGCGTGACAATTCTCACTGCCTCTTATCTTTAAAACCGTGTTTGGTTTATTTACTTTTTTGCCTCTCTCGAGATAATTTCAGTTTCATCCACCGATCCTATTTTTGGAGCGGCCAACATCGTCAAAACATAACGTTTCCCCCTCTGTTTACATAATATCACGCAGATCTAAAGCCACGTTTACACTAGCGAAACTTCCTCGCGAAACAGTTGTGCGAGGACGTTGCGCGAAATATTTCGGGGTGAGGACGCTCGCTGAGAGCCGGCGCACAGTGGATAGCCCAGTCAAATTAGAGGAAACAGGAGAAAAAATTCATAGTAAAGAAATTTCTTCACCAGGCTCTTCCTTCACACCTAGTAAATCATATCTCTCTGTATATAAAACACAGTGGCTCTAAAAAAGAAAAGAAAAAAAGGAACTAAAGAAAATGAGCTGTGTTTCACCAAAAAATGTTTAATGTGCAGGTACAGTATAACCCATGTTAAAGTAATATTCACAAAAGGAGTGGGAGGGGGAAGGGGTCATCAATCTTCACAGGTATCTGCTCTTCATCCATTGAGAATCACCATCCACAGTCAAACTGAAAATTCAAAATCAGATTATAGTGAGGTGCATATAATCTTATATAGATAGATGAAGTTCATGCAGATGATTAGGATGAAACTTACAGGGCGATGACATATGTGTTGAGTGGGTAGTCTTATGGTTCCATGTCCGTTTCATCATCTTCTGTAGAAGAACCGTCGTCAGCAAGTGATGGGTTGTTTGTGCAGGAATCTGAACAGTTGGAGCAGAGTGTTGAGCAGTGGATGCCAGCTCTGCAGCATCCATATCGACCACTACCGCAGCTTTTGGTGCAGCTGCAAAATATATTCTGTAGAATTGGGGCTGGAGTAGGGAGACGATGGCTTCCTCAAACCAATTCCAACTTTGGATCCACCAGCGACATCTGAAATTCTGCAGAATATATAGTTTGCAGCTGCACCAAAAGCTGCGGTAGTGCTCGATGTGGATGCCGCAGAGCTGGCGTCCACTGCTCAACACTCTGCTCCAACTGTTCAGGTTCCTGCAAAAATAACCCACCACTTGCTGACGACGGTTCATCTACAGAAGATGATGAAACAGACATGGAACCATAAGACTACCCACTCAACACATATGTCATCGCCCTGTAAGTTTCATCCTAATCATCTGCATGAACTTCATCTATCTATCAATATAAGATTATATGCACCTCACTGTAATCCGATTTTGAATTTTCAGTTTGACTATGGATGGTGATTCTCAATGGATGAAGATTGATGACCCCTTCCCCCTCCCACTCCTTTTGTGAATATTACTTTAACATGGGTTATACTGTACCTGCACATTAAACATTTTTTGGTGAAACACAGCTCATTTTCTTTAGTTCCTTTTTTTTCTTTTTTTTTTTTTTTCTTCTTTTTTAGAGCCACTGTGTTTTATATACATATATATTCACTGATAATTCACAGTGAGTTGGTAAGAGTGCTGAAAATATGTTATGGTTATCACAGTTTCCAGGATGTAAGCGAAGAACTGAAAAAAAAAACAAGACATACATGAAACCTGCTCAAACCACTGTCCGAGCATCACTGATGTTCGGAAAACAAATCATGATGTATTCTAAGTCACCCAGAAGCTACATACGAATGATTTCTGCGTAAAAAGAGCATAAAGGCCTTTTTGCTGATTTTTTGAAATGATACCTACTTTTCAACGCGCTCTAGCGGCGGAACGACTAATCTTAGAGAATGAAGTCAGGAGTGAAAATTGTAGTAAATTTTATGCACTTTAATTCTGGTAATAGTAAACAAGTCGCTAGAACGCTTACTTTTCGAGTTATAGGCAAAAAACCGAAAAAAAAGTCGAAAAAAAAGGAGAAAAACACCCCCCCCCCTCCTCGAGCTCACCCCCCATACTAGGGGACTTTTGAGATATGATTTACTAGGTGTGAAGGAAGAGCCTGGTGAAGAAATTTCTTTACTATGAATTTTTTCTCCTATTTGCCTCTTTTTGGTCTAATTTGACTGGGCTAGGATGGAAACAGCAGTTTTTGTGCAAAAACCTCTTAGATGAACCAAGTGGTTGAACTTGATATGGATTCTCATGTTTTTTGGGGTGCTGAGTCGATTGAAACCATTCCCAACTCGCTAACTATAATAGAGAGTTCCTGGTTACCACGGTGTCTTAATACGGTGTACGTGAATCTAGGGAGAACCAAAATTTTGCTAACAACGCTGGCTGTAGTCGGGGATGGGGGGCAATATGGCGACACATAAACTGGTCGACAAACGGGCAAGAAGCCGTGTCGACATCTTTCAACACCAAGGGTTGACCAATGTCGATTTCACAGGCATTGGAAATATGGCGACACAAAAATACAGCGACTAGTCGACAACTTTCAACACCCCTTGTTGAAAAAGGTCGTCCAAGTCAACCATGGGGATACGTCGACATATTTACATCGACATCCTTCGTATACCTGACATGTAGGTTAGAATGAAGTGTATAGTTTGGTGGTCTGGATGCTCGCAAGCTCGCATCTCAAAAATACATAACATCAAGTAGTCAATCCCTTAGTAAAAATGCAGATTAGTTGGATGTGTAGATCAGAATGAAGTGTATAGTTTCGTGGTCTCATAACACGATCACATAACAGTTTAGAAACGTAAATGTGACTTTTCATTTAATCCTCGGATTGAAAGACCCCATGGGACCAAGGCTGAGGACAGGTAGTGGCCAAACAACCCTTTTGTCGTCGTTTAGCAGTCGACCAGTTTCAAGAGGGGTGTTTTTAGCTCATGTTCAACTCCTGTTGTTGAAATACAGCGAAAAACGGATCTCAAATTTTTCGACATAAATCCGTCGACCAGTTTCAAAGATGTGCGTTATCGACGTTCTTCAACACCTGGTGTGGAAATATGGCGACAGGAGGTGTCGACCAGTTTATGTGTCGACATATTGCCAAGTTCCCGTTACTACGGTGCAAACTCGGTGTTTCACGTGTCTTCACACGTCGTCTCTTATCAATTTTGTAACCTGAAGCTGATTCCGAGATTCCGACATCTTGTATTTCTCCGTCTCTGTTTTCCTTCATCCAGAACTCACATTCCATAATTTATTATCATGTGGTTTATTGTTCTGTTTTCAATTCGTAGTGTTCTTTGCAAAGTTAACCTTTGTAATCGGATAAGAAATTTTTTTTAACCTCCCTCCCAAAATTTTTTGGTTGCGTTTTAAGATACATGGATTTCAAAAATCGAATCAGTCCGTAGTCCGTCCTTCCGCCGTTTTATTTGTGCAATGAAAATCAGCGTGAAGTATTAGACTTCTTAAGCTTATATATCACGCTAATTGATTGAGCAAAGACGAGATCGACGTGTTCCAGGGTTACCTTGAAGACACATCCGTCCGACTTGTCTTGGCGATCGTTCGAGTAAGTTCTAGCTCAACTATGTTAGTAGTAATATTGGTGTATGTAGATATAAAGGTCGGTATAAATATACAGATTATATGCATTTTGTGTAGAAACTCACTAAAATAATACATGTTGGTATCTTAAAAGTTTAATGTTTGTAGGTATCATGAAAAAGGTAGATATGATTAGAATGAAATTATTTTATCCGTTTTTCGGCAAACGTTTATCCTCCAATTTGTTGACTACCTAGTTGTTTTTTGGCACTCGATAAATGGACTGCTTCGAGTGAAAATAGGATGTATATAAATGAATTTAGTATATTTTAATATAATTATATATTTAATTTATATTTTGAATAATATATTTAATACATTAGTCCAAAATAAATTTTAATATGAAAAATATGAACTGTCCACGCTTATCACTGGTGTCGAAGACGTGGTAACGAGGACGTACTAAGACTCGATCTTGCGTTGCCAATCAAGCGGTCTCCTACTCACGTCGTCCACTTCTACTAATTCGTCAACTGTCAGTTGTTTCCAGATCAGCTGATCATGGCTCACGGGCACCGTGTAAACTAAAAACGTGGTAACCAGGAACTCTCTAATGAATAATCGGATAGCAACGTTTTAGCGAATTTTCTTAAAAAAAGAAGCTATTACAATGGCTCCGAAATTTTAAAAATAAAAATTTAAACACATTTTCATCACGGAAATCCGTTTTCAAGTATTCTGAAACGATTCCTTGATTTTAACGCTTTTTTTATATGTGTACATACAAGAATGCCCTGCTTTCTACATTGGAATTCCGAAATCAGTCATATTCCATACCACTGCACCAAGTATCGACTACCAAAACGATAACTAGTAAAAAACCTCGCTTCGCCCCCCTGGACCCCCCTGGATGTTATTACTTTGAGCCTGACTGCTAAAATGTAAAAAACATGGAATCATGTTTTAGCTCCTCGCTCTCACTTTATTATAGAAATGATCACGACGATCGAGCTCTTGTGAGATGATGATCTCCTAATAGAAACTCGCGAGTAAACATTCACTTTATTATAGAAATGATCACGACGATTGAGCTCTTGTGAGATGATGATCTCCTGATAAAAACTCGCGAGTAAACATTCACTTTATTATAAAAAGGGCTAAAGAGGCTACATACGAAATTACAGCTTCCTATAGTGTAAAGTATAGAAATTACCTATTAAAATGATTTAACCACCGCTTCACAAATCAAACCGTTCTCGCAATATTCGGATCACCTGCTATGAATCACATAATCGAAACACCAGCTCAATGAAATCATCAGAAATTAACAAGCGGTTGAAATCATGTTCACAATATCAATCATTGAGAATGATCACCTGTGTGTAAACAATTATTCATATAACCATGCTCATAACTCAGCTTGTTGGCCACGCACTTCGCAGTAGTTAATATAGTATGGTTGGATAAATCGAGAGCTTTCGAACGAATGGTCAACGGATTTTGTGGGATGAAAAACGACGAAGTATCATATCCCTAGCAACGACTCGGTTGTAAGCGGAAATCATCACAATTATTGGCGCTACTTTCATCTCACTTTATAGTCTCACTTTTTGGCGGGGGATCCATCGCTAAAACATGATTCCATGTTAAAAACAAAGATGCGGCGATGAAAGGAAAATGAGAACCTTTTTCATTCTTCATAGCGCGAAAGCTGAATCAATAGTTAATCAAGCTGAATAATTATTTTGAAGGGAAGTTAGTATAACCGAAATGGGTTACTTAAATATTTTTTATGCACCTGTTGTAAAACCGTTTCTTCCGAATTCGGGTATCGTTCGCACAGATCTTTCTCAAAATCTCTTCCACTCTTAAATAAAATATCGCAAAGCACTGGAATTTTAAGGGACAGTTTTTTTACCACGGTGTTACGATTTTCTTTTTCCACAATGTGTGTTTAAATGTTTGGTTCCACGCGTCTGCTGACGTTGAATGATGTGATAGTGATAGAAGACTGCTCCCAAAGAACTATTTTTCCAGACTAAGGAATCGTAACATTCATTCTCGGGACAAGGTTCGCACTTAGTGGCCTATTTACTCTGACTCGTCAAAGCAGGAGTTGATAGGCGGGTGCCGTCACTTGACCTTCCTCAACGTTTTCGTTCATTGTGATCACCGACGGCGGAGATCGACGATAAAATTAATACACAAGACACTTGAATGAGTGCGTAGTCGGATTATTTCACTCCCAGGACGACCGGAGATGACCTGCACTTTTGGCACTCTATCAAAATAATCACATGATTTTTCCAAAAATCCTCATTATCATTGCTTACTCTTGGTGATGCACCAAAAAATTTTGAAAAAATGATCAGATACACCTAAACAAGTATACAATACATGGTATATTTCGTCTTGGGAAATTTCCCCAGTTTTGGAGGCGTAATCAATCATCAATAACTGCTACACCAAAACCTTAATTTCAAGCATATGACCAATTATCACACTCAATGCCTTCTCAACATTTTCTGCACGCCCGAATGGGGAAACTACGGGCTAAGTTTGTGTCTGAAGGTATCGAGGAACAATATAAAAATGGAAAATCATTTTAGCGAATTTTTGAAGAAAATTATTGCTCTCGCCTCAAAATTTGTAGAATGTGAATTTTTGAAAAAAAATTATGCAGAAATCCGTTTCAGGCTATTCTGAATCATATTCTGAAGTTTAACGCATTTTTTTATGTATGTATGTATGTATGTATGTATATATGTATGTATGTATATATGTATGTATGTATGTATGTATATATGTATGTATGTATGTATGTATGTATGTATGTATATATGTATGTGTCATTCCAGACGATAACTGTCCGTAGAATTGTGCTAGAAACTTCAAACAAATTTTAAAATGTTAAGGGCACAAAACGAAAGTTCAAGTTCGTTGGCCAGCTTGATCGGATTACATCTTCGGGTTGAAATTTTCAAAAATGTAGTAAAAAATTTCAAAATAGCCTGTTTTTTGCGATTTGTCGTGCGAAATAATTTTTTCCGCATACTAACATGTGGTATATTCGGAATCAGCGTAAAATTTCCTGTAAGAATATGTATCAAGTTTTCAAAAATTTTAATGTTGAAAAATCAGTCAAAAATCGAAATAATGTCGTTCGCTGGTTGTAAAAATCGGTAATATTCTTCAAAAATTCGCTCATGGGGTCATGCTGCATGACTGGTTTATTAACGCTTTCATTTTTTGAGGTTTTTGCACGCTTCCAACCACCGTGCGGCGCACTGTGGGGCAGAATCGAAAAAACCTGGCCAAAATTAGAAAAATCGAAAGTTAGATATTTCTACCGGTAGCTTGTGTTTTGGTCACCTGACATCCCTGAGAACTCATTTCATAAGTAGTTATCTGACCTCTGGACCCTCATTCCGGCAGAGTAACAATCGGAAAAACGCTGCAAATTATTACACAAAGGTTTATTATTTATGTATTAGACAGCCCTTCTACGTAGATCTCTGGCCATAATTATTAAACGCCGCTTATAGTATATATTATTTAGTATCGGAACTCGGAACTTCGGACCTCACAAATGGGTTCAATCCATTACAGCAGCGGAATCTCACAATTTTACGCTTTTTAATATAGTTGATAAACATAACAATTTATTACCAAGTCATCTTTCCAACACATAAAAGTGTTACCTATACTGTATATTGATATCATTTAATTGGTCAAATTTCAAAAAATGTGCTGACAAAATCACTGAAAATGGCTAAGAATTGTTAAATTGATATTTTTTAGCATAAGATTGGTCAAATAAAGTTAATCAGCTATGAAATAGAACATTCAACAATTTATGTACGAAATTATGCTAAAAACTTGAACTTCATTAAATTTTGTTTTAAAAAATTTATAAAATTGCAAAAAATAGCCTAAAATCCAAAATCTCTTTTTGAATAGAAGAGTATCATTTAGAATTTTTTTTCCTATAAAATTAATAGCTAATATTTTCTTTTCACACATAAATCTCCAATTTCTATACAACTTGAAATTTACAAAAAAAAAGACACTTTTTCACCTATTTTTGGCTCATAGCACCCATGGGTGTAGAGCGATCGAGCTGGCGTGAAGTTAGGACCAACTAGACCCCAAGTGGAGTCTATGTGCGAAAGAACAGATTTTTTAAGTCAATTCTAAGGCCTTTTATGGCCCGAACGGCGGACGGACATTTCAAATTTGGATTCTACGCACCTTGAAACGTAAAATGACAAAGTTTGAGGGGGGGGGGGGGGTTATAAAAATTTTTTGCTATACACACAGGCTTATTATTGGAAATAATAAACCAAAACATTGACGTGCTCCGACCATCGATCAACCTGTTAATAGGTAAACTGGAAGAAACAACTGCTAGCTTAGTATTGTTCCGATGTTTAGTAGTGACGTTTCGGGACCAATCTACCTGAAAATATGTCAGCGAACGGTAAGTAATTATTATCACAATTTAAAAGTCGTTTTAAAATAAATGAGATTATTTCATTAGTGAAAGTAGTAATCTTTCAAAAATGAGATTATTTCATTAGTGAAAATAACTAGGTATTGAGGCGTATTGAATGTCGATTCTTTTTGGTTTATTATTTCCAATAATAAGCCTATGTGATCGTGTAGCAAAAAATTTTTATAACCCCCCCTCAAACTTTGTCACTTTACGTTTCAAGGTACGTAGAATCCAAATTTGAAATGTCCGTCCGCCGTCCGCCGTTCGCCGTTCGCCGTCCGGGCCATAAAAGGCCTAAGAATTGACTTTAAAAACCCGTTCTTTCGCACATAGACTCCATTTGGGGTCTAGTTGGTCCTAACGTTTAACCATCCCGATCGCTTTACTCGCATAGATGCTATGGGCCAAAAACGGGCGAAAAAGTGTCTTTTTCGAGATTTGAGTGTTAGACTGTCGTGTTAAAACTCCAACCTACTCAACCACAACTGCGCAAGAATGAATATACACATACTGCGCATGAATATACGTTTTTTTCTAGGTCATATTTGTGTGTTAATACCAATGCTTTGCCTACGCAAATTTAATAACAAATCCTCTTGGCGTGGAAAACTTCCTTCACTTGTATTGCTTTCGAATTTCGAGAAATATAAACATACGTATATAATTATTATGGAAGTATAGGTTGTGGTAACTCGAAATAGGACACGCCGAGGAGTCTGGACGGGCCTTATGACGTACGCAAGCCAACTAAAACTACGATCATACCCAATTGAAAAAATAATAAACCTTTGTGAAATAATTTGCAGCGTTTTTACTAATTAAAAGTTAGGCATCATGTAATTTTACTCTGTGTGTGCGTTTTCAAGTGAAAAAGCTTCAGGAGAGGCCGGTTTGGAGCTTAAAATCAACCATATATCAGTTATTTTCGTGCGTTTTTATACGAAACACAGCTCTAGGATGATGACGTCAATTTTAATGAACGTTCGAATGGAAGTGTACAGGTTTACACTACCTATAGAGATTTTTGCCAACTCCTGCATGCTCTCAGCCACAGGCCCGACCTACTGGCGAGTGAAAGTATTCATCTAACCTTAATTTGCATAATATTATGTACCTAAATTTCTTTGATTTATGAATAAACTCTTCAATCTCTGTCGGATCCTTGGGCTAGAGGTTCGCAGATGAGTGGCCGGTGTGTTTTTTTTCCACAAGTTGTCGTCGGGACTGACCGATTCACCGTTTTTATGGTCCCAGATTAATTTCCCGGTACCCCGACTGAGCTCTTGATCCGCCTATCTCTGGACGCCTTTTTCAACAACCAATTATTTATTATCTGATTTATAAACCACTTGTGAGGTTGCCTAGAGAGGCCAATTACGCCCTCTCTACAATGTCCTGAAATTGACTTTTGGTTTATTATTTCCAATAATAAGCCTATGTGATCGTATAAGAAAAAAATTTTATAACCCCCCCTCAAACTTTGTCACTTTACGTTTCAAGGTTCGTAGAATCCAAATTTGAAATGTCCGTCCGCCGTTCGCCGTCCGGGCCATAAAAGGCCTAAGAATTTACTTAAAAAACCCGTTCTTTCGCACATAGACTCCATTTGGGGTCTAGTTGGTCCTAACGTTTAACCATCCCGATCGCTTTACTCGCATAGATGCTATGGGCCAAAAACGGGCGAAAAAGTGTCTTTTTCGAAGCTTTGAGTGTTAGACTGACGTGTTAAAACTCCAACCTGCTCAACCACAACTGCGCAAGCTAATATTCCTCGGTTGGGATAACAATGGGCAGTAGGACTTCGCAACAGAACACTTTAGGACCAGATCATGCACGACCACAACTGCACGACCTAGTAATTATTATTCTCATGCGTTAGGACAAAATTCACTCATCTCAAAATGCACAACTTTCAAATGAATGTTAATGGAAAAATATGAGTGATATGATAGTGTAAGAGTAATAGGGCGGTGAACCTCCGGTTGTGAGTTAACCAGACCGAGGGAGTCGGTCCAGGGTGGCGTGGAAAACTTCCTACACTTGTATTGCTTTCGAATTTCATGTTCCTTCGAGGCATGAATATATGTTTTTTTCTAGGTCATATTTGTGTGTTAATACCAATGCTTTGCCTACGCATATTTAATAACAAATCCTCTCGACTTTTCGTACGCACTTAGATAATGATATTATTAAGGCAATGATTATTTGAATAGATAGGAGCTCAAATCGAAAAGTATAAACATGCGTATGTAATTATAGAAGTATAGGTTGTGGCAACTCGAAATAGGACACGCCGAGGAGTCTGGACGGGCCTTATGACGTACGCGAGCCAACTAAAACTACGATCAAACTCAATTGAAAAAATAATAAACCTTTGTGAAATAATTTGCAGCGTTCTTCAACCTATCTGTGGCTGCTGTTCGAATCATGTAAAAAATAGCTAATGTAGAGAGAAATTTGTTAATTCATTCCCTTCTGTAATATCATTTTTGTAACCCATTTAACATTACATTTTAGTGAATTTTAGTAGAAAATGCAGCTATTGCAATGGCTCCAAAAATTTTAAAATAAACATTTTCGAAAAATTTCTTCAATGAAATCCGTTTTTAGACATTCTGAAACGAATCCTAGAGTTTAACATTTTAGCATGAATATGCTTTAGTCGGGACCTAACTGCCGAAAAAGATTTTTAAGAGATTGGAACGAAAGTAGCGCGATACTTACCGATAAACATCCATTGCTAGAGGGAGTGGTGGCCGCTAGCGACCTGGTATAATACACACTCATAATAATAAGACAAGAAAATTCAATAATGCAAATATTATGAACTTTAATAAATAATGCCGGACGAATGAGAGCGAATAGGAAGTTAACGAAGAAAGTTACGAAATTATGAATTGATGTGATGGGGACGGAACATCGTCCTCAGATGCTGGTTTCTTCTTAAAAGACGGTAGTGATATCCTCCGTGAGGGGGATGACGTAGTTATGCGTTCATACAGCATAAATCTCACATTCATTTCTATCGTTTTATTGATTAAAAACGCTGCAAAACGCGCCTGTCGCCTACCCCCGCTCTCTATCAGCGACGCGTCGCCTTGACTACCGAGAGGTCGGCTATAACTAGTTTAATTTTAGAAACTATGGTGTTCGATTATTGGAATGAATGAAATTAGCTCATTTTGAATACAACGTGGTGGCAGTTATTAGAACTAAATCTAAGATATTTCAAAACAATCAAAATCGCCACCGGGGATATACAAAATTATTGCGAATGTTCAAAAGAATACGTAGGAGAATCCGGGAGACCGTATTAAGATAGAGTAGCTGAACATTTCAGAAGGGGAGCTCAAATTCGGAAGTTTTTTTTTTTTTTTTTAATTTCTTTTTCATAATACAAATACATAAAAATTGAAAATAAAATGCTCTTTAAAAATAATACAGATTGCTTAAAAAAAAAAAAAAAAAAAAAAAAAAAAAAAAATTACAGAACCTTATCCCCTATGTGGGCATAGCCCGTGGCAGGGAGATGTGTCGTACCTCAGCTAGGAAAATAACAAATGTTCATAAGTGTTTACTTATTTTAAAAAGAGAAAAAGAAACACGCTTCTTTTAAAAAGAATACAATAATATTGTTCCAGCTGCAATGGATCGGAGTGCAATGAAAACAAAACATGTACCCATCCAAGATAGAAAAATATAATAATGAAGTTAAAAAGCAGTAGTATTGCAGAAGTTATAACATGATGGAGTGCTTTTTGAGTTTCTGACTATTTTTAAGTTTTTAGTTAAAAGCACCGATCTCAGGGTTTCTGGAAGAGCATTAAACCCACGTACACCTCGTGCTGGTTATGAGTTGTAACCAAGAGTAGTGCGAAAATATGGAATAAAGTTGCAAGAATGGAATCTGGTGTAAATTAAATGGTTAGGAGGTGGAAAAACTGTTTTCTTTCAAGATCTGTTTAATGCAATGAAGCTCCATCAATGAGGGAAATTTCAAAATATTCAAATGTTTAAATAAGGGTTCGGTATGTTCCAAAAACCTCTTCTTACTTATAATTCTAATTAGCTGTTTTTGGGTGGTGATAATGGGCAATAGGGTAGTGGGATAAGTTGCACCCCATGCAGGAATACCGAACAAAAGCACTGATTGGACAAGAGCAAAGTAAAATATTTTTAATAGAGGCAATGATAATATTTTATTTAATATAGCAAAGATATAAATTAATTTTCTTAATCTTGTGTTGACTAGCGAAACTTGTTGCTCCCACTTAACCCGGCTATCAAACACTACCCCCAAATATTTCACCTCTGAAGCTCTTGTTATTTTTGGGCATGTTGCATAACATGCAGCCACAAGTGGATGACCACAGGAAGCAGTTTCCAACCCATAATATCTCTCAAGAATCTGCAACTTTAGTGGAAGCTGAAGAAGGACTCCATATTCAAATGATTGACCCGTACAAAAAAAAAAAAAAACAACAGAAGAAATGGAAAAATTTTGAGCCCAATTACCAACACGTTTTTGATAGCTACACTCCAACATACATGAAAATTATCACCAAGCTAACACAGAACACTTTAAAAACCAATGTCCAAGATTTTAACTTTATTTTGACATTTCATGTATGTACATTGGCACATAAACGAAAAAAGCGTTAACAAAAAGCGTTAAAAAAAGCGTGACGGTTGGTCTTTGCTATGGCACATAAACTGAAAAAACGTCACGGAAAATTGCTCACGAAAATATTTTGATGATTTCCGCTTACAACCGAGTCGTTGCTAGGGAAATGGTACCTACTTCGTCGTTTTTCATCCCCTGAAATTCGTTGACCATTCGTTCGAAAGCTCTCGATTTATCCAACCATATTATGTCAACTACTGCGAAGTGCGTGGCCAACAAGCTGAGTTATGAGCAAGGTTATTTGAATAATTGTGTACACTCAGGTGATCATTCTCAATAATTGATATTGTGAACATGATTTCCACCGCTTGTTAATTTCTGATGATTTCATTGAGCTGGTGTTTCGATGATTTGATTCATAGCAGGTGATCCGAATATTGCGAGAACGGTTTGATTTGTGAAGCGGTGGTTAAATCATTTTAATAGGTAATTTCTATACTTTACACTCTAGGAAGCTGTAATTTCGTATGTAGTCTCTTTAGGACATTTACTTGACGATGCCCAGGGTTCGGATCAGCTGAGTGGCTCTTAGAGCTTGCATACGAGTCTGCAACACATACGAGTCTGCAACTAAAGACATAAAATGTCCCAATGTGTTGCAGATCACATGCAGAGACAAATACAGGACGATTCAATGTCGCGACACATTTCGTTATCAACAAGAATTGCAGAGTAACGATGAACATCCACTCGACTGATCTTCAACATTTTGCCAGTCATCTCATTTCGCCACCAAGTGCAATTCAGATTTGAAAGTACTCAAGTACTCGTGTACTTGCACTTGACCTAAAAAATATTGGCAAGTACTTTTAATTGTACTTATCTTTCCTATCCAATTACAAAGTACTTGTAATTGTACTTGCCACTGCAATTTTAAGTACGAGTACAAGTACTCTAGATGAATTGTATTTACGAATTGGGCAATGGTTATTTCTCTGTCAATCGGGATATAATTTATAGTAAAAATACCCAATTTCCTACCGAGGTTGAACAAAATCAGACTAAAAAGTCCAGTCATGCAGCATGACCCCATGAGCGAATTTTTGAAGAAATCTTCGACATTTCAGTCGCTATTGATCGTGTTGAGAAATTTTAGTTTATGATTTTGATAGACAAACATGGAATCAAATTATTAACACATGCACAGAGTAAACTCATCAGTTGCGATTACATTTTTTTTTTTTTTTTTTTTTTTTTAAGCACCTACTACCTACGTTTTAAACAGCATGGTTCTAGGATTGGTTATACAGGGATACTTCCATAAGAGAAGTTCAATCTGAATTTGGACAATGTTTCATGCAAATATTACCTTTTTTTACAACTAGCGAACGGCATTATTTCGATTTTTGACTGATTTTTCAACTTTGAAATTTTTGAAAACTTGATACATACCTATTCTTATAGGAAATTTTACGCTGATTCCGAATATACTACATGTTAGTATGCTGAAAAAATTATTTCGCACAACATATCGCAAAAAACAGGCTATTTTGAAATTTTTGACTACATTTTTGAAAATTTCAACCCGAAGATGTAATTCGATCATGCTGGCCAACGAACTTGAACTTTCGTTTTGTGTCCTTAACATTTTAAAATTTGTTTGAAGTTTCTAGCACGATTACACGGACAGTTATCGTCTGGAATGACACATACATACATACATACATACATACATACATACATACATACATACATACATACATACATAAAAAAATGCGTTAAACTTCAGAATATGATTCAGAATAGCCTGAAACGGATTTCTGCATAAAATTTTTTCAAAAATTCACATTCTACAAATTTTGAGGCGAGAGCAATAATTTTCTTCAAAAATTCGCTAAAAGATGGTGAGAAATCGACGTTTTAAGAAATTCACGTTTGCGCATGAGGACAGGATTCTGCTGATTTGACGGCTTTGAAAATAATAGGGGACCGTCTCGGAGCTAACCCGCACAAACCCTAAAAATTTCATGAGAATCGGACTGAAACAGTATAGTTTTGGGCGTGACAAAGATTTACCACAATCAGAGAGACAGACATCAGATTTATTTATTCACGGCTAAAGCCAATTAAAAAAATTCAATAATATATTACATAATATAGATTATGTAATTCAAGTTATTTGAAATAAGAACTAATTAACGATAAAAGATTAACAAAAATAATATGGTACATGAACTAGTATATATATACAATATTATAAATTACAGAATTGGAATATTTGACAATGGATTTAAGAAAGTAAATTGTTGGGTGGCACATGAGTTTAGGTTTAGAGCAAAAAGGATGATAAATGGTATTTCAAAGAAGACAGGGAGACGTTGAAAAAGTCGACTTCGTGACAAGAGCTTAGAAAAACATTGGTTTCACGAGATAGGCGATAGAGGAGACGATTGTATAAACAACTAGCCGCTCCGGCTCGCTACGCTCGCCTCCACGTCCAGCCGGGGGGCAAGCCCCCCGGACCCCCCATTAAATTGCTCGCTGGCATGTAGGGAATTTTGCTCGCTTCGCTCGCAAAGTGTGGCATGTAGGGCATGTTGCTCGCTTTGCTCGCAAACGGTAGATCCCTAAGGGTAGGTTTAACGTGTGTAGGGGATGTTGCTCGCTTCGCTCGCAAACGGTAGATCTCTAAGGGTAGTTTTAACTTCTGTAGGGGATGTTGCTCGCTCCGCTCGCTTGAGGAAGTTATACTGCCCACCCAACTTGGCAGACGTTTTTTTCAGTTGGGAATTCTTACAAACAAATTAAATCTTATAAAACTACGTGGAACCACGAAAAGTTTATTCGGGGATGTTGCTCGCTTCGCTCGCAAGGTATACCTGTATATGTGTAGGGCAAAGTCCGTATTTATTCTGTTGAAATGGCTCTCGCTTCGCTCGCAAGGTAGGTACCTATGTATACCTGCTCGCCTCGCAACATTGTGACATCGAACCCCTTGACGTCTTCGTAGAGCCTTCTCGCGTCCGGGGCACAAATAATTTCTCATATTAATCGCTTCGCCTCGCTTCCGCTCGCAAATTGACCTACTTCCCGTCACTTTTTTCGATATCCGATTTCGGATTCAGATTCGGCGGGATCAAAGCTGTATTTCGCCCACGAAAACCGTTCCGAAATACGTACCTTTATGGGGTATATTTTAATCGGAAAAAACGTAGTTTTTCGTCGGACTTTTCGAGAAAACGGGTCCGTACTCTCGCATTTTTTTTACACATTTCCCGATACTTTTTTCGCGATCCGATCGCGCCGTCGTCTTCCTCGTAGGAAAACCTAAGAAACCGGTATTTTTCCGGAATTTTCAACGGCCGTTTAGAGGGGTAGGGGAAGCGGGGAAGTCCAAAAAGCGCACATTAATTCTTACTTCGACCCCCCTCCCGCCCTACGGCCCATGGTTTGGGTGGGATTAGAAAATGTGAAATTCGCTCGCTCCCCCTATCGGAAAATCTCAAGAAGATCCCCCCACTCGTACACTCCCCCCACTCAGCCGTTTGGCCGTGCATAGACACGACAAACAAACAGACAAACAGACGGAGTTTCATTCTTATAAATAGTATAGATTTAAGGCGGAATATGGGACAGAAAACTGAGAATTGGAGCGTGTGGCGGCACATTGAGGCACATTAATATTAACAAGGGCTAATAAAGAAGGGCAGTCCAAGCTGTTGATTAGAAGCTTGTGGAGGAATACGTCAGCCACAACTCGTCAGCCCTCCAGACTAGAAACACGGTAGGTATTCCAAGCCTAACCTGGAAAAATCGAGGTTTTCGGGAGGTATACACAGCTTGTACCCCAGATACCTCAGGGTTGGACCCTTTCCGATTCCATTTTGTACACAATATTGTAAGAAGACCACACAACTGAGCCATACTCGAGGATGGGTAAAACAAGGGCTTTGTATAACAGAACTATAGCTTTGGGGATAGACAGCAGATATAGACAGACACGGAACCAAAATTGATCTGCAAGCTCTGAAACGCAAAAAGCAAGTGAAAATTTTGATTTTGGAGGACAACAATTTTTTAAACTTCAATCACGAACAAAGCTTCCCTACCTTCGGTATACAGAGTGTCCCATCTAAACGGGCCCATCGGGAAATTACAGCCTTACGGGGCGAGCTATCGAAAAATTGAACTGGACCTTTTTTATAGTATTTCAACTCAGCTTCACGATGCGGAAGTCTGATTTTTAGCGAATTTTTGAAGAAAATTAAGCTATTGCTCTCGCCTCAAAATTTGTAGAATGTGAATTTTTGAAAAGATTTTATGCGGAAATCCGTTTCAGGCTATTCTGAATCATATTCTGAAGTTTAACGCATTTTTTTATGTATGTATGTATGTATGTATGTATATATGTATGTATGTATATATGTATGTATATATGTATGTGTCATTCCAGACGATAACTGTCCGTAGAATTGTGATAGAAACTTCAAACAAATTTTAAAATGTTAAGGACTCAAAACGAAAGTTCAAGTTCGTTGGCCAGCATGATTGGATTACATCTTCGGGTTGAAATTTTCAAAAATGTAGTAAAAAATTTCAAAATAGCCTTTTTTTTGCGATTTGTTGTGCGAAATAATTTTTTCAGCATACTAACATGTGGTATATTCGGAATCAGCGTAAAATTTCCTATAAGAATATGTATCAAGTTTTCAAAAATTTCAAAGTTGAAAAATCAGTCAAAAATCGAAATAATGCCGTTCGCTAGACGTAAAAATCGGTAATATTTGCATGAAACATTGTCCAAATTCAGATTGAACTACTCTTATGGAAGTATCCCTGTATAACCAATCCTAGAACCATGCTGTTTAAAACGTAGGTAGTAGGTGCTTGTTAAAAAAAAAAAAAAATTAAATTAAAAAGTAAAAATGAAAAGTAATCACAACTGATGAGTTTACTGTGTGAAATATTCCGTCCTCCGATTCTCTCGGTCGCTCTCTTTAATTTTACGCTCAGCTGTTTTAGGACTTGATGTAGCTTTAATACTGACTGTGGCTTAGAAAATATTAGCCATGAAATTATGAAGAAATTCTATTTATGTACGTACTAGCACGCAGACCCAAGGCCTCGCTCCGCTCGAAATGTCGAATATTTCTTCAAAAATTCGCTCATGGGGTCATGCTGCATGACTGGAGTTTTTTTTTTCCCATATTTTAGGGTCTCAAATCATTGACCATTGAGAAAATCGCCGATTTCTTTTAGACATTACCAACACTTTCTTACTATTTTTATCTTCAATTTTTGAGATGTTCACCACACTTTTGAAATCTGCATTAAATTATCTATCATCAGACCCCAGCGTCCATAATCAATAATCACCATCAGGAGGATGACATTGCACTTGAATCGCTTACGATTTAAAAAAAGTTTTCCAAATTGTCGTTTGAAAAAAAAAAAAAAAAAAAACCACTCAAACTGTTCAGTACTATTACTCATTTATTAGAAGATCGTATGGGACGCCGTATTCTGGACTAAAGTAAGGTTCTTTAAATAATAAAGATCATAGTGTAGACTGAACAATAAGTATCAAGAAGCCGTTGTTTTCTTGACCCTTGAATACAGTTTGCAGGAGAAGGAGCAGAGGCTGCAGAAGGAGCAGGTGGCATTTTCGATTTATCACAACACAACTGACTGGAAGTCTACTTGTGGAACAGTTTTTAAACTGTAGTTTGAACAGTGATTCTGTGTGTACTCAACAGTTTGAGAAGGGGTTTTTTTTTTTAAACGACGATTTGGAAAACTTTTTTTAAATCGTAAGCGGTTCAAGTGTAATGTCATCCCCCTGATGGTGATTGTTGATTATGGACGCTGGGGTCTGATGATAGATAGTTTAATGCTGATTTCAAAAGTGTGGTGAACATCTCGAAAATTGAAGATAAAAATAGTAAGAAAGTGTTGGTAATGTCTGAAAGAAATCGGCGATTTTCTGTATTTCGCAAAAAGTGGAATAACTCAGAAACGAAGCCCCAAAAAGAAAATTTCAAGGAGGCATTTTCTGTTCCAAATCCAACCTAGAATCGGAAAAGCAATAAAAAAGGGGGTCAAGAGGAAACCGTAAGTTTCAATCAATGATTTGAGACATGGAAAAATAAAAATCGGACTTCCGCAAAAAGTGGAATAACTCAGAAACGAAGCCCCAAAAAGAAAATTTCAAAGAAGCATTTTCTGTTCCAAATTCAACCTAAAATCGAAGAAAGCAATAAAAAAGGGGGGTCAAGAAGTAACCGTAAGTTTCAATCAATGATTTGAGTGCCTAAAACATGGAAAAATAAAAATCGGACTTCCGCATCGTGAAGCTGAGTTGAAATACTACAAAAAAGGTCCAGTTCAAATTTTCTATATCTCGCACCGTAAGGCAGTCATTTCCCGATGGGCCCGTTTAGATGGGACAAGGAAGCAAAAATGTTGTCTATTTCCACAAAAAATAATGAGTTACAATGTTTTAAATCGATTTCGACGGTCAGGCTTTCAGGCTAATTGGTCACAATGCGCAGTCCAAGTCGTAGTAGGATCAATTCATACTCCCAGAGACTTGACAGGCTCAGACTCTAAGTAGTTATTTCCTAACAAGTCAGTGAAAAAACGTTGTCTATTTCCACGAAAAATAAAGAGTTACAATGTTAAACCGATTCCGACGGTTAGGCCATCATCAGTAACAATCAAGATCACTAGGACCACCACCCGGGAAGGAGGAGACTGCTGCAGCTCGTCTGAAGAAGAAGTTTGCCCAGAGAAATATTTTAGCGAATTTTTGAAGAAAATTAAGCTATTGCTCTCGCCTCAAAATTTGTAGAATGTGAATTTTTGAAAAAATTTTATGCAGAAATCCGTTTCAGGCTATTCTGAATCATATCCTGAAGTTTAACGCATTTTTTGGTTTATTATTTCCAATAATAAGCCTATGTGATCGTATAGCAAAAAATTTTTATAACCCCCCCTCAAACTTTGTCACTTTACGTTTCAAGGTGCGTAGAATCCAAATTTGAAATGTCCGTCCGCCGTCCGCCGTCCGCCGTTCGCCGTCCGCCGTCCGCCGTTCGCCGTCCGCCGTTCGCCGTCCGCCGTCCGCCGTCCGGGCCATAAAAGGCCTAAGAATTGACTTAAAAAACCCGTCCTTTCGCACATAGACTCCATTTGGGGTCTAGTTGGTCCTAACGTTTAACCATCCCGATCGCTTTACTCGCATAGATGCTATGGGCCAAAAACGGGCGAAAAAGTGTAATTTCAAGGCTTTGTTAGACTTACGCACGCACGCACGCCTGGCACACTTGGCAGGGGGTCACGGTGGGTGGCGAGGGGGGGAGAGCGGGGGGTGGAGTGAGAGGAGGCGCCGCGGCACCTTGTGGTGGGTACGGCGTTCCTTCGAGTCATGAATATATGTTTTTTCTAGGTCATATTTCTGTGTTAATACCAATGCTTTTCCTACGCATATTTAATAACATATCCTCTCGACTTTTCGTACGTGGTTTGATAATGATATTATTAAGGCAATAACTATTTGAATAGATAGGAGCTCAAATCGAGAAATATAAACATGCGTATATAATTATAGAAGTATAGGTTGTGGCAACTCGAAATGGGACACGCCGAGGAGTCTGGACGGGCCTTATGACGTACGCAAGCCAACTAAAACTACGATCATACTCAATTGAAAAAATAATAAACCTTTGTGAAATAATTTGCAGCGTATTTTTCAAAGTTTTCATCCGATTTGAATGAAAATTTCAGGGATTGTGCGAGCTTAGGTGCAAACGGTCCCCTATCAGTTTCATCTTTCTTGACTCAATATTTCACTCTGCGCATGAGCAAACGTAAATTCCACCTATGCATCATTTTCTCACGGCCTGGTCAATCTCGCTCAAATTTGAATCATAGTTGGGCGATGACGATTTGATCATCCCATATCAATTTCAACAGAATTGTACCATCAATAGCTACTGCGCATGTGCCTCTGTGAAATCCTTAATTACTACCTTAATTCCTCCATTTTCTTCCGATTTCGATGAAATTGTCGGAGAATGCGCGGGTTTGGTTGTAGACGGTCCTCTGTCAGTTTCATTATTGCCAAATCAATACTTCACTCTACGCATGCGCAAACGTAAATTCCATCATGTTCCATCTTTTCACATCCTAGTCGTTCGATTTTGCTTAAATTTGGATGATAATTGGAAGAAGATGATAGATGAACGAGGAAGCTAACTGAGGAAGCTAATGTGAAATCCCCGTAGCGACCCTCATTTCCACAGTTTTCATCCGATTTAGATGAAATTTTCAGGTTTAGATGAAATTTTAGATGAAATTTTGCGGGTTAGGTTGAAGATGGTACCCAATCAGTTTCATTGTTGTCAAATCAATACTTCACACTCTGCATGCGCAAAAGTAAATTCCATTATGTTCATTTTTTTCACACCCTAGTCGTTTGATTTCGCTTAAATTTGGATGATAGATGGGAGAAGACAATTTGATTCCCCCGTATCAATTTCAACATGATCGTATCATTAATAGCTACTGCGCATGCGCCAATGTGAAATCCTAGTAACGACCTTTATTTCCATATTTTTCATCCGATTTTGATGAAATTGCCATCAAATGTGCGGGTTAGGTTGTAGATGGTCCCGTACCTATTTCATTGTTCTCAACTCATCATTTCATTCTGCCATAGTTATGCCGTCTCCACAGACAGAAGATGGAACTAACAAGTATCCAACAAGAATATTGCAATTTGGCCAAAAATTAAAATTAAATTTTTCCGAGCAATAGCATTTTCATTTTCTACTAAAATTCGCAAAAAACAATGACAAAAACACGCGTTTCTTATTGAAATTATACGACTACTAGAGGCCTGTTAGGGCTTGGAAAGCCCTAATCTAGTCCGTATAACAGTAGTACCTAACAGGAACCCAGCACATTATAGTAACGATATAAGTCCTACCTATTTGCGGCGTTATGTGACCTGGTGCAAAGCTAAGGCGATGTTAATAAATGATTAAAAAAGAGGAAATAACGATCAAAATGTAAATAATGTAATAAAATAAATACCACCAGTTGAGGTGGTCCTCGCCAGAGAGTCTCCCTATCAAATTTCAACTTCCTACAGTGAACAGGAAAGAATTTAGCTCACTCAGCTGATCAGAAAAGACCCCATCGCTACGTTTCTTACTTACCGACACTTTTGCAACAAACTTGGGGCCGTGCTGATTCGGAATTTTATATATAAAGACCGTTCGGAATTATATATAAAGTCCGCTAAGTTCTTCAGTTTCAATTTCTTCGTTCAGAAATAACTCTCCTAGATACTAACTACACTACGTTTCTTACTTACCGTGAATTGATGGCAACTGTTGTTACCGCCACAGCCTAATAAACAACTCTCGTTGATAAGGACCGCCTAGAACACGATCAAGGCGGGTATAGAGACGAACGGCGACACTTTTGCAACAAACTTGGGGCCGTGCTGATTCGAATGAGCCGTCTAACACTGAAATCGGACCGCGAAGTTCTTCACAATTTCAAAGACCGTTCGGAATTATATATAAAGATACTGGACTACGGATATGAATAATCTTCAATGAACAACATAAGCATATGAACAAATAAATAATAGGTACTTAGCAAAATTGTGTATTACTCAAAAAATTATAAAAATTAATACGTAGTACTTAAGTACGTTCTTATTATAAAACATAGGTATATTTTTTTTAAACGCATAGTAAGTACGTTATTATTTTATGTAGTGATTATAAAATAGATACATGCTACGTGGACAAACTAGTATACAAAGTGAACAATCGTAATATATTTCAGCCTTTACTGTTCTTAACACATTAACACATTGGGTACCCATGCCCAATCGTCGGTTTTCAGTTTTTCTGGTTCCACAATGCCCATGACGCACAGTGTGAGTCAATTTAGAAATAGGTAGAAGAAGTACTAAATTTCATAGTTATTTGAATATTTATTCATATTTATGTAAATAGTTTCAAAAATACAGGAAACAAGATAATAAAAATATTAAAACATCTTTTCATTAATAGACAAGTTGTCTATCTGTACCCGATTCTTTAGGGACAATGGGCGGAATAACACGTTATTATTCGAACCAATTGAACTTCGAACCATCGCTACTTCTCTGTACTACCAGAAATTGCCCCAACCACGTTGCATTCTTTGAAAACAACCTACCAGCCATGCCCTTCGTTGTAAACTGTCATTGAAATACGTAAAATATTGGACTCACACTGTGCGTCATGGGCACTGTTGGCCAGACCGCTCATGAAGCACACGTGTAAGTCATGGGCACCCAACGTGTTAACATTGGTATACATATTTGTAGTATTGTAAGGCTGAACTCCATGAAAATCTTGCACAATTTCATTAATTCATTCATTCAATTTAAAATAGTATTATCGGCATTTTATTCTGATTTTTCAGGCGCTGGCTGCAGCACTGAAGGGGCAGAAAGGGAAACTGTCAGCTATCAAATGTGACGTCACTAAGGAGGATGACGTCATAAGTGCGTTTGCTTGGGTTGAAAAGAACTTGGGGCCGCCAGACTTCGTCATCAATAACGCTGGAGTCCTTAAGCAGACCATGATCTCAAGTGAGTGTCCCTGCTGCAATTGATCTGACCATATTTTCATTTTAACGCAATTTCGAAGGGGCGAGGCGTAACTTTTTCCTGCACTCACCTCCAAAATATTCAAAAAATATCAAAAATTTCGGAAAATTCGGGAAAATGGTCGGGAAAACCCCAAAAAACTGAGATTTTAAACTTCAAAACCTGCAGTCAACCAGAAAGGGGTGTGGAAAACGTGCACTCTTCAAAATGTTTAGCTCTTCCTCCCGAATGTAAATCCGCGTTGACTGCAGGTTTTCCACACCTCTTTCTGGTTGAATGCAGATTTGAAGTTTAAAATCTCAGTTTTTTGGGGGTTTTCCTGACCATTTTCCCGAATTTTCCGAATTTTTTTTTTTTTTTTTTTCATAAAATGTTTAGCTCTTCCTCTCGAATATCAATCCGCGTTGATTGCAGGTTTTCCACACCTCTTTCTGGTTGACTGCAGGTTTTGAAGTTTAAAATCTCAGTTTTTTGTGGTTTTCCCGACCATTTTTCCGAATTTTCCGAAATTTTTTTTTCATAAACTGTTCAGCGCTTCTTCTCGAATATAAATCCGCGTTGACTGCAGGTTTTCCACACCTCTTTCTGGTTGACTGCAGGTTTTGAAGTTTAAAATCTCAGATTTTGGTGGTTTTTCCGACCATTTTCCCGAATTTTCCGAACTTTTCTTTTCATAAAATGTTCAGCGCTTCTTTTCGAATATAAATCCGCGTTGACTGCAGGTTTTCCACACCTCTTTCTGGTTGACTGCAGGTTTTGAAGTTTAAAATCTCAGTTTTTTGTGGTTTTCTCGACCATTTTCCCGAATTTTCCGAAATTTTGTTTTCATAAACTGTTCAGCGCTTCTTCTCGAATATAAATCCGCATTGACTGCAGGTTTTCCACACCTCTTTCTGGTTGACTGCAGGTTTTGAAGTTTAAAATCTCAGTTTTTTGTGGTTTTCCCGACCATTTTCCCGAATTTTCCGAAATTTTTTTTTTTTTCATAAACTGTTTAGCGCTTCCTCTCGAATATAAATCCGCGTTGACTGCAGGTTTTCCACACCTCTTTCTGGTTGACTGCAGGTTTTGAAGTTTAAAATCTCAGTTTTTTGGGGTTTTCCCGACCATTTTCCCGAATTTTCCGAAATTTTTTTTCATAAACTGTTCAGCGCTTCTTCTCGAATATAAATCCTCGTTGGTTGCAGGTTTTCCACACCTCTTTCTGGTTGACTGCAGGTTTTGAAGTTTAAAATCTCAGTTTTTTGTGGTTTTCCCGACTATTTTCCCGAATTTTCCGAAATTGTTTTTTCATAAACTGTTCAGTTCTTCTTCTCGAATATAAATCCGCATTGACTGCAGGTTTTCCACACCTCTTTCTGGTTGACTGCAGGTTGAAGTTTAAAATCTCAGTTTTTTGTGGTTTTCCCGACCATTTTTCCGAATTTTCCGAAATTTTTTTTTCATAAACTGTTCAGCGCTTCTTCTCGAATATAAATCCGCATTGACTGCAGGTTTTCCACACCTCTTTCTGGTTGACTGCAGGTTTTGAAGTTTAGAATATCAGTTTTTTGTGGTTTTCTCGACCATTTTCCCGAATTTTCCGAAATTTTGTTTTCATAAACTGTTCAGCGCTTCTTCTCGAATATAAATCCGCGTTGACTGCAGGTTTTCCACACCTCTTTCTGGTTGACTGCAGGTTTTGAAGTTTAAAATCTCAGTTTTTTGGGGTTTTCCCGACCATTTTCCCGAATTTTCCGAAATTTTTTTTTTTTCATAAACTGTTTTACGGTTCCTCTCGAATATAAATCCTCGTTGACTGCAGGTTTTCCACACCTCTTTCCGGTTGACTGCAGGTTTTGAAGTTTAAAATCTCAGTTTTTTGGGGTTTTCCCGACCATTTTCCCGAATTTTCCGAAATTTTTTTTCATAAACAGTTTAGCGCTTCTTCTCGAATATAAATCCTCGTTGGTTGCAGGTTTTCCACACCTCTTTCTGGTTGACTGCAGGTTTTGAAGTTTAAAATCTCAGTTTTTTGTGGTTTTCCCGACTATTTTCCCGAATTTTCCGAAATTGTTTTTTCATAAACTGTTCAGTTCTTCTTCTCGAATATAAATCCGCATTGACTGCAGGTTTTCCACACCTCTTTCTGGTTGACTGCAGGTTGAAGTTTAAAATCTCAGTTTTTTGTGGTTTTCCCGACCATTTTTCCGATTTTCCCGAATTTTTTTTTTCATAAACTGTTCAGCGCTTCTTCTCGAATATAAATCCGCATTGACTGCAGGTTTTCCACACCTCTTTCTGGTTGACTGCAGGTTTTGAAGTTTAAAATCTCAGTTTTTTGGGGTTTTCCCGACCATTTTCCCGAATTTTCCTAAATTTTTTTTCATAAACTGTTTAGCGCTTCTTCTTGAATATAAATCCTCGTTGGTTGCAGGTTTTCCACACCTCTTTCTGGTTGACTGCAGGTTTTGAAGTTTAAAATCTCAGTTTTTTGTGGTTTTCCCGACTATTTTCCCGAATTTTCCGAAATTGTTTTTTCATAAACTGTTCAGCGCTTCTTCTCAAATATAAGTCCGCATTGACTGCAGGTTTTCCACACCTCTTTCTGGTTGACTGCAGGTTTTGAAGTTTAAAATCTCAGTTTTTTGTGGTTTTCCCGACCATTTTCCGGAATTTTCCGAAATTTTCTTTTCATAAACTGTTCAGCGCTTCCTCTCGAATATAAATCCGCGTTGACTGCAGGTTTTCCACACCTCTTTCTGGTTGACTGCAGGTTTTGAAGTTTAAAATCTCAGTTTTTTGGGGTTTTCCCGACCATTTTCCCGAATTTTCCGAAATTTTTTTTTATAAACTGTTCAGCGCTTCTTCTCGAATATAAATCCTCGTTGGTTGCAGGTTTTCCACACCTCTTTCTGGTTGACTGCAGGTTTTGAAGTTTAAAATCTCAGTTTTTTGTGGTTTTCCCGACTATTTTCCCGAATTTTCCGAAATTGTTTTTTCATAAACTGTTCAGCGCTTCTTCTCAAATATAAGTCCGCATTGACTGCAGGTTTTCCACACCTCTTTCTGGTTGACTGCAGGTTTTGAAGTTTAAAATCTCAGTTTTTTGGGATTTTTCCCACCTTTTTCCCGACTTTTCCGAAATTTTTTTTCATAAACTGTTCAGCGCTTCTTCTCGAATATAAATCCTCGTTGGTTGCAGGTTTTCCACACCTCTTTCTGGTTGACTGCAGGTTTTGAAGTTTAAAATCTCAGTTTTTTGTGGTTTTCCCGACCATTTTTCCGAATTTTCCGAAATTTTTTTTTCATAAACTGTTCAGCGCTTCTTCTCGAATATAAATCCGCATTGACTGCAGGTTTTCCACACCTCTTTCTGGTTGACTGCAGGTTTTGAAGTTTAGAATATCAGTTTTTTGTGGTTTTCTCGACCATTTTCCCGAATTTTCCGAAATTTTGTTTTCATAAACTGTTCAGCGCTTCCTCTTGAATATAAATCCGCATTGACTGCAGGTTTTCCACACCTCTTTCTGGTTGACTGCAGGTTTTGAAGTTTAAAATCTCAGTTTTTTGGGGTTTTCCCGACCATTTTCCCGAATTTTCCGAAATTTTTTTTCATAAACTGTTTAGCGCTTCCTCTCGAATATAAATCCGCGTTGACTGCAGGTTTTCCACACCTCTTTCTGGTTGACTGCAGGTTTTGAAGTTTAAAATCTCAGTTTTTTGGGGTTTTCCCGACCATTTTCCCGAATTTTCCGAAATTTTTTTTCATAAACTGTTTAGCGCTTCCTCTCGAATATAAATCCGCGTTGACTGCAGGTTTTCCACACCTCTTTCTGGTTGACTGCAGGTTTTGAAGTTTAAAATCTCAGTTTTTTGGGGGTTTTCCCGACCATTTCCCGAATTTTCCGAATTTTTTTTTTCATAAACTGTTCAGCGCTTCTTCTCGAATATAAATCCGCATTGACTGTAGGTTTTCCAAACCTCTTTCTAGTTGACTGCAGGTTTTGAAGTTTAAAATCTCAGTTTTTTGGGGTTTTCCCGACCATTTTCCCGAATTTTCCTAAATTATTTTTTCATAAACTGTTCAGCGCTTCTTCTCGAATATAAATCCTCGTTGGTTGCAGGTTTTCCACACCTCTTTCTGGTTGACTGCAGGTTTTGAAGTTTAAAATCTCAGTTTTTTGTGGTTTTCCCGACTATTTTCCCGAATTTTCCGAAATTGTTTTTTCATAAACTGTTCAGCGCTTCTTCTCAAATATAAGTCCGCATTGACTGCAGGTTTTCCACACCTCTTTCTGGTTGACTGCAGGTTTTGAAGTTTAAAATCTCAGTTTTTTGTGGTTTTCCCGACCATTTTCCCGAATTTTCCGAAATTTTTTTTTTTCATAAACTGTTCAGCGCTTCTTCTCGAATATAAATCCGCGTTGACTGCAGGTTTTCCACACCTCTTTCTGGTTGACTGCAGGTTTTGAAGTTTAAAATCTCAGTTTTTTGGGGTTTTCCCGACCATTTTCCCGAATTTTCCAAAAATTGTTTTTCATAAAATGTTTAGCTTTTCCTCCCGAATATAAATCCGCGTTGACTGCAGGTTTTCCACACCTCTTTCTGGTTGACTGCAGGTTTTGAAGTTTGACTGGCAAATTAGGTAGTCCCCGTAATGGATTATTATCATACCTGCGAGGTTCAAATGGCTTACTCTGCAAACCGATGATAATTTTATCAGGTGCTGGAGTAGATATCGTGAGTATGAGTGGCTCTCATCGAACATTTCTAATCACTATCACACTATTAAGATCACAACCAAAAAAAAAAAAAAAAAAAAAAAAAAAAAGTGCAGGTAGACATAAAAATCAGTCACTGAACTATCAGAGAGATGTGGTGAGATGATACTGTGATAAGAGTCACAGGTTCATATGACAAATTTTGATGAAAACGCCGGAGATGCGCCTATCTTTGCGTATCCGAGGTAGCTTGAAAACAAGACCTCCTCCTCCCCAATTCCACCATCCACCTTCCCAGGTCGCTGTGAAAACACTTGACGTTCAGGAGCTACCTTGTCCCCCCACCATTGGCGCCTGGACACCGTTTTTTCTGAACAGCTTTCATAGGTTCAGTTCCCTGACTGGAACGGTTCCGAAGAACGGTCACCTCATTTCAGTTTGTCCCCATGACAATCTATTGACAATCGATTACAGAACCCAAGGAAACCGTTCTTTTCTCCTTTTTTCAATGTTTGGATAAGATAATAGGTCCCAGCTTGGTTTTCATGCAGCCCAGATGATGATAATCGCATACCAACCTACCTAATGTCTTATTTTACAAAAAAGGTGATAAAATCAATTCAATTCAATGATTCATTTCTCATCTGATCATCTGGCCTTGCAGATGATTTCTGAACATGTAGGTACTGATTCCAGGTCATTCTAGAAGGGTAGTGCGAGTTTATTTTTCTGGTACCTAGCATCTTCAGTTCCCACTTCCTGTCACATTCGGGTATTTGGGGTATGTTATGTCCATCGCGATTACAGCGGTAATAATTTATCTCATGCCCATCCAATTTTTCCCTGGATTTCAACATGAACTTGACCGCACGTTTCCACTCTTTAAACAGGGTCTCTAGGTACAATTCTCCTTCATCACCCCGATTGAATGTTTATCAAACAAATGTCTCTTGAATTGTTTATTATCAGCGAACTCGCAAGTGCAGGTGCCGCACATCACCTTATTTGGTGGAAGAACTGACCGGTTGATGCCATGCACCGTGCTTAGGAAATTAGGCCGGTTAGAAAAACTCTTGTCACACGCATCACATACAATTGAAGGAACCTCCATCGTACTTCGGTAATAAATTTAAAACTTAACTACACCAAAATTCCCTTCGCAACTTGGCCTTCTGTACCCCTTTCCATGTGCGCCTCAAGTTATTTCAGACACTTCTTCTCCCACACTTCACCTATTGCTCTATACTTTTCATCTGGTCCCTTGACTTCAACTCTCTGAAACGTCTCAGAGTCCTCTTCAACACCTGTACCCGTTATGTATTTCACCTCAAATCCCAAGGACACATTTCTCCTTACGTAAATCGCCTCTTGGGTATGGATATCATTACTTACATAAATGTTCTTTCCTTGTGCATCATCTATAAAGCAACAAAGGGTTGCTTACCAAATTTTGTCAATTCCCTTTTTCCACCAGGCAGTTCAGATCGAGCCAACAACATTGCTATTAAACGGCACTTTAGCATGCCCATGGCTAGGTCAGTTTCCATTGCAGGAGCGAGGCTATGGAATTCCCTTCCAGTTTCGGTGCGGTGTGCTCCCTCCCTTGGTGCGTTCAGGTCTGCTGTTGTGCGCCACTTCCTCGCTGAGCATTAAACTCCTTCCTCTTTCTCTCTCTTTCTACTTTCGATATCTATCCCTTTTCACTCTTCCTATCTTCCTCTTCTCTTCTTCTCTTTCTCCCTTCCTCTTTCTCTCTTCCCCTAACTTGACAGTATTTTATTACATTTGATAATTCTAGTTTTTTTCTAACTATTTTCATCCCATATGTCTATTAATTTTCCCATATACATATTTCTGTAACTCTATGATTTATCTTTCTTTAGTCTAAGTTGCCCTTCAGGCTTTAAATTTAGATGCCCTTCTGGCTTTAGTTTTAATTTACTTTGTTCCTTGTTTTTCTTACTTTCGCCTATACTGTCAAACTTGACATGCGAGGTGGGACATATGTCCTATATGTCAATAAATTACATTACATTACAAAACTAAACAGAACTAAACTAAACTGACAAAACAAGAACGAAAAACCAGTCGGGTTACGAGGTTTGTGATTGTGAAAAAGCAAAAATGCTAACCTGGCAAGAGTGATAAGAAGTTTGGACGAGTCGGACATCGGACTAGTTCTCGTTCAAACAGCTCCCAAAGAACAAGTTCGGAGCCGTTCCGATCAAGGAACTGAAACCTATGGGAGTTGTTCGGAAACAACTGTGACCTGGCGCTTATGATGGGGGGACAAGCTAGCTCCTGAACGTCAAGTTGTGAAAACAGTTTCAGATCCGCCAGCTTCAAGCGCTTCCCCGAGAGCTTGGGGCAGCACAAGCACCTGTCTCGCGCCATCTAGCCAGGGCTTTGAGTACAAATAATATGGGGAGCTATTAGCGGTAGTTGAGTCATCAAACCATAAGTGACACTTTTTGTCACGATGGACCCCGCAAACGTCGCTACTTCCAAGACAGCCATTTATGATCAGCTCATATTAAGGTAAGTATGGGTAACTGGGACCGGGATTTACAACATTTAAAAAAGAATTAATGTTTATCTTGTAACAGAGTTACCTCCTGAGAGGTCCATCAAGCTCCCGTCAGAGCTCCAGAGATAGCGTTGTCGGCGTCCCGTTGAGGAATCAATGGGAAAGACGCGCTGTTCTCGATCGTTTTAGACAGCTGGTTTGGCGTCGGATGGTTTTCTGGTGACAGGAATATCAACCTTCCCCGAACATGGCTCATTAAAAGCTATGACTAGGGGTGGTATCTCTCTGACGGGATGCCTCTTTACCTCCTCTACCTTTTTATGAGGATTTAGGCCCCCATTGCACCTCTGGGGGGGGCACCTAAATTCCTTATATGGTAGCAGAGCGTGGTTTGGATTATGCACGGCTGACGCCTAGTAGTCCAAATCCACTATTTTTGGGGCGTTAATGTTTCAGAAGAAACATGGCCCGGGGTTCCAGAAGGAATTCCCATTATCACCCTTTGGTATATAAATAATTTCATTGGTCTTTGAATTATAATTTCTCTTTCATTCCCTTTTTATATTTTATATACCATATTTTCTTTCAATTTTATGCCACCTGAGTGCACAATTTAAGTCCCCTAAGTTGGGCAAATTCATTTTATAATATTTTCTTTCAATTTTATGCCACCTGAGTATTGCTATAATGTCAATTACCAGGTTAGTGCGCCATTTAAGTCCCCATAGTTGGGCAATTTAATTTAAAAAGTCCCCAATGTTGGGCAAATTAATTTCTATATCTATTTTGATTTCCTAAGGTATAAGTCTCCATAGTTGAGCATCCGTTTTGTCCCGATTGTTCAATGAAGATACTTCTTATGAAGCTTCATTGACAATCCAGTTTTAATTTCTATTCCCCCATCCAAAACGCCAATGCAGCTATTTATGATTGAATGAGCATTAGTTCTCAGCTATTCACTATTCCACCCAACTACCATACTTGATCTTCAATCAAGTATGTCTTTAAGGGGAGGAGTGTAACAGAGTTACCTCCTGAGAGGTCCATCAAGCTCCCGTCAGAGCTCCAGAGAAAGCGTTGTCGGCGTCCCGTTGAGGAATCAGTGGGAAAGACGCGCTATTCTCGATCGTTTTAGACAGCTGGTTTGGCGTCGGATGGTTTTCTGGTGACAGGAATATCAACCTTCCCCGAACATGGCTCATTAAAAGCTATGACTAGGGGTGGTATCTCTCTGACGGGATGCCTCTTTACCTCCTCTACCTTTTTATGAGGATTTAGGCCCCCATTGCACCTCTGGGGGGGGGGGGGGGGGGGGGGCACCTAAATTCCTTATAATCTACCCATAGAATTTTTTTACTTGAATGAAAATTCAAAATAGCATTTTGGTTTGTTAATGGGGTTTATATAGAATAGGTTTCTACATCAAAACTTTTTTTAATATGATAAATATTATTTATAAAATTTTTTTTTTTTTCCAAGTTCAGTGGGCCCAGTTACCCGAGGCTCTTGAGGTATCTGGGCCATCCCCCTTCATTTTCCTTATGAATCTTAATTCAAACTGTTTAGGCATCTGGGCCCATTCATCAACTATCAAGGTTTTTTATTTTTATTTTTTTAAATTTTTTCCTTGAAATTAAAGCAGGGAAACAAGAGATGTAACCAATCCTGGCATACAGCCATGAGGGATTCTGAAGAAAAAAAGTATGAATTAAAGTGCATTAAACTTTGTATGTAAATCAAATATCTTCAAAATTAATGAAAAAATTCCAAAAACAACGAAATATGTATTTTTTAAGAAAAAAATTAATAGTATTTAATGGATGTGCCATTAAAAAAATCACAATATGTTTCAAGTTGACTAAAAACAATCATATAAAAAGGAGGACTGAATGCAAAAACTAGAAAAAAACTGTTCTTAGTTTATAAGAAAAGGAGTTCTTAGGTTATAAGAAAAGGAGTTGAAACGAAATTCCCTCAACATTACCCTGTCAAATGAACAAGTACTTATGAGGTACCTAAGTAAGAAGGAACAAATGTACCATGTTAATAAGTAAATATTTGATAAGTAGTTTTAAAAAATTAGTACTAAAAGTAGACACGTTGTTTGCAGAAAATCCAATCATAGCTAGTTTAATATGGTTGGTAACTACATAGGTAGGTAGGTACTTGACGAAGTAGCATCATTTGGTTTTTGAATGTATTAGTCAAATAATAAACCATGTACGTCAGAGACACTAAACATTCCTCTTTTATTTATAGGAACCGGGGGTTTTATTATCTTCAGTATCTCGTAGTCATTATACCACAAGATATCCTCAACTTCTGGTCACTTCCAGCTTTTTAGCCCAGCACATTTCATGTGTTTTACCCGAACTCTATCATTTTCTACCTCCAATACCTGTCCTGGATATGTATTGCCGTCATATTCAACAGCAACAAAATCTCCAGGAATGACAGTGATGGACCCTACAACATTAGTGTCAGAGTCGGATCTGGTAAAACTGTAATTTTCTTGAGAGTTGCTATCTAAATCGGTTTCATCATCCAGTAAAGTGTTCTTTCTAGAGGTACCAGCAGGAATCTTGATCTTCGACTCCTTAGATGTCTTCTGGGTTTTGCTCAGGTTACTGGTGCTTGGAACACTATCCTTTGGGTAACTGGGCCCTGGGGTGGGTCCAGTTACCCAAAGGGTATGGCCCAATTCCCCCAAACGTGACAAAAACATTGGGTATCTGGGACCCCCCCTCCAAAATTCATGCAACAAGTGGTTTAGCAAAAATACTCATCTGCACACAAACAACAGTGTCTCCTTAGATAATTCAAACACTCACATTCAATAATTCAAAAAATGTATTTACAAGGCTGTGCAGAACTGAGGTTGTTGGAGTGTTGTTTCGCAGCTTTAAGTTGCAAAACTTTGAGACAGCCTCACAAACAGACAAGATGGCTAAATCAAAAATGACCTGTTGTTCTGGAAGCTCCGTCTGGCCAGTGATGTCAACGCATCAGCCAAAAATTTCTCTTTCCATTTAGAGACAACTGGGGAGGGTATGGCCCAAATACCCCATGGGCCCAGGTACCCATACTTACCTTATACAGCTCATACACATTCTGTGGTACCTATTAAAGTTTTCTATGAATCGTATTCGAATATGCTTACTCAAATTGTTCGACGGAGGATGTTTTGTGATTTAATTGTGAACTAATATCTACTACACGTTATTGCGTATCTACTTCGAGCAGGTGCGTGGCGGGAAGCATCATCTTCCTGGTCCAGCGCGACACCAGCGACACGTCTCAACTGACAGGAAAACAGCGTTGAAATAAGAGCAATAACCCGTCATATTATTTACGCTCAAAGGGCCAGGGGCAGCCAACTGTTTATTATTATTGTTGCAACAAACAACAAAGGTTTACTGTTTCCGTACTGGGCAGCCCTTCTACGCAGAACACCTGTCTATAACCCAATTATTGGTCTCTTTCAACTATTCAACAGGTCATTCGAAAGCTGAGTTCATGCTGAATGATTTTAAAAATCTTCAAAATTGGTTCATTATTTGAAGGTTTACAGCCAATAAATCGTAATGTCATAAATTTTGTTCTTGTGCCAAAAAAAAATCAAGCTTTCCAAACGAAATAGATGAGTTTGTTGGCCAGAATTTTTTAGAACATTAAATCTACTTAAATTTTATTAATATTTGCCAATAAATACATAAATAAAACCTGCATTTTGCATGACTGGAACTTTTTTATTTGAGTACGTTTTGGCACACCAAAATTATTCAAATCGGCCGAATTAAACAGCTCCGCTTTAATTTTACAGGCTGCGACTTGAAAGACATTCAAGTCATGTTCGACACTAACGTTATTGGGATCGCATCTTGCTCGAGGGAAGCGCTCAAGTCGATGGTGAAGAACAAAACTGAAGGAACCATAATCAACATTAACAGGTCAGTTGAACAGGTCTTCACTAATCTTCTTTTTTTCTTGCAACATCACTTCCAAATGTAGGAAAGCTCTTTTGCCAGCAGCGCGCAGCTAAGAAATCCCTCTGTGAAGATAAAGGTCCTGTCAAACATAACACGGGCTGCCCGTGTTATGTTTGACAGGACCATTCTGCAGATGGAGATGGTTTATACCGACCAGACCTCCTGGTAGTGATACAATCAGGGGCATACATTATTGATGTTTCTGCAGTCTCTGCTTCGGATAAGAGATCAATTGCAGATAATGCTGTACAAATTAGGAAATATGAAGTTAACAGTCTACTGCAAGCAGTTGTACAGCTGGCAGATATACAACCTCACCAGATAAAGGTAATTAGTGCAACTATTACCTGGCGCGGTGGATGGTAGAAGTTGTCTGCAACAGAATTGACAGATACAGGCTTTCCTAGCATATAACTGGAATGGATGACACCAGAGTCCTAACAGGATGATTGTTCATACTATTGGTGTTTGGAGACTGCAACCTGGCATGGTGTGATGAGCGGCTTACTTCCCATTGTCGGTCCCAGAGCTAAACTCACTACAATTATACTGTGGGGAGGCAAAAAGCGTCCTGATGGCACAATAGCCAGAAAGGCCTCCATCAACTCGGAGGTAGGCCGATTCAGACCTGTCCCTTCCCCCAATGTCTGGGGTCGGATCTCGGACATGAATTCACTTGCTTCTGAATGGACTCTATAACGACTTAAATACCTACCCGACTAGAGGTCAGACATACTTACCATTAGCCCCAATTTCCATGAGCTCTGTTTAACATCAAATATAATATATGTATATATACCATAATAATATATATAAGAGGATTCGCAGAGTCTACAACAACGAAGTCCACCAACATGCTCGACCACCTCTGGACCAGCCCTTCGCCTCTTTCCTGTGCTCTTGATCAGTTTTGTCACTATCGTTCTCACGTGAACTAGGTATCTGCCTATACAAGATTATATTCTGCGACATTACCCGATTTCCATAGTAAATACGTGGAAATTCTGGACTATTCCATTGGGGATTCCTTCCTGGAGTACGGTGATGGCTTTTTTGAAGAATAGATGAGCCAAACACCACCTGGCAAACCAGAGCTGGACCATTTCTGGACTGACCCAAAGCAAATGCCAGATCATATCCGTCCATGTCTCCACAAGGGTGGTAGGATCAAACAAAAGTATTTTTATTATCTTTAACCCTTTGCGGTCGAAAGTTGAATTCCGATCGTGTCCACAAGGACGGGACCCGGTCAGGGACCGGCATTATGCATGTACCTTACAGGACGACTTATTACACGCCATTATATCTTTCAAGGACGATAAGCTTTTTGCAGTAGGTCACCTAAAAACGGTACATCACATTTGAAAATAAAAGCACAGATTACCTATTATTATTATTTTTTTTTTTTTATTGTAATCATTTCCCCTGAACAAAAAATATTAAAAAAAGGTCGTCTTGCTCTTCCATTTGAAGCAACAATCTTTCAATTTGTTCATCGTTCATGACGAAAAAACCACTTACGAACTGAAAAAGCACAATTACTAAACACAAAAAACTGGGTACAATGGAAACGACACGAAAACAACACGAGGACAAGAGTTATCAGTAAGAAAATAATGATAATAAGTCGAAGCTCAAGTAGTACCCAGTCACAGAAAGGTTTCTCATATTCCTTCCCATTGGGTTCATTTTATCAATAAAGTGCTGCGATCTATTGTCAAAACCTTCAGTAAAACCTACTGAATTGCCCCCAATATTTGATGGGGTCTTTTCTGATCAGCTGAGTGAGCTAAACCCTTTCCTGTTCAATGTAGGAAGTTGAACTTTGATAGGGAGACTCTCTGTTTATTAGGCTGTGGCTGTAACAACAGTTGCCACGGTAAGTAAGAAACGTAGTGTAGTTACTAACATCTAGAAGAGTTATTTCTGAACGATCTTTGAAATTGTGAAGAACTTCGCGGACCGATTTCAGTGTTAGACGGCCCCAAGTGTCGCCGTTCGTCTCTGTGCTTATCTTGATCGTGTTCTAGATTAGGGCTTTCCAAGCCCTAACAGGCCTCTAGTAGTACGATAAATTACGAAAAATCGCTCATACGATCATGCTCATGACTGGAACTTTTTAGCACTTTCTTGGTTATTTTTCCAATAGATACGACCCATCATTATAGCATCCATGTGTAATGAATACAAGTAGGGAAAGTAGTGTGAAGCCTCGCACCAGATTTTTTTTTTTTTTTTTTAATTAAGGGATAGAACATTTTGGAATTTAAACTAAATTGTCGAAAAAGGCAAATATTTCGACGTCTGTGGGTATTAAGGGAATTCAAAAAATTCTCAACAAATTCATGATATTTATATTGAATAAGTAAATATTGGATGTGTTGCTTGTGATGATCACAGTAAGCACTGCGTATGACGAAATGAAAAATGACAACTTAAATAAATGAAGACAATTGGTAGATGTTGAAATGAAATGAAATTGTTTATTTGTAAAAGCCTTCCGGCGGTACAAAAGTTCAAACAACACATAAGTAATCAAGGTAGAATATTTAAGCAGAAATTGAGAAAGAAAAAACAATCTGTACGTTAAATGAAAAGAAATAGTGCAACGAATCATACAAGAATTAGATATACTCGTAGATATACAGAATAGACATAGTGCAAGGTACATAATGAACAATGAGAAGCAGATGAAGAAAAGGTTACACAAAGAACAATACGTTATTCAATGTAGTATAAAGAATACATTATAAAGAAGAAAGGAGTAATGAAGAAAGCCTATCAAAAGATAATTCATTTTCAAGAAAGAAAGAGTATCTCTCGCCACGAAGGACAGGGCAAACGCAGAGGAAATGGAAGGCTGAATCAGGCCAATTATAATTACACAGTGGGCAGTCTACAGTGGGATCAAATTTCACCACAAAGCCTGGTACACTCAGCTTAGCATAGAAATTTCCCGTTAGCCTGACTTGGGCGAGAAGCCTTTTAATATGAATTCTCATGTCAAAGAGTAGATAAGAGGGCGATTCGTCACCTCGTGGACAATAAATCTTGTATATAGGGCTGAATGAGGAATCCTGGTTACGCAAACCATCCGACCGTCTCCAAAACAGCGCAATTTTTTCCAATAAACTATCCCGGTTAAAATTATGGTAATCCTGGGACGACCAGATGCGACTCTCATCATGTTTGGAGAACAAAGCGCACATTTTGGAGGCCCAGTTGTACTGAGGGTCAGGCTGGGAATCATGTAGAGCAAGGAGGCGGTTAAAGCAGAGCTTAGGGAGCCTAGAATCTTCCAATTGGTAGATGTTTCTGGTACATAATTACCTTCTACCAGAAGTGGAGAACTACGAGATCACATCCCTGTTTTTGCACAACCATCTTGGAGCAGGAAGGGTCCGGGGGAAGGAAATCAAAGCATTCGATAGTTCGCAGGATTTCCCCCGTCTTCATATCTCGAATGAGGAGCTGCTCACCTGTACTGATGAGCATAATGTTGTCCATGACGATGTGAATACTGTAAACTCGTCCGTACTCGCTCTCAACTTGGAATTTGTCTACCAGACACAGCTTTTCCGTATCATAGACAGTCACTGTGGGAGGACATTCATCATATGCATGTTCTGCATAAGTAATGAGATTCCCAAAGGCCTGTACTCCCTTGCCTGTTAAAAATTTCCTATTTGTCAACGTGTCCAACATCCGACCATCTCTCAAGTCAAATAATAGCAATTTTTCCTCCAACTCACTTCCCATAATAGCCACTGTTCCCGTGAATAGTCTACTTTCCAAACACCCTTCTAGTTGCAGAACAGTTTCACTGTAACCAGATTTCTCTACATCATAAGAACGAATCAAAGTGCTACTCAGATATCTCAGAGTTATATATATCGTATCATCACGTAAAAAGAAAGAGGCACGTTTTAATTGTTCTCCAGGCATCTGTATAGGCAAAGCAACTCCTTGGATTTTGGTTTGGGATTCCAGATCCCATATGTGCAATTTCAAGTTACATAATACACCTGCATCATAACGTGAATGCATGGCGACAAAATGCTTACCATTGTGGTCACACTCTATGTCAAGGTTGTCAGGGTAACCAATTTGCTCATACCAGTCTGTCAGGTCTGGGGTATCGGGGATGGTCTCCGTATGGTTCCTGTCATGCAAAGCGAGAAACTTCAGCTTCAGGTTTTTATCTTTGTCTTTTATATAAACCTGCAGCAAAGTGCGTTGAACAATTACCAGGATGTTGTTGGAAAATTTGACGAGTTCTGGTGTGTGGTCCCTCAGCGCGAGATGTATTTCACCTGTCATGATCGGCTGGTCCACTATGTTGAACGCGGTGTATAGCGGTGAACCGGACCACTTAGGCACCAATAACAGTTCATTGTCAGTCTCCACCTCGTCGAAGGGAGATGAATTATTGCTAATAAAGTCTTCCTGGCAGCATCCATGTTTCCAATTTCTTTTGAGATCGACGTCATCCGTGTATCTCCTTCTCCAAACGCACAGCCTCGGCAGATTCTCCGATTCGAACACTTCGTACGAAGATCCCACTCTCTTGCGTTCAGCCCGTAACTTCAATCTCTCCTCCGATATGTTTTTCCTGCACAGCTTTTTCCAGATGCGGTCGCTATTGACGGCATTGCACCAACCAAGGCAAACTAACGAGCAGGAAATAACATCTTCCACATCTAAATGTTGCAAAATGATTTCAAAAACCTCTTCAGGCAAACCAAGATGGTTATCAACCGACATTGGAAGTCCGCGAGTTATGATAGATGCTGAAGACTTGACGATTTTAAAAAGACTTTATTGGGCAAAATGACACACTTTATGAATTACAACACAATGTGAACACTATGGCGACTGAATAAGGAATGAGAATACATCGTAGATCAACTGACCCTTTATATATGCTCATAACTTGTAAACAAGATAATGGAGTAAAAAAGATGATGAGTCTGGATTTCCCCATAACTAGTGAGGTAAACAAGATAATGAGTGTCAATATATTTATAACTCCTTCCTCCCTAAGAGTGAAGCGTCCCCGCGATCTAAAATGATGTAATAAAAAGTCCAGTCATGCAGCATGACCCCATGAGCGAATTTTTGAAGAAATCTTCGACATTTCAGTCGCAATTGATCGTGTTGAGAAATTTTAGTTTATGATTTTGATAGACAAACATGGAATCAAATTATTAACACATGCACAGAGTCAACTCATCAGTTGTGATTACATTTTTTTTTTTTTTTTTTTTTTTAAGCACCTACTACCTACGTTTTAAACAGCATGGTTCTAGGATTGGTTATACAGGGATACTTCCATAAGAGTAGTTCAATCTGAATTTGGACTATGTTTCATGCAAATATTCTATCGATTGACGCCGATAGACGCCAACAGCGCTATCCCTGAAGCCGGGACCTCGATGAAGGTAACTCTGTTACACTCCTCCCCTTAAAGACATACTTGATTGAAGATCAAGTAAGTATGTTAACTAGGTGGAATAGTTAATAGCTGAGAACTGATGCTCATTCATTCATAAATAGCTGCATTGGCGATTGAGGATGGGAAAAGAGAAATTAATAGCAATACTCAGGTGGCTAAAAATTGAAAATATAAATGGGGAATAAAAGAGAGAAATTATAAGTCAAAGACCAATGAAATTATTTACATACCAAAGGGTGATAATGGGAATTCCTTCTGGAACCCCGGGCCATGTTTCTTCTGAAACATTAACGCCCCAAAAATAGTGGATTGGACTAATAGGCGTCAGCCGTGCATAATCCAAACCACGCTACCATATAAGCTACCATATAAGGAATTTAGGTCCCCCCCCCCCTACCCACCAGAGGTGCAAAGGGGGCCTAAATCCTCATAAAAAGGTAGAGCGCCATACGTTGGGCGCCATTAATTATATCTGTGACAAAATAAAACTGAACTTCAAGAGTGGGGATGAACCCAAGGATATAATATTCAAACATGAACTCTCAAATCTTGTTTGTAGCGAACTTTATTCCGCTAAAAATGAAGAAATTAAATTTGCTTGTTTACAACAAAATATATATACAGGAAAATCGGAAATGCTCAGGGATCGGAACGTCACAGGTATAATAAATGCGGTAAGACGGTAAAGATACGGAGTTAGATTCGGGAAAGTATTGTACAAAATCGCTAGTTCGTGGTAAGGTGTATCGCTGACACTTACTTAAATTCGGACGATTTCTTAAATTCCAATGATAGTGGAAATACTCAACAATATATTCTATTTTATACGTTACACTATGCAGTAGGTAAGAACTGAAGGTGAGGAAGGATAGGACGGACGGCAGGCTTCCAAATCCAAGGGATAACCAGTCTGTTAGGTAGGTACCTAAAACGGTACGGTAGTTGATTCGCCTCACGAAGAATTTTCGATGTAGAGTAGACTATTGTGGGCGGTGATGCGGTGAATTTTCCCCAAAGAATGTTTTCCACCAGGCAAATGTCTTGGTCCTTGATGACTTCGGCGGATCTGCCAAAAGGCGAAGTTGTTTCACCAGAACTCGAGGTTCTCTGAAGTCGGAAGATCGTGGAGACAGCGGTAAGAGAGACTTGCTTTTACGGCAACTGAACTGGTTATTAAAACCATTCAAATATACGGGAGGATTTGATGTAAAAAGGTAAAATTCGAGAGACGATATGAGAAGACAAAAGAAAACGAGAAAGACAAAGGAAACGGCAGTTGATAGAGGCCAACCTCACATCGCGCAAATTCAAACGTGGCGGGCGATTTAAAATATTCACGGTACAGAATCCCCACCAGCGGTTGAGGTGCCGATGTAGGGTTTTAATTTTGCTGGGTGCCAGAGACCAGCATCTTTGCCTTGAGAATCCTGGAGTTTGCAGGTACCTCCAGGGCTTACTGAAAGAACTGCGAAGGGACCCTCATATTTATGGCAGAATTTGGCTGCCGACCGGTCTTCAGCTGAAGAAAGGTTGTGGGTCGAACGCAGAACCTTGTCACCAACACAAAATTTATCTGGTCTTCGGAGTAAGTTGTATTGACGACACTGATCTGTACTTGACTTCAGGAGATTATTTTCCACAAGGTGATAGATTTCCTCCAATTTCTTCATACGCAGAGCCCATTCATCTGGGTTGAAATCCTCAGAACGAGTTTCGATGTTGTGAGTGCTGGAACGGAACAGATGTAAAGGTTTCAGCTCACGGCCATAATTTAAAAATGCAGGGGAATATTTTGTGGAGCCGTGCACAACGCTATTCAGAGCGAACTGGATTTCGCCTATATATGAATCCCATTGGGTGTGACGGGATTGATCAATGTAGGAACGTATGAGTTGACGAATTTTACGGTTGGCACGCTCAGTAGGGTTGGCTTGGTAATGATACAGAGGTGTGGTACGATGCTGGATATTACATGCCTGAGCCAGGGAACGTACAGCGGAACTAACAAAATTTGAGGCGTTATCGGTAATTAATGCGGAAGGGGTACCGAAGCGATTTAATATAGTTGCATCCCGTCAGAGAGATACCACTCCTACTAATAGCTTTTAATGAGCCATGTTTGGAGTAGATTGGTTTCCAGTCACCTGGAAAGCCCATCCAACGCCAAACCCAGCTTCTCAAGAACACGAGAAAGGCAGCGACGCCCGTTGTTTCATCAACGGGACGCCAACAGCGTTATCTCTGAAGCCCTGACGGGACCTCGATGGAGGTAACTCTGTTACATAGGATAGTAGATGACAGGTCTCCCAGAGGTAGTGAACAGTAAATGAAATAGGTCGTGAAATCGCTCCATTTTTCACATGCTGGAAAACGTCATGTTTGAACTCATCAGCTATAGGTATCCATGTACACATCTTGCGAGGACATCCATTATTTGAATGTTCTCCTCCTAGATCCCTTAAATTTCACAATGAGCGGCCCCTGAATAGATGGAGGGAGGACAGTACTTCTTTTCCAGCTGTGCAAAGTGTCACAACAGTGTTAACTGGTAGATTTTGATTCTATTTAGTATAACATATTCTTAGGGCCATGTCATACGAGCGCTATTGCCGTCGCGCTGATGCCGTCGCGTTAAAAACGCTCCAACCCGACAATGGGGTTCTTATGGAGCATGTCATACGGACGCTAATGCCGTCGGCGAGTCCGCGTTAGCCGGACGCTGAGCGCTGCCAACGCGGACGGTCGCGTTAGGGCCATGTCATACGAGCGCTATTGCCGTCGCGCTGATAGCGTCGCGTTAAAAACGCTCCAACCCGGCAATGGGGTTCTTATGGAGCATGTCATACGGACGCTAATGCCGTCGGCGAGTCCGCGTTAGCCGGACGCTGAGCGCTGCCAACGCGGACGGTCGCGCTAGCGACGCGGCGCACGTGACGCCGGGACCCTGTCAATGCAAATGCGCCCGGAAGACGCTACGTATGACAGGCACCTGGCGTTGGCGGGACGGCATCAACGCTACGCATTTGCCGTCACGTATGACATGTACTTTTTCCGGCGCTATCTCGACGGCATCTGCGCGACGGCAATAGCGCTCGTATGACATGGCCCTTACACTCGGCCTCCTAGCCTTACCCTCTTCAAGATGAAATCAATTTAGGCACTTCCTTACATACCTAATTTGCATGGAGGTGAACTTGGTGTGTTCAGGAAGTTTCGTGATTCTTTACAGATGAAATGGATTCTCAACAATGTTTCTCTGTATATTTTAGTAAATAGAAAACATACGATTTTATTTTTCCAGTGTAGCTGGGCACTTCATTCTTCCATTCCCTGGGATTCACAGCTACAATGCTACCAAATTTGCAGTCACCGCTCTGACGGAGGGTCTCAGGAATGAGGTGACTGGGCTCAATGCAAACATTCGAATAACGGTATGTAAAACATTGAGGGTTCCTTAGTTTCACTTGGGCAGATTTACAGAAGCTGGTTATAGGTAGAATGAGTTAAGGCCGTATCACACTAGCATTTTTTCCGCGTTTTTTCGGCGTTTTTAATGCCTAAACGTGAAGAAGAAGAAGAAGTGCTCTTTTCATGGATCAGCTTTTTCGACCATTGTGCATCCTGGTGGAGCGTTTTTTAACTCACTAGAACACGTTATAGTTTAGCAAGAAAAATGCTAAACATAACCCTTGGGGAGGTTACAATTCAATGGAAAACTCCGAGGAGCCCTAACCTGATAGATTTAATAAAAATGCATTCCGCCAGAATGCGCTGTTTTTGCACTTATTCCTCCTCAACATCCACAGCTGACCTTGAAAAAAAGCACTTTGCCTTCTTCACGTTTCAGCATTTTTTTTTTTTTTTTTTTTTTTCGCATTTTAAACGCTGAAACGTGAAGAAGGCAAAGTGCGTTTTTTCAAGGTCAGCAGTGAATGTTGAAGAGGAATAACTGCAAAAACAGCGCATTCTGGCGGAATGCAATTTTATTAAGCCTGTCAGGTTAGGGCTTGAAATATTGAAGTAACGTTTGACGTGCCTAGTGTTTTCAAACAGTGCCTTGACAACTCTTGTTCTTCCAAAGTTATTATACTATGAAGACGCACAATAATAATAAAAATACTGTTCCCGCTAGGAACGTGGTCAAGAACGAAAAATGATTATTCGATTTTAAATTATATTTATATAAGAAGACAAGTATGTAATTTGAACTCAACAGAGAAGCAAGAGCGCATGGCAATAACCCTTAAACAAAAAACTTCACTTCTACAGTTCATTCACCTGATTCGGCATTTGATTAGTGCAGTCTCTTTAGTGACCGGAGGGGTGCTGTTACCTACTTAACGTCATGCGAGGTGAGGCATTGTCGCGCGACCAAACAAAAACGTAATAAAAATAGAAGTTCGGCACTGAAATAAGAATAATGAGAAAAGAAGTTCGGCACTAAGAAAATAAGAAAACTTCGGCAAGGAACTAGGAACAATATTTTTGGTACAGGAGAACTGAACTGGAATGAAAACGGGAAGGTAGAACGCAGTTTCCCAGTAAAACGTTACCTCCCCAAGGGTTATGTTTAGCATTTTTCTTGCGACAAGGTAAAAATTAGAACGTGTTCTAATTTTCCCAAGTGAGTTAAAAAACGCTCCGTCAGGATGCGCAATGGTCGAAAAAGCTGACCTTGGAAAAAAGCACTTCTTCTTCTTCACGTTTAGGCATTAAAAACGCAGAAAAAATGCGGAAAAAATGCTAGTGTGATACGGCCTTTAGTGTATGGCACCTGACCCACCTGTAACAGTGTCACTTTTCTTGCATGGGAACAAGAGAGGAGTCAACTCCAACTCACCCTATTGGCAGATTGGGGAACCTTGCTCACCTATCTCAGAATGCCACCACACTAAAGAGTAGGTATTTGGGGAAGCTAGACAGCTAGTTTTAGGTAGAATGAGTTGGCTGTAGTGTACTAGGAACAATATTTTTGGTACAGGAGAACTGAACTGGAATGAAAACGGGAAGGTAGAACGCAGTTTCCCAGTAAAACGTTACCTCCCCAAGGGTTATGTTTAGCATTTTTCTTGCGACAAGGTAAAAATTAGAACGTGTTCTAATTTTCCCAAGTGAGTTAAAAAACGCTCCGTCAGGATGCGCAATGGTCGAAAAAGCTGACCTTGGAAAAAAGCACTTCATCTTCTTCACGTTTAGGCATTAAAAATGCGGAAAAAATGGTAGTGTGATACGGCCTTTAGTGTATGGCACCTGACCCACCTGTAACAGTGTCACTTTTCTTGCATGGGAACAAGAGAGGAGTCAACTCCAACTCACCCTATTGGCATATTGGGGAACCTTGCTCACATATCTCAGAATGCCACCACACTAAAGAGTAGGTATTTGGGGAAGCTAGACAGCTAGTTGTAGGTAGAATGAGTTGGGTGTGTGTGTCCAAAGGGCTCACTCAGTTGCTCTGGCCAAACAATTTCAATATGGCTGCAAACCAACTCAGGAACGTACTGATGACTTGGATAAAGACCGAAGTCCATAAAATACCGTCTACACAAAGACCATTTTCATCATCCATGTTGGATTATTATGTTCAATAATCCACCTTGCTAGACCGAGAAAAAAACTTTTTTAAAACACCCACAAAATTTTTTGGTTTAAGTTTCCAGAGACGTCAATTCCAAAAATCCATCGTCCAAAGCCTATCTAGACCAAACTTTATGAAATTTGGCTCAAAAATCACACAGTGGTTGGGGATTTGCCAGTAACCTCGGGCATCACGTTCGATCGACCATAATGAGTATAATTTAAGGGCTGAAATTAAAAATCGAGATTTCGAACACTTTGGGAGTAAGAGTAGTTTTTTAGTTGTCATAACAAGTTGAGTGCCATGTGTATCTGTGAGATACACACCATTTACTGTCCCAGGGTGCCAAGTGTATCTGGGTGATACACAATCCTGGTTCGCTTCAAAAGCTCGTGTATCTCCCAGATTCACACTTAAGGCGTTACTCTCTTCTTCTTTGACCTTGAGAAACCCTTCGGAAAGGTGGAACAGTGTTGGCCAAAACAAATTGGCCGAGACAAATTCGATACAAACAGAAGAAGAATAAGTTTTTGTCAGATGTCACTTTTATCATTTCAGCTATCTGCCACTTCATTTTCCTACTAGTTTTCGTTAGCAACGCAATATTGTTTTTTGTTTACTCACGTATTCAGGCATGAGGAAAATCGTCAAGAAGTTCGAATAGGGGTGTATCAGAGTGGTACTCAATTTTCTGTTCCACCACTTGAAGTCCCAAATCGCTGCTCACAGGCCACGTGTATCACAGGTATACACGTAGGGACGTTCCGATACCACTTTCGATACGATATTTGGTATCGAATCAATGGTATCAATATCGATACAATATCGAAAGTAAAGTATCGATATGAGTAGTATCAAATGAGTACCTACATGGCATTGGTACAAGCTTAAAAAATTCTAGAGAAAACTGGACGTTTGAAATCATACAAAAGCTTAATTATGATACCAAATACAATCATAACATTAAATTTTGTACGTATTATTTCGAGATATAAGTAAAATACGAATAGTTAATTAACCAAACCACTCTGTCACCAACGCTGCCCAGGAAGATCAGTAGGTATGTCGAGATGTGGTTTTAACATCAAGAATCATCTTTGATACGTTTCCTTCTGAAACATTACAGTCAAGCTGTATTTTTCTTAGCTTATCAGCATTGTTCACATTTTAAATAATAAACTTGACAATTTTTCTCACTTTTTTAATAGCTCCAACAATCTCAGATAGGGAACAAGCTGCAGAACCTCAACCATCCGTGTTGCGTCTTCTAAAGCAAGCTGCTACTTCTCTATTGACAGAACTGAAAACTCGGAGTTTCAATATTGTTGGAAAATAGACCTTATGAAAATTTAAAATTATATTAATCTAAAAAGGACATACTCATTCGATACTGCGGATTTTCTTTCGATACGGCTTTAATATCGGATGATTCGATACCAATATGATACCAGTAGTATTGAAACAAAAGTATCGATACCTACTCATATCGGTAGTATCGGAACGTCCCTATATATACACGCGGTTTTTTCATTGAAAATAGGTGTAATACCACTAAAATAACTCTTTTATGGAAAATACCAGTGGGGGAAAATGATTTTGATGGAAAATAATTTTTATGGAAAATACCAGTGATATCAGAGTGATACACAATTTTCTGTTCCACCACTTGAAGTCCCAACTCGTCACTCACAGGCCACGTGTATCACACGTATACACGCGGTTTTTTCAATGAAAATAGGTGAAATACCACTAAATAACTCTTTTACCATCAAAAGCAAGGTCTTCTGAAGCGAAAAAGACAAAAAAGCACGCTTGGCATCTGAGGACATTTTTTTTTAGTTGAGAGCGGACAGCTGTGGCACTCAACTTGTTAATAGATATTATCCCAATGAATCGAATGAAACCTGCCGGATCGCTATAGATTCATCCGTTTGCTCTCCCTGTGGGCTAGAATTTTTGCAAGAATAAAAATTACTCAGCAACATGGGAGCGAACCATAGTGGGTGGAAAATAGCAAAAATCGTCATGTAAACTATGAGGATAGTATCTGCTGATATAACTTCAATGGAATTTTAACTTCAAGAAATCGAGTTTATCATAATTTTTGTCACATATAGATGGACTTGTGATTCGTTGGTGGATGATTTACTTTACATTATTAATTTTCAGCTGGTGGGTCAGCTCATGTCGGATGATGTCATGTATTTTGTGGCTTGGCATCTTGTGTTTAACCGAGCGACTTTTTGGAGGATTATATGTTAACCCAGACATAACCTTAAATGAGTTTGGCTTGAAGGGCAGAAATTGTTTTGGCGTTAATGGATTAGTGGTGTAATATCATTGTCAGCAAACGATACTTTGTTAACTTTCAATGAAGAACTTTTGGTACAATCGAAGAATCGTTTACCAGGACGAGGTTCTTAGGCTTTTTCCGTTTTAGAAGTTCATTGGAGGTTTTGGGGATTTGCATACAGGTAGCCCATGTCACGAACGCCACGTAATTATATGGAAATGTTATGTGATAACAGGAAATATCGAATATTATTCTAACCAGAATAACACCGCATTACAGAGTTTGAGCCCTGGTGCAGTTGAGTCGGAGATCACAGCCCGATTCAAAAATGATGACAGCAGTTCAGAAGCCCAAGACCATTTTGAAATGTTGCCCGCCAAAGACATTGCGGACTGTGTGCTATTCATCCTACAAGCCCCTCAACGAATGAACGTAAGTTGTGACAATCTATGTGATTAAATTGCTTAATCCTCTATAGTAAATGCTTATATAGTGGGTGTCCCACGGAAAGGTACACTCTCCTGCATTTCCCCTGAATTCAGCATAAAAAATTGGGACCAACACCATTCTTCATAACGAAAATACTTTTGTGCGTGCCACTTGCTGAAGCTGGATTCACATAGAGCGGAGCGAGCGCGGAAAACAGAAGAACGGAAGGACAGAACGCAATCTGATTGGCTGTTGGGACAACAGTTGAGGAGGGTGGGTGCCATGTTGTCGGAAGGGGCGGACAAGCTGGTTTCACATGGAGCGGAACGAGTGGAAAGACGGAAAAACCAGTGGAGGGGCGGCGGAGTTGGAGGCGGCGGTCACCTTGAACGGAATCATAACCTTCTTACTGAAAGCCTCTCTGATCAGAAACCTCTACTTGCGGTTATCAACATTCCTGTCCAATGAGCTTGCACAGAGCTCGACGGAATGCGGAAACGGTATAAAAATGTTTACCACCGTTCACTGTCCACCCATTCCGACAACATGGCAGCCACCATCCTCAACTGTTGTCCTCACAGCCAATTAGATTGCGTTCCGTCCTTCCGTCTTTCCGCTTTAAGCGCTTGTTCCTCTCCATGTGAAACCAGCTACAGCGGTCTGTGGTAGAAATTTTCATATCGCTACCGCATTCCGTTGACGCTCCGCGCTCCGTGCAAGCGCAGTAGACAGGAATGTTGATAACCACAAGTAGAGGTTTCAGATCAGAGAGGCTTTCAGTAGGAAGGTTATGATTCCGTTCACCACGGAGACTGCTTCATGTGAACACTCTTCCCGACTCCGCCGCCTCCTCCACTGGTTTTTCCACCCTTCTGTCCTTCCACTTTCCATGCTCGTTCCGTTCCATGTGAATCCAGCTTAAGAAGTCGAACTCGCCTTAAACTCTGTTTCCAAGGTTCCAGGGGAGTTCAGTTAGTAATCTTGCCGTTTCATAGTTTATTTGGAGAATGAAATGAAAAACGCACTAGTCCCTAAAACGCACTTGCCTCACCTGACCCTAGTTTGGTGGTCTAGGTACTTGCAAACTCGCATCTCAAAAATACATAACATCAAGTAGTCAATCCCTTAGTAAAAGTTCAGATTAGTTGGACATACAGGCCTCTTAAAAGAAGCCACCTTATAAACAAACATCTATGTGGTTATTAACTCGAATTCCGTTTTTACAGGTGGCTGAGATGAGGGTGCTACCCACTAAAGAAACTGTACTGTCTCTAGCACAGGTAACTGTGAACTTCTTGGAGAAGGCTGCGCCCAAGTGAATTTTGTGAACCTTTCCCAACTCACACAATCCACCACGCCTGCGTAACATCACTCGCCTGCGAACCCCAAGTCCTTCATGAAACTTGGTGCATCGTCGTTAAACTTGTTTTTATAACAAATATACATTTAATTACAAAAAATATACGATTACAAATATCCAATTTATATCAACAACTTAATTTTGTTACCTACCTAACCTATGTTTCTCCTACGTAGAACATAATTTTAACTTGACAGATACCTAATAAATTAAGAGGTACTTTAAGCAAATAAGTAGGTACCTACATAAACCTTGTAGGTTATGGGGTATTCGAGTTGGTCGAAATTTTTAAAGTTTGACCTCGAATTTGGACTACTGTATATATATGTATATATATATATATATATATATATAGCATATCTTTATGATATGTAAATATATATATATATAAGTATATATAACTGGCGAAAAGTGTCTCGTTTTTTGGGAGACGGAGATGTTTCACGAAATCGTTTCAAATGATTTTCACGTACAACCTAGCCGTTGCTGGGGAAATGAAACTTTTCGTTTTCACCAGATAAAAATCGTTCTCGAATCCTTGGAAAGCTGTCGATTTATCACGCATTTCTTTCGTACTTGTTATTCTATTCATGTTGTAGTTTTATATTTATTTATGTTATAAATGGATATAGTAAACAATGCCGCTTGTTTTGTTGTCACTTGTTTGAGAAGTAATCTTGGTTATAGTAATTGTAGACGCGCACCATAACAGAAAATTACCTACCTAGGTACTTCCTTCTACTTTCTATTAGTACAATATTTATGTCGTAGTTTTAAATTTATTTACAAGATATTAATCCAATAATGCGATGTTATAAATGGTTAGTAAACAATATTATTGTGCCGCTTGGTGGCAGGCTAATTAGTTTGGCAACATCATAACTATAAGAAAACAAAATAAAATATTCCCGAATTAGTGGGAAGAAAGCATGTTCCATGTTTTAGCATTTTAGCCGAAGGCCCTAAGTTTTTCATTTATTTGTGTTTTGTATTAATATTTTTGTTTGTTTTGTTTTGTATGTTTCCACAATTTGTTTTGTATGAATGATGAATGAACGAAGAAAGGAAAAATATGTTTTTGATATTGACATGGATATGTCTTTTGGCTAGGGGTTAATGTACATGCTAGGGTGCTAGGGTGTGTCCTACATTTTGTGAGATTTCTTTCAGCCCAAAAAAGTGTAATGTTTAAATTGATGTATAGAGGGCGAAATCGGCAGCAAGAGATGCACTGTCGTGTCAGATTAAATTGAGAGCTTTCCAACGAGTGGATAACGATTTTTGCAGGTGGAAAACCGACAGAATATCATTTCCCTAGATAGGTACCGGGATTTTTCAAATGATTTCCCATTGAATATAAATATACATTTTTTAAACATGTATCATGTTATACCGCTAGATTTTGTGCTCGAAAACAATTAAGCGAAATTTAGCGCGAACCGACATGTTTTCTATAGATTTTTCACGTACTATATATATATATATATATATATATATATATATATATATATATATATATATATATATATATATGTGTGTGTGTGTGTGTGTGTGTGCGCGTATACGAGACAATATTAATACTATATAATTGGGGGACGGCTCAATGCAATTCAAGGAGAATCAGTTAATCATGATGAACAGCTTTGAAAGTAAAAGCCCCTTTTATGCTGATGTCATAGTTTTGACGAAATTAAAAAATAACTAATTATTCAAATTATTTAGAAGTATTGATTCACTAAACTAACAAAATCGATTGATGGATATCAAGATGGATGTCGATTACTCATTCGTTACTGGGTCCAGCTCCTTCCTCGGTTCTGTTATATTTTTCCGAAGACATAATTTGTTTTAGAAAATCATTATCTTTTCTGATCCTTTCGTAGAATTGGGTACAGTTTAAATCACTATTGGCTTTGATTGTTAACAAATCTCTGACAACTGGCACAGACAGTTGGCCCCTTTCAGCCGTCCACATTGACCCCATCATGGAAAAGATACGTTCAGCAGATACGCCATCGCATCATGAAACCCGGACATCAGGGCAACTCCGGACGCAAGTCCGGACAAGGCCTTGAAATCCGGACAATCCGGGCGAAATCCGGACGTCTGGTAAGCCTACGTATAACCAATGCGCTGATAGGAAAGTGACTCCCTCTGTTTTCACAGCAGGAAAATCGTTCGCCACTTTTCGGAATGCTCTCATGTTATCACAACATCTCATGATGCCAAAGTCGCTGTAGTGTGAAGGAAAGTTATGTAATACGACCATTTATGAAAATTCGCTCATACGATCATGCTGCATGACTGGAACTTTTCATATGATTTTGCTTACGAGTCCACCTAAAGGTAGCTAGAGCATTGTTTTCACTTTCGAGAGAAAACTTTTTTTTTTTTTTTTTTTTTTTTTTTTTTTTTTTTTTTTTTTTTTTTTTTTTTTGTCTCCAAAATCAAAATTTCCACTCGCATTTTACGTTTTAGACCATTCTGAACAACTTTGGTTCCGTGTCTGTCTGTCGCGGGGCAAGTGCGTTTCTTCAAAAACCACATGAAATTACCAGGAATATTAGAAAATCAAGGTTTTGAATCCTAGTTTCCATCCAGAACCTCTTCCTCAACCCCCACGCACAACCGCACGCTTCTCCCAAACCACAGTCCTATCTTATTCTGCAAAACTCTGGAGTCTTCAAATTCTCTCTCACGCAAACCTCATTCCCCAACCGACAGCGAATCAGCGGACAGCCAACAACTGGAAGAGTTTATTGACCATTTTATCAACTCAGGAATTCATGTTAAGTTGCTAAAAATTATCTATTTTGCGGCGTTTTATTTTTCATATACATTCATTCATTCATATACAAATTATACCTAAATTCTACCTACTTTGGTTCATTTTATTTTGACATGGATATAGGTAGATGTCTTTTGGCTGGGGGTCAAGGAATTTTTCGCGAATAGACAAGGGATCAGTAGGTATTCCTTATTATCACTAAAAATATGTCTGTAACAGTATGATTTTTCTATGATAAGGACAATTTTCTTGTTTTTCCCTACCGCCATCTTGTTTTTAGCGAATTTTCTTAGAAAATAAAGCTATTGCAATGGCTCCAAAAATTTTAAAATAAAAATTTTCGAAAATTTTCTTTATCGAAATCTGTTTTGAGGCATTCTGAAATGATTCCTAGATTTTAACGCTTTTTTTCTATCTTCTAATATATAAAATTCTCGTGTCACAGTTTTCGTTGCCATACTCCTCCGAAACGGCTTGACCGATTTTGATGAAATTTTTTGTGCTTATCCGGTATCTATGAGAATCGGCCAACATCTATTTTTCATCCCCCTAAATGTTAGGGGTAGTCCACCCCTAAATTTTTTTATTTTTTAGACAAAATTTTTAATTTCTATTTTTTATGATACAACATACAAAAATACACACAATCCTCAATTTTCACCCTTCTACGATCAACCCTTATTTTTTAATAGCCATTTTAGTAATTTAATCATTTTTCCTCTCCGGTCGAAAACTGATCAATCGTCATTTAATTAGTTATCCCCGTGTCGTGTAGTCGTGTATTAGTTGTCTACAGGTGTCACTTCTGACCCAGTAAACAGCACGGAGTAGGGATGAGAACGAAGCCGGTCTCCTTTCTTTCTCACTCCCTACACAGTTGTCGGCCATCATTATTGTTTACTAGCGGCCTGTTAGGGCTTGGAAAGCCCTAATCTAGTCCGTATAATAGTAGTACCTAACAGGAACTCAGCACATTATAGTACCTAACGATATAAGTCCTATCTATTTGCGGCGTTATGTGACCTGGTCCAAAGCTAAGGCGATGTTTATAAATGATTAAAAAAGAGGAAATACCGATCAAAATGTAAGTAATGTAATGAAATAAATATCACCAGTTGAGGTGGACCCCGCCACTATGAGACTAAACAAAAAGTTGAATCGGGGAATTCAGAATTTGGGCGTGGTGAGATGATGGTGTAATTCTATCTCGAGTCTTCTTCGTTTCTTTGTAAGCGTGTGAATCTGCGCGTCCGTGTCTTCTATCTCCTTCTTTATGTCATTGATTGTACTTGATCGGTAGTACTCGTAGATGTCGAACTGGTGTTGAGTTGTGTGTAGGAGATGCAACAGCTGTCTTCGTCCTGATGTGTCTGGTACCACTCCAACAAAGCTCGCGCTTAATTTCGAGTGTTGTGTCATGTGCAATTTGTGCTACGAATATATTTTTGAATTTTTTGGTTGTAATGAGGTGTGCTGCCACGATGTCATGTGAGTAGAAATTGAATTGTTCCCCCCATTGGATAAGATTGACGGTTCCGGTTTTTAGAGAATTTAGAGTTTAGCTCACTCAGCTGATCAGAAAAGACCCCATCACTTCACTCGTCTCTTAATGTCGCAGAGAGTCTCCCTATCAAATTTCTACTTCCTACGGTGAACAGGAAAGGACTTAGCTCACTCAGTTGATCAGAAAAGACCCAATCACTTCACTCGTCTCTTAATGTCCCAGAGAGTCTCCCTACCAAAATTCAACTTCCTACAGTGAACCGGAAAGAATTTAGCTCACTCAGCTGATCAGAAAAGACCCCATCTCTACGTTTCTTACTTACCGACACTTTTGCAACAAACTTGAGGCCGTGCTGATTCGGAATTATATATAAAGACCGTTTGGAATTATATATTAAGTCCTTTAAGTTCTTCGGTTTCAATTTCTTCGTTCAGAAATAACTCTCCTAGATGTTAGCAACTACACTACGTTTCTTACTTACCGTGAATTTATGGCAACTGTTGTTACCGCCTCAGCCTAATAAACAACTATCGTTGATAGGGACCGCCTGGAACACGATCAAGACGGGTATAGAGACGAACGGCGACACTTTTGCAACAAACTTGGGGCCGTGCTGATTCGAATGAGCCGTCTAACACTAAAATCGGACCTCGAAGTTCTTCACAATTTCAAAGACCGTTTGGAATTATATATAAAGAAGAGATGCATCAAGTGTAGTAGTAACGTTGACAATACTGGCATCGCATTGGCTGTTGCATCATCGGGCATTGCAGCAACTTTATTGGATGGAGGTAGAACAGCTCATTCAGTATTTAAGCTGCCACTAAATATTCAGAATAACCCTGACGCAGTATGCAACATTAAGAAACAATCGTCCATGGCCACTGTGCTGAAACGGTGTAAAATTATTATTTGGGATGAATGTACTATGGCACACAAACATTCACTTGAGGCGTTGAACAGGACATTGAAAGATATTAAAAACAGTGACAAATTTGGCGGAACTCTGTTGGTCCTTTCAGGTGATTTCAGACAAACACTTCCAGTCATTCCACGTTCAACATACGCTGATGAGATCAACGCTTGCTTAAATTATACGTGGCATGCTCTCGAGTGAGTAAACCATCCAGTTTGTTTGTGTTAGCTAAAGATGGACTAACAAAAAATATTGTTCACGCTATAGCATTAAGAGATTGATATTGTTTAATAGTGTTACTGTCGTAATTGTTTAATTAATGATATATATTTTTAAGGAATAAATTATAATATAACTTGAAAATAATGTTTGCCTTTTGTTATTTTTATATTCCCTCATCGTTCACAGCGCTCCATGCTTATTTCACGCATATACCACATTCTTACATACATACAATATACACATTCTAACATACATACATACTTACAATAAGTAAGCTATTTTTTGTCTACACTAGAAATTACTAGGAAATTATATATATATATATATATATATATATATATATATATATATTTATATATAAATATATATATATATATATATATATATATATATATATATATACATAATTCATTATATCTATTAAAGATAGGGAAGCGAGTCAAGCCGAACGAGTAAATATGACTAATAGATCTGCGTGATATTATGTAAACAGAGGCGGAAACATTTTGTTTTGACGATGTTGGCCGCTCCAAAAATAGGATCGGTGGATGAAACTGAAATTATCTTGAGAGAGGCAAAAAAGTAAATAAAACAAACACGGTTTTTAAAGAGAGGAGGCAGTGAGAATTGACTCGCTGAGGTGGGAGAGAGGATTCCACGATAAGAACTAGTTAGAACGCCAAGGTCTTTCGCTCAGGTCACGGGGATATAACGCTCAGACGGTATCAGGATCTGTTTACTAGAGACCTGTTTCTCGCTAGTCGCGTCACATCTCCACAGTTTCCTATTATTGTGAATTTGATATTATTTAAGAATCGAATATTATGCCGGCCGTCGAGGGTAAAGTAGCGGTAGTGACTGGGGCCAGTTCTGGGATCGGGGAGGCCATCGTAAAAGAGCTGGTTGGAGCAGGAGTCATCGTCGCTGGACTCGCTAGGAGGATCGACAGAGTTGAGGTACCTAAGTTTAGAACATGTTTATTCATTCAAGGACTGTAGCCTATTTTTCATAGAAAGGTTATAATACAGTCTGAGGATGTACGCTTAATAACCTTTAAAATGACATGTACATTATAAATTAATACTAATAGGCGATAGAGAAGAAATAATTTTAGCGAATTTTTGAAGAAAATTAAGCTATTGCTCTGGCCTCAAAATTTGTAGAATGTGAATTTTTGAAAAATTTTTATGCAGAAATACGTTTCAGGCTATTCTGAATCATATTCTGAAGTTTAACGCATTTTTTTATGTATGTATGTATGTATGTATGTATGTATGTATGTATGTATATATGTATGTATGTATGTATGTATGTATATATGTATATATGTATGTATGTATGTATATATGTATGTATGTATGTGTCATTCCAGACGATAACTGTCCGTAGAATTGTGCTAGAAACTTCAAACAAATTTTAAAATGTTAAGGACACAAAACGAAAGTTCAAGTTCGTTGGCCAGCATGATCGGATTACATCTTCGGGTTGAAATTTTCAAAAATGTAGTCAAAAATTTCAAAATAGCCTGTTTTTTGCGATTTGTTGTGCGAAATAATTTTTTCAGCATACTAACATGTGGTATATTCGGAATCAGCGTAAAATTTCCTATAAGAATATGTATCAAGTTTTCAAAAATTTCAAAGTTGAAAAATCAGTCGAAATTCGATATAATGCCGTTCGCTAGTTGTAAAAATCGGTAATATTTGCATGAAACATTGTCCAAATTCAGATTGAACTACTCTTATGGAAGTATCCCTGTATAACCAATCCTAGAACCATGCTGTTTAAAACGTAGGTAGTAGGTGCTTTAAAAAAAAGAAGAAAAATGTAATCACAACTGATGAGTTTACTCTGTGCATGTGTTAATAATTTGATTCCATGCTTGTCTATCAAAATCATAAACTAAAATTTCTCAACACGATCAATAGCGACTGAAATGTCGAAGATTTCTTCAAAAATTCGCTCATGGGGTCATGCTGCATGACTGGACTTTTTATATCATGACTTCTCTGTTTTATGATAGAAATTTCCTATTGGTGGAGCCCCTCTGAAGTAAAATTTCCTGCATGAAATTTAAATCTCCTGATATATTTTTCAAAATCAGACCAAATTCATAGTTGACAGAAAAATCACGAAAATCTGACAAGATTAGTCAAAATATCATGATTTATTACTATTACCTCCTTCCATGATGAAATTTGAAACTCCTGATTATACGATCCGAAATTAAACCAAATTTATAGCTGAACAAAAAAAAAGTCCAGTCATGCAGCATGACCCCATGAGCGAATTTTTGAAGAATATTACCGATTTTTACAACCAGCGAACGGCATTATTCCGATTTTTGACTGATTTTTCAACTTTGAAATTTTTGAAAACTTGATACATATTCTTATAGGAAATTTTACGCTGATTCCGAATATACCACATGTTAGTATGCTGAAAAAATCATTTCGCACGACAAATCGCAAAAAACAGGCTATTTTTGACTACATTTTTGAAAATTTCAACCCGAAGATGTAATCCGATCAAGCTGGCCAACGAACTTAAACTTTCGTTTTGTGCCCTTAACATTTTAAAATTTGTTTGAAGTTTCTAGCACAATTCTACGGACAGTTATCGTCTGGAATGACACATACATACATACATACATACATATATACATACATAAAAAATGCGTTAAACTTCAGAATATGATTCAGAATAGCCTGAAACGGATTTCTGCATAATTTTTTTTCAAAAATTCACATTCTACAAATTTTGAGGCGAGAGCAATAGCTTAATTTTCTTCAAAAATTCGCTAACAATCGGGGGAAGCAATTATGTAATAATCAATTAATTAATTACATATAAAACCAATTATTTTCTTCCACTGAAAATATAACTTGAAAGTCAACTAATCAGGTTCCTCATGAGGAATTTTTTGTTTGAAATGTCAACAACAGTAAAACGAATTTTTTACAAATAAATATGATGGAGAAGAAAAAAATTATTGTTAAGTAGGTACGTAGGTACCTAATATTAGTTACTGACGTCTCAAAAAATCAGAAAATGACTGTGTACTTCAAGCAAAACAGTGAATGATCAAACAAAATGAGAATCGCGAAAATTCGTTAAAATATTGTGAATAAAACATTATGATTTATCAGTTTTCTACCCTCTCCATCACCCCCTGCCATTATAAAATTATAAAGTCCTGACATACGTTCCAAAACTATATTGAGTTCGTAATGGAACAAGATAAGAATCTCGAAAATCGGTCGAGAATTTTTGCTTGGGCAGCGTTTTGAAGAATTGGTAATTTATCCCCTCTACCCGCCTTTTCTCATTGTACGGTGAACGAAGTGGGTAGGTCTTTGGTATGAGAAATTATGGAAATGCAACCGTACAAGTGCTGTACGGAATTTGCCTGCGTACGGAAGTTGTAGAGCATAAAATTCCCCTAAGAACTATAGAATATCTATGGGAGTTTAACAAAAATTTGGAAATTGAGCTAATCTTGCCAACGATGTCTTTCTCCTTGATCTTTCTAACAAACATGATATTGCCAAGCACAAATATATATTCTGATGAAATTATATTTAAAAAATAAAAAGTCCAGTCATGCAGCATGACCCCATGAGCAAATTTTTGAAGAAATCTTCGACATTTCAGTCGCTTTTGATCGTGTAGAGAAATTTACAACTAGCGAACGGCATTATTTCGATTTTTGACTGATTTTCCAACTTTGAAATTTTTGAAAGCTTGATACATATTCTTATAGAAAATTTCACGCTGATTCCGAATATACCACATGTCAGTATGCTGAAAAAATTATTTCGCACAACAAATCGCAAAAAACAGGCTATTTTGAAATTGTTGACTACATTTTTGAAAATTTCAACCCGAATATGTAATCCGATCATGCTGGCCAACGAACTTGAACTTTCGTTTTGTGTCCTTTACATTTTAAAATTTGTTTGAAGTTTCTAGATCAATTCTACGGACAGTTATCGTCTGGAATGACACATACATACATACATACATACATATATACATATATACATACATACATACATACATAAAAAAATGCGTTAAACTTCAGAATATAATTCAGAATAGCCTGAAACGGATTTCTGCATAAACTTTTTTCAAAAATTCACATTCTACAAATTTTGAGGCGAGAGCAATAGCTTAATTTTCTTCGAAAATTCGCTAAAATAATAATAATAACACGAAAATCGGGGGAGAATCGTTAAAACATTATGATTTATCAGTGTTCTACCCCCTCCATCACCCCCTGCCAGGATAAAATTTGAAACTCCTGACATTCGTTCCAAAACTGTATTGAATTCGTAATGGAACAAAATGAGAATCTCGAAAATCGGTCGAGAATTCAGCAGCGTTTGGAAGAATCGGTAATTTATCCCCTCTACCCGCCTTTTCTGGTTATACGGGGAACGAAGTGGGTTGGTCGTTGGTATGAGAAATCATAGAAATGCAATCGTACAAGTGCTCTACGGAATTTGCTTGCATGCGGTAGTTGTAGAGCATAAAATTCCCCTAGAACTATAGAATATCTTCTAAACTATGGGAGTTTAACGCAAATTTGGAAATTGAGCTAATCTTGCCAACGATGTCTTTCTCCTTGATCTTTCTAACAAACATGATATTGCCAAGCACCAACATGTATTCTGATAAAATTATATCATTATGGTTGGTAGCCTTTCCATTTATATGGTGAGTGTGGTTGTGAGGGGATGAGAGAATTGTTTAGGCTGCTTTTCTCATCATTTATTGAACACTCCTAGCGCTTTCGCCCAAATGGGCCTCATCAGGGAGCTATAGTATACAAAGAGACAACAGGCATGTTGTAATTTCTATGGTGATTATATGGTAGGTTCTAGTTTAAGTTGTTTAATGGTAATGGCTTAGTTATGTAGTTATTATTTACTTATTAGTTAAGTTGTAGCTCTAAGTAATTAGCAGTAAACATAGTAGGAATCAATCGCCAAAGATGGGACAGTATTATAGGGTACTTTAAGGTAACATTTAGTTGTAGTAGAATATCTTTTAAACTATGGGAGTTTAACAAAAATTTGGAAATTGAGCTAATCTTGCCAACGATGTCTTTCTCCTTGATCTTTCTAACAAACATGATATTGCCAAGCACAAACATGTATTCTAATAAAATAATATTAAATTAGAAAATTTTCATAGAGAAACGCTTGAATACGAGTCTGCAACACATTGGGACATTTTAAGTCTTTAGTTGCAGACTCGTATGCAAGCTCTAAGAGCCACTCAGCTGATCCGGACCCTGGGCATCGTCAAGTAAATGTCCTAAAGAGGCTACATACGAAATTACAGCTTCCTAGAGTGTAAAGCATAGAAATTAGCTTTAAGAGCCACTCATCTGATCCGGACCCTGGGCGTCGTCAAGTAAATGTCCTAAAGAGGCTACATACGAAATTACAGCTTCCTAGAGTGTAAAGTATAGAAATTACCTCTTCACAAATCAAACCGTTCTCGCAATATTCGGATCACCTGCTATGAATCAAATATCGAAACACCAGCTCAATGAAATCATCAGAAATTAACAAGCGGTTGCAATCATGTTCACAAAATCAATTATTGAGAATGATCACCTGAGTGTTCACAATTATTCAAATAACCTTGCTCATAACTCATGTTGTTGGCCACGCACTTCGCAGTAGTTAACATGATAATATGGTTGGATAAATCGAGAGCTTTCGAACGAATGGTCAACGAATTTTGTGGGATGAAAAACGACGAAGTACCATTTCCCTAGCAACGACTCGGTTGTAAGCGGAAATCATCAGAAAACCAACCGTAACGCTTTTGACATGGATATGTCTTTGCTCTGGGGGGTCAACCAAAAATTTCCGTGACGCAAAATTTGTGTCACAATTTCAGTGTTTTTCACGTACAACCCAGCCGTTGCTAGGGGAATGGAACTTCCGCAGTTTTCATCGCACAGAAATCGTTCGCCACTCGTTGGAAAGCGCTTGATTTATGTGATAAATGTTCACATCTCAAGCTACCAATTTCCCCCTCCTTACGTACACTGCTACATTCCTAAACTAAGTTGATTGGACTGTAAACAATTTTAATAAGCCGGTTACAATATTCTTAACGTAAATCAATAATATCATTTACTCCAGTCCATAGGAAACATTTTCATCTTCTTGACAACAGTCGACTGTTAACAACAACTCATTGTGGTGGCTTCTCTCCACAGTTATTTTCAACATTTCTATAAGTAAACCGTTGTTTTGTTGGAATTAGCCGGGATGCGGCCATGCGGCCCAGGGATTTGTTTAAAGTTTACTAACTAGCCGAAAATGGAACGCGGGATGGGAACGAAATGTGTGACGGATGATTTCCGCTTACAACCGAGTCGTTGCTAGGGAAATGGTACTTCGCCGTTTTTTATCCCACAAAATTCGTTGACCATTCGTTTGAAAGCTCTCGATTTATCCAACCATATTATGTTAACTACTGCGAAGTGCGTGGCCAACAAGCTGAGTTATGAGCATGGTTATTTGAATAATTGTTTACACACAGGTGATCATTCTCAATTATTGATATTGTGAACATGATTGCAACCACTTGTTTGGTGTTCACTTGGTTGGGCGACAACGCAAACACATTCTGTGTTTCAATAATTTCGTCCGAAGTATGTAAATAGAGGTAACCGGGGGTGCAGGGGGCTTTTTTTAAAGGCTTTTTTCGTTTATGTGCCTAGGACATGAAATGTCAAAATGCTTTATATGTACATACCTATGAAAAAGCGTTAAACTCTAGGATTCGTTTCCGAATGTCTCTAAACGAATTCCAATGAAGAGGTTTTTCAAAATTTTTTATTTCAAAATAGCATAATTTTTTACGAAAATTCGGTAAAAACGAAATAGGTTAATATTAACCCTTCTTTGGTCGCATCGGGTATATATGACCCGATCCTCTACATTTCTGTGAATCTCCTCCCCTCCTCATTCTAATCTTCTAGGGTGTAGGCGGCTACCCGTCAGTATGATTTTTGACCTGGTGCGAGGTGTCTGTGAGTTGTTTTTTCCGCATTTTGACCCGACGCGACCATTCACGTTTGTATTTTCTTTCTGAAAATGACCCGTCGCGACCATTCACGTTTGTATTTTCTTTCTGAAAATGACCCGACGCGACCAAACTCAGGTGCGTTTTTCTGACCTTTGTAGAGCACCTAAGTTTTTTTTTTTTTTTTTTTTTTTTTTTTTTTTCTCTTTTTTTTAACGCTATTTACAATAATGAGCGATGAAATGCGTTTTACCGACCAAGACATCTTGAAAGAGTTGGAGAGACAAAACCAAGAGATCCCTATTGGTTCAGAAGATGACTGGCAGCAAACTCGACCAGGAAAATATAAGTGAGCATGAGACGGAGAGTGAGTATGAGGCTATGGAAGAAAACTATAATTCAGATTTCTCTTCAGAGACTGGTGTCGATTTTTTTTTTTTTTTTTTTTTTTTTTTCCTTGTTTTTGGTGATAATTAAATAATGAATCTATTACAATTCTCTCCATGTAACCGGTTGGTTGTTTGATAATAAACATTCATGTAGTCATCTTTTCCTTTAGTTTTCTGACTTCATTATATACTTTATTAATTTAATAAGTATTTATACTAGATGCAAATCTAAGACACCAAATAAGGTTCGAAATGTTGGAATTCACTGTACGAAACGACTTTGGTGTTCAGAATACTCTTTTATTCGTTTTACCAAGTTCATTCAGCCTGCCATATGTATTTTATGGAGAAAATTGTCAGGTTTACAAAAGAACCCACTTCCATTGCACATTTTAATATTTTAAGAAACTTCTATTCAGGTTTTTAAATTTATAGCATATGGAACTACAACCAAAATATGAAGGGTTGGGGAAACCGAATTTTCTAGGAGTAAAATGTTGGCAAACCAGGCATTGCGAAATTTTGGCAAAATTGGTAGATTACCTTATTTTGCGTGGAAATGGTCCTTAAAACATTATATTCCAACATGTTATACTTTTTAATCACACCTTGTTAGTTCCAGATAATACCAATACCAACGAAGTTTGTTAATAGATAATTCTAAATTAAAACTGCAGCAATTTAAAAATAACCCAAAGCGACCGTATTAGGGAGAATTATCAACTCGACCAAAGAAGAGTTAAGATCATGTTTTTCCAGTGACTGCGGAGATGAAACAAATGAGAAAACTTGTCCGTGATCAGGTCATAAAGAAAAGTACGCTAGCTCTCAGTAGTTACGAAGGTCGAGGCTATTAGAATGTAATTACCATTCCGGGAATCTGTAGGTTGTTATGTAGGTATGATGATTGTACTTTGTACCTACGGCGGGTATGATGCAAACCTGGAGCCCCGTGACGTATTCAAGGCCACCATAACCGGCGCGGTAAACCGCGTAGTTGGATGTAGCTCGTAACGGCAATCATCCGGAACGACCGCCGACCGTGAAATGGAACCTTCCCGATTTTGGTTTTCGCTTTATTTTTACAATAATGAACGTGTACGAGTCAAAATTATTGAAATCTTGGGTTGTTATGAAAAATAACCCCCTAAGAAAATAAATAAATAAATAATCATTTATTGTGTAAAGGCCTAGTGGCCCATTCCATTATAATACACTCAAGAATTACAAGGGTAATTGTTACAAAAAATAAAAAAGTACGAAAATGTTAGCAATTACGAATTACCTATACAGGGTGATTCCCTCGCAGATGCAAAAAAAATTTTGGGTGAAACTACATCAAAAATGGAGTAAAATGCCGCCAACTGCATATTTTCATCTCAATCCGTTTTAGAGATATGATTTTTTAAAGGTTTTTTCAGGAAAACCGTGTTTTTTCCCTCTTAATATCAAATTTCTCCACTTTACTTCATTCAATTTTAACTTTTGACCACATCAGCATTAATCAGCATTAAATTTACTATAAGAATGGTGTACTTGGGTTCTTAAAAAGTACCATCCAAAGGCCCTCACATCAGCTCAAACATTGACGATTTTGAAGATAGAATATTTCTGAAAATCTTTAAAACTTTACTACTCTTCCAAAACGAATCCTGGAAGCTGGCGAATCTCATGAAAACTGCTTCGTCTAATAATCTTTCCAATGGTATAATCAAGTTTACTTTTATTTTGTTATTTAGTTGAGAAAATTATGCTTTAATGTTAAAAAATGTGGGTTTTTCAATGAAATTGTTGGTTTTCTCGAAAGATGACCCTCCATGAACCTACGAGTTTTTTCACGCTGTATCGAATGGTAACATTTGTAGATCTCTCCAACTCCGTTATAACCGAGTTTTACACTTAAAATCGCAAATGTTTAGTTTGTTTGTTACGATTAAATGTATGTGTGTTATGGGGTAAAACTAGTTAATTAAAGTGTAAAACTCGATTATAACGTAGTTGAGAGATCTGCAAGAGTTTCCATTCGATCCAGCGAGAAAAAATACATAGAAACCGACCCCATACTCGTTGGTTCATGGATTGTCATCTTTCGAGAAAACCAACAATTTCATTGAAAAACCCACATTTTTTAACATTAAAACATTATTTTCTCCCCTAAATAACAAAATAAAAGTAAAATTGATAATACCGTTGGAAAGCATATTAGATGAAGCAGTTTTCATGAGATTTGCCAGTTTCCAGGATTCTTTTTAAAAGAGTAGTAAAGTTTTAAAGATTTTCAGAAATATTATTTTTTCAAAATCGTCAATGTTCGAGGTGATGTGAGGGTATTCGGATGATACTTTTTAAGAACCCAAGTACACTATTCTTATAGGAAATTTAATGCTGATACCGAAAATGAGGTTGAAAGTTAAAATTAAATGAGGCAAAGTGGAGAAATCCGAGTTTAAAATGAAAAAACACGGTATTCCTGAAAAAAACCTTTAAAAAAATCATATCTCGAGTACGGATTGAGATAAAAATATGCGGTTGGCGGCATTTTACTCCATTTTTGATGTAGTTTCACCCAAATTGTTTTTTGCATCTGCGAGGGAATCACCCTGTATATGACGCTTGTTGCGGCAAGGAAGAGTAATACAATATGAACGTATTATAAAAGATGATAAACGTTTGGGGGAATTAAAGTAATGGGAGGCCCTAATAAAAGATAGAAAAAGAAAATAATAAAATAAAAGTGGATTAATATGGAAGAAAGAAGAAGATAGGATACACTATTCGGTGTTGGTATAAAATTTAATTACGCCACTCCTGAACTATGTCGTTGGAATTAGTCGGGATGCGGCCCAGGGGGAAAAAAAAGTCCAGTCATGCAGCATGACCCCATGAGCGAATTTTTGAAGAAGTCTTCGACATTTCAGTCGCTATTGATCGTGTTGAGAAATTTTAGTTTAAGATTTTGATAGACAAACATGGAATCAAATTATTAACACACGCACAGAGTAAACTCATCAGTTGTGATTAGGTACATTTTTTTTTTAAAGCACCTACTACCTAAGTTTTAAACAGCATGGTTCTAGGATTGGTTATACAGGGATACTTCCATAAGAGTAGTTCAATCTGAATTTGGACAATGTTTCATGCAAATATTACCGATTTTTACAACTAGCGAACGGCATTATTTCGATTTTTGACTGATTTTTCAACTTTGAAATTTTTGAAAGCTTGATACATATTCTTATAGGAAATTTTACGCTGATTCCGAATATACCACATGTTAGTATGCTGAAAAAATTATTTCGCACAACAAATCGCAAAAAACAGGCTATTTTGAAATTTTTGACTACATTTTTGAAAATTTCAACTCGAAGATGTAATCCGATCATGCTGGCCAACGAACTTGAACTTTCGTTTTGTGTCCTTAACATTTTAAAATTTGTTTGAAGTTTCTAGCACAATTCTACGGACAGTTATCGTCTGGAATGACACATACATACATATATACATATATACATATATACATATATACATATATACATACATACATAAAAAAATGCGTTAAACTTCAGAATATGATTCAGAATAGCCTGAAACGGATTTCTGCGCAAAATTTTTTCAAAAATTCACATTCTACAAATTTTGAGGCTAGAGCAATAGCTTAATTTTCTTCAAAAATTCGCTAAAATGTGAATTTATTTCATGTTTTTTATTCGACGTTTCGTCCTCTTGCTGAGGACATCTTCAGGATCCTACACGGACAAAACAGGCATTGTTATATGTTATCTTATAGGTATTGTTATCTTGAACAGAAGAAAACAAAAAATAATAGTTAAAAACTAATTTGAACCAAAAACTTACTGGTGTGTCCAGGAAAAATTTTTATAATTCGATATAAAATATTAATCAGAAACTAACAAAGTAAAAACAACAACAAAAAGTTAGGTATAAAAGGGTGAACTTGTTGGCGGCTATGGTTTACTTTTCAGTTTGTTGACGAATGGATCTTTGAAATGTTTTAAAATCTATATTTTTCTATATTTCCCTATATTTTCGTTTTCTTCCATTATATTTTCTTCAGTGACTATTTTTCTTAACCTTTCTTGATATTCTCAAGAGTAGTAGTTGTCGACTTATTTGACTGGGTGAGTAGGTACTTACTTCTATTTTTCATCCCCCTAAAAGTTTTCATCCCCCTAAATTTTTATTTTATTTTTTAGACAAAATTTTTAATTTCTATTTTAATTAACGTCTGCCAAGTTGGGTTGGCAGTATAACTTCCTCAAGCGAGCGAAGTGAGCAACATCCCCTACACACGTTAAACCTACCCTTAGGGATCTACCGTTTGCGAGCGAAGCGAGCAACATTCCCTACATACCACACTTTGCGAGCGAAGCGAGCAACATTCCCCATATGCCACACTTTGCGAGCGAAGCGAGCAATTTAATGGGGGGTCCGGGAGGCTTGCCCCCCGGCTGGACGTGGAGGCGAGCGGAGCGAGCCGGAGCGGCTAGTTTTATCTATATTTTTATTGTTTACTTATGCTGTTTCAACACATTTTTTTATAGCTTGTTTGGTTTGTTTTTTCATTAGGTGTACCACCGTTATTGCTTCATATTAATTTGACAAGTCCGTTATATTCGGACGTTTAAAAAAAATTTTCTGGACACACCAGTTGTTTTCTTCTGTTCAAGATAACAATACCTATAAGATAACATATAACATGCCTGTTTTGTCCGTGTAGAGTCCTGAAGATGTCCTCAGCAAGAGGACGAAACGTCGAATAAAGAACATGAAATAAATTCACTTTTTTTTCCCCTGGGCCGCATCCCGACTAATTCCAACGACACAACTAGGCCGACTAAACTACTAACATCACTCTTGAACTGGCTGATCGTGGGGATAGACCAAATTTTGAGGGGCAAAGAAAATAAATTAAAGTGTGAAACTGAATAAAGGAAAATGAAGGTATTGCTTTAGCTCAGAAATGTTTAAAATCGACATTTTTGGAGAATAAAAATCATTGAAACCCATTTTGAGGCATTCTGAAACGATTTCTGGACTTTGAGCTTTTCATATTCCACGTCAAACGGGAAGCTCCAAAAATAAATCCACTCTGAAATTGACCGTTTTCTCGAATATGAAAGAAAATTATTCCCCCCGAATTTCAGGCTTTAAAAATTATTTTTGGTCTTTCAATCAGGGGATGTTATCGCCCTTATTTTTCAGCCATTAAAAACTTGTTGCTAGTAATGTTAACAGCGAAAACCCTACTCTTTCCAATGGGAAAGACGCATTTAAAAACTGTAAAAAGTAATTTTTCAAATTTCGACATTTTAAGAAAATGTTATTTTTGACTCAATTCGTAGCTATGTTAGGGTAGGACATGCAACTAAAAGAATATTTTGGGATAGCCGGTCATTTGGGCATAGCAGCCGAAAGTATGAACCGTTATACCACGAGAAACTCGTTTTTAGCTGTTTTTATGAGAGGTTTCCCGAGATTCACGCAATGCTACCCTTGAAAGCTTGATTATCTGGCGCAAGAAAGGCATTTTTATCTCAATCCTAAGGAGAGTTATCGTCTGGATTGAAATATATATACATATAGTTTTATACAGGGTGTCCCATCTAAACGGGCCCATCGGGAAATTACAGCCTTACGGTGCGAGCTATCGAAAAATTGAACTGGACCTTTTTTATAGTATTTCAACTCAGCTTCACGATGCGGAAGTCCGATTTTTATTTTTCCATGTTAGGGTCTCGAATCATTGATTGAAACTTACGGTTTCTTCTTGACCCCCTTTTTTTATTGCTTTTTTTTTATTTTAGGTTGAATTTGGAACAGAAAATGCCTCATTGAAATTTTCTTTTTGGGGCTTCGTTTCTGAGTTATTCCACTTTTTGCAGAAGTCCGATTTTTATTTTTCCATGTCTCAAATCATTGATTGAAACTTACGGTTTCCTCTTGACCCCCCCCCTTTTTTATTGCTTTTTCCGATTCTAGATTGAATTTGGAACAGAAAATTCCCCTTTAAAATTTTATTTTTTGGCTTCGTTCCTGACTTATTCCACTTTTTGCGAAATACAGAAAATCGCCGATTCATTTTAGACATCACCAACACTTTCTTATTATTTTTATCTACAATTCTTGAGATGTCCACCGAAGGAGCAGGTGGAATTTTCGATATATCACAACACAACTGACTGGAAGTCTCCTTGTGTTACTTTTTTTAAACTGTATTCTGTGTGTACTGAACAGTTTGAGGGTTTTTTTTTTTTTTTTTTTTTTTCAAACGACGATTTGGAAAACTTTTTTTAAATCGTAAGCGGTTCAAGTGTAATGTCATCCCCCTGATGGTGATTGTTGATTATGGACGCTGGGGTCTGATGATAGATAGTTTAATGCTGATTTCAAAAGTGTGGTGAACATCTCAAAAATTGAAGATAAAAATAGTAAGAAAGTGTTGGTAATGTCTGAAAGAAATCGGCGATTTTCTGTATTTCGCCAAAAGTGGAATAACTCAGAAACTTCAAGGAGGCATTTTCTGTCCAAATTCAACCTAAAATCGAAAAAGCAATAAAATAGGGGGGTCAAGAGGAAACCGTAAGTTTCAATCAATGATTTGAAACCTTAAAACATGGAAAAATAAAAATCGGACTTCCGCATCGTGAAACTGAGTTGAAATACTATAAAAAAAGGTCCAGTTCAATTTTTCGATAGCTCGCACCGTAAGGCTGTAATTTCCCGATGGACCCGTTTAGATGGGACACCCTCTATAATACATAAATATATATACATATAGTTATATATATATATAGTTTGATGAAGGATGAAAACACTCGCGTGTAATATTATTTTGAGGTGTTACAGATGGTCGGAAAATATAGGAAACAAATAAACATAACTTACAAAATTGAGAATATTTCGCCGTATCGGCGTCGTAAGCTCTCTGATACGTGAAAAAGCGCAAACTTCAGGGATCATTCCAGAATGCATCAAGATGATTTTCAATGGGGAAATTTTTCGAAAATTTTGGTTTTACAAAATTTCCGAGCCATTGCAATAGCTTCATTTTCAACGAAAGTTCGCTATAAACGATGACAAAAATACGTGTTTCTTATAAAAATAAGGCGACTATACTGGACTAAGGACATGAATAATCTCCAATGAACAACGTAAGCATGTGAAAAAATAAATACTTGATATTTTTTGAAATGATGTATTACTCATAAAATTATAAAAATACATACGCAGTCTTTGAGCACGTTCTTATTACAAAACATATATATATATACTCGGCGCTTCGTTCCTCGCCGGGGGGCTTCGCCCCCCTGGTCCCCCCGGATCTTTTCTCTTTTGTACTGCGTGGAAAACGAGGATAATTTGCTATGCAAATTTCGGGAGTTGTACGACCAAAAAAAATGTGACCAGTCAACAGGATTTGAACCCACAACCTTCGTCTCACGAGAAAAATTTCGTTACGGACATTAGCGAGTTCGTGGGTTCGAATCCCAGCCAAGCTTGAACATTTTTTTATATCCATTTTTTTCGCATCGTGGGTTCAAATCCCAGCCAGGCTTGAACATTTTTTTAATGTAAAATGAACGAATAAAAATCTATGCAGTACAAAAGTTTTCTCTTTTGTACTGCATAGATTTTTATCCGGGGGGTCCAGGGGGGCGAAGCCCCCCGGCGAGGCGCGAAGCGCCGAGTATATATATATACTATATATATATATATATATTTTTTTTTTTTAACACATAGTAAGTACGTTATTATTTTATGCAGTGATTATAAAACAGATATATATATGCTACATGGACAAACTAGTATACAAAGAGAAAAATCGTAATATATTTCAGCCTTTATTGTTCTTAACATAGGTATGCCTATTTGAAGTATTGTAAGGCTGAACTCCATGAAAATCTTGAACAACTTCATTAATTCATTCATTCAATTTAAAATAGTATTATCGGCATTTTATTCTGTTTTTTCAGGCACTGGCTGCAACACTGAAGGGGCAGAAAGGGAAACTGTCGGCTATCAAATGTGACGTCACTAAGGAGGATGACGTCATAAGTGCGTTCGCTTGGGTTGAAAAGAACTTGGGACCGCCAGACTTCGTCATCAATAACGCTGGAGTCCTCAAGCAGGCCATGATCTCAAGTGAGTGTCCCTGCTGCAATTGATCTGAACATAATATATTTTCATTTTAATACAATTTAGAAGGGGCGAGGCGTAACTTTTTCCTGCACTCACCTCAAAAATATTCCCATTCCAACGGTTAACCTCACGAAAAAATTGTATAGAAAAAGATATGTTAACGAATATAGGTATGTCATATCGCAATATATTATTATCATACCTGCGAGGTTCAAATGGCTTACTCTGCAGATCGATGATAATGTAATCAGGTGCTGGAGTTGACATCGTATGAGTGGCTCTCATCGAATATTTCCAATCACTATCACACTCTTGAGATCACAGCCAAAAAAAAAAAGTTTAGGTAGACACTCGAAAACCAATCGCTGAACTATCAGAGAGATTTCAATTCAATTCAATTTTATTGTATAACCCGTAGGTATTACAAGGAGTTCCTTGAATACATATTATTAAAAATAGCACATGATATCTTGCCTTCATTTTTGCCTCAACAAACAATGTTACACTTTTACGTATGATGTATCAAATAATTACTTATATAGGTCTACATAATTAACATATAATAAATGAGCATTGCCTAGTTAACATATATCACAATCAATAATGCCTACACTCCACTGCCAAATTTCAATAATAATCCCGAGTCATTGCCAAAATTTCCAAAGCGGTGTTGATGTTCGTTCTATCTCTTGTAGATTTTCATTTTCTTCTTGACCTGTTTTCTGGAAATGTTGGGAGGGAACGGAGGAGGAGTATTCAGATTAATCTCCACTTCTGACCCAGTAGACTTAAGGGCCGATTACACGAGCAACAAAAGTTGCGCAACTCCAAAAAAATTGCACTAGAAAAGTTGTACACAACACGAAGCAATAAAATTGCCTCGTGTTGCGTCAAGATGTTGCAAGGAATTAATTGCACTGTGTTGCACCAAAAAGTTGAGCAATAGAAATTGCTCAATTTTTTCGTTTACACGGGCGACAACAATTGAAGTTTGCACGGGCGCCATGGACGGTGAAGAGGTGGTCGTCGCTGCTGCTGCCAACCAAAGGAAAAAGAGGGGAATTTGGCAGCGCCAGTTTCTGAGCCAGAGAGAATGTGGGTTGGCTCTCACCTCTGAAATTCTTTCACGTCAATATTTGCTCATAAGGCCATGCTGCACAAATAAACTCCTATCTTTGCTACGTTAAAATTCTCTCATGGGGCAATGCTGCACCCCACCAGTGCAGTTTCACGTCAATATTTGCTCATAAGGCCATGCTGCACATCTAAACTCCTATAAGATAGGAATCTTTCCTATGTTAAAATTCTCTCATGAGGCACTGCTGCACCCCATCAGTGCAGTTTCACGTCAGTATTCGCTCATAAGGCCATGCTGCACCCCATCAGTGCAGTTTCACGTCAATATTTGCTCATAAGGCCATGCTGCACAAATAAACTCCTATCTTTCCTACGTTAAAATTCTCTCATGAGGCAATGCTGCACCCCATCAGTGCAGTTTCACGTCAATATTTGCTCATAAGGCCATACTGCACAAATAAAACCCAAGGCCGAAAAATTGCCGCAATAGTGCAATAATTTTCCAAACCCCTTGGACTTCATTTCAACACGATGCAACAGTTGCCGAGAGGGCTCGTGGGCCTGAAATGTTGTACAACTCCCGTCAATTAATTGCGTGCAATCTTCGGCAATTTTTTCGAGGAGAGAATAGTTGTCCAACTTTTTTGAAATAGTTGTGCAATACTTTTTTCTGCAATTATTGCCGGAAAAAATCGCTCGTGTAAACGGACCTTTAGAATCCTCCAATGCAATTCTTCCATAGTGAATGATTAGTTTTTTTCCATCAACCAGTATGTTTGGCCTTGGCCAACGTGGATCTTTTTCGAAGAGAAAAGACTCAAAATCAGAAGATTGGAAACCTAGGGTGGTGGCAAAAGAAAAATACAAATTTTCGGAGATGGATGAGAAAATATATATACTTCTACGTATGGTACAAACTGAAGCAAATAGAATTCCCTAAATGACATAATCTAGGAAAGCTCCCCGCGTAAACTAAGTGACAAAAATAATGATTTTATTATACAGGGTGATTCCCTCGTAGATGCGAAAAAACGATATGATTTTTTAAAGGTTTTTTCAGGAAAACCGTGTTTTTTTCCTTTTAAACTCAAATTTCTCCACTTTACTTCATTCAAATTTAACTTTTGACCACATTTTCGGAATCAACATTAAATTTACTATAAGAATAGTGTACTTGGGTTCTTAAAAAGTACCATCCGAACGCCCTCACATCAGCTCAAACATTGACGATTTTGAAAAAAGAATAGTTCTGAAAATCGTTAAAACTTTACTTCTCTTCCAAAACGAATCCTGGAAACTGGCAAATCTCACGAAAACTGCTTCGTCTAATACTCTTTCCAACGGTATAATCAAGGTTACTTTTATTTCGTTATTTAGTGGAGAAAATTATGTTTTAATGTTAAAAAATGTGGGTTTTTCAATGAAATTGTTGGTTTTCTCGAAAGATGACCCTCCATGAACCTACGAGTATGGGGTCGGTTTCTATGTATTTTTTCACGCTGTATCGAATGGTAACATTTGTAGATCTCTCCAACTCCGTTATAACCGAGTTTTACACTTAAAATCGCAAATGTTTAGTTTGTTTGTTACGATTAAATGTATGTGTGTTATGGGTTAAAACTAGTTAATTAAAGTGTAAAACTCGATTATAACGTAGTTGAGAGATCTGCAAGAGTTTCCATTCGATCCAGCGAGAAAAAATACATAGAAACCGACCCCATACTCGTTGGTTCATGGAGGGTCATCTTTCGAGAAAACCAACAATTTCATTGAAAAACCCACATTTTTTAACATTAAAACATTATTTTCTTCCCTAAATAACAAAATAAAAGTAAAATTGATAATACCGTTGGAAAGCATATTAGATGAAGCAGTTTTCATGAGATTTGCCAGTTTCCAAGATTCATTTTAAAAGAGAAGTAAAGTTTTAAAGATTTTCAGAAATATTATTTTTTCAATATCGTCAATGTTTGAGCTGAAGGGAAGGTCTTCGGATGGTACTTTTCAAGAACCCAAGTACACTATTCTTATAGGAAATTTAATGCTGATACCGAAAATGAGGTTGAAAGTTAAAATTAAGTGAGGAAAAGTGGAAAAATCCGAGTTTAAAATGAAAACGCTGCAAATTATTTCACAAAGGTTTATTATTTTTTCAATTGAGTATGATCATAGTTTTAGTTGGCTAGCGTACGTCATAAGGCCCGTCCAGACTCCTCGGCGTGTCCTATTTCGAGTTGCCACAACCTATACTTCTATAATTATATACGCATGTTTATATTTCTCGATTTGAGCTCCTATCTATTCAAATAGTTATTGCCTTAATAATATCATTGTCTAAGTACGTACGAAAAGTCGAGAGGATATGTTATTAAATATGCGTAGGAAAAGCTTTGGTATTAACACACAAATATGACCTTGAAAAAAACATATATTCATGCCTCGAAGGAACGCCGGCGCCGTACCCACCACAAGGTGCCGAGGCGCCGGCGCCTCCTCTCACTCCACCCCCCCGCTCACCCCCTTCTCCACCCCCCCGCTCACCCCCCTCACCGCCCACCGTGACCCCCTGTCAAGCGTCAAAAGACACTTTTTCGCCCGTTTTCGGCCCATAGTATCTATGCGAGTAAAGCGATCGGGATGGTTAAACGTTAGGACCAACTAGACCCCAAATGGAGTCTATGTGCGAAAGAACGGGTTTTTTAAGTGAATTCTTAGGCCTTTTATGGCCCGGACGGCGGACGGCGAACGGCGAACGGCGGACGGCGGACGGCGAACGGCGAACGGCGGACGGACATTTCAAATTTGGATTCTACGTACCTTGAAACGTAAAGTGACAAAGTTTGAGGGGGGGTTATAAAAATTTTTTCCTACACGATCACATAGGCTTATTATTGGAAATAATAAACCAAAAACACGGTATTCCTGAAAAAACCTTTAAAAAAATCATATCTCGAGTACGGATTGAGATAAAAATATGCGGTTGGCGGCATTTTACTCCATTTTTGATGTAGTTTCACCCAATTTTTTTTTTTTTTTTTTTTTTTTTTTGCATCTGCGAGGGAATTACCCTGTATTAAACTGAAATTGTCCCTTTTAGAAAAATAAAGAAAAATAATGGCGAAGATCTGACCGTGATAGTGATGATTGCGGCTGACAATCCAAGGGAAGGCTTCAACGGAATTCCTGGGGAATTGATCCAACCTCCGATGGCACCTTTTACCAGATTCCAAGACAAATTCTGGCGAAATTTCAATGTCGCAGGTCTGCAGTTCGGGATACTGATGACCCGCGGTAATGCAGTCACTAATAGTGGCGGTTTTGGTAGAGGATACTGATGACCTCTCCAAATTTCGAGAAAACACGTGCTATTTCAACGTAAATTTAAGCATGCTTGACCAAGCGCTCGATGGGAACTGCCTTTGTGAGATTCGCAGAAAGAGAAAGAGGTGGATCAAAACTGGGAGGAGGTGGACCAACCTGCTGCTGGACTTAATCGTTGTCACCGACTCTTATCATACCATGCCCCCCTTAATCCTAGCTCGAAACACAAAAAAAACTAGTTATATTTATAGACCCCCAGCGTGTTGAAGTCTGGTTGAAAGTGATTGAGGTGGCCCAAACACAGTAGTTCATCTCCAATCAAGACGGCATGCTTCCCGTCTTTTCTTGCTTGAAACAACTTGGGCAAGAGATGCGGTAAATTCAGATTTAAGTCACTGAAAAAAAATGAAAAAATCTTGAAATATAACAGCGATTATTATTATCGTTGCAATAAACAACAAAGCTTTACTATTTCTGTATTGGACAGCCCTTCTATGCAAAGCACCTGTCTATGACCCAATTATTGGTTTCTTTCAAGGATTCTATAGGTCATTGAAAAGCTGAGTTCATGCTGAATGGTTTTAAAAAATCTTCAAAAATGGTTCATTATTTGAAGGTTTACAGCCAATAAATCGTGATGTCATAAATTCTGTTCTCACGCCAAAAAAATCAAGCTTTCCAAATGAATGGATGAGTTTGTTGGCCAGAATTTTTTAGAACATTAAATCTACTTAAATTTTATTAATATTTGCCAATAAGTACATAGATAAAAACTGCATTTTGCTACTGGAATTTTTTTATTTGAGTACATTTTGGCACACCAAAATTTTTCAAATTGGCCGAATTAAACAGCTCCGCTTTAATTTTACAGGCTGCGACTTGAAAGACATTCAAGTCATGTTCGACACTAACGTTGTTGGGATCGCATCCTGCTCGAGGGAAGCGCTCAAGTCGATGGTGAAGAACAAAACTGAAGGAACCATAATCAACATTAACAGGTCAGTTGAGCAGGTCTTCACTAATCTTTTATTTTATTTATTCATTTTTTTCTTGTAACATCACTTCCAAATGTAGGAAAGCTCTTTTGCCAGCACTGCGCAGCTAAGAAATCCCTGCGTGAAGAAAAAGGTCCTGTCAAGTCAAACTAACACTCAGAAGGGGTTCAAACACAACTAGAAACTGACTGTGAACCGGTATGACTTCGACTTCTCCATCACATTCCAGCCCCAACAGCTCCCCTGTCTGCTCATTGTCAGTAGTGATGTGACGAGTCGGGTACTGCCCTGACTCGAGTGACTCGACTCGCAAACTGCCGCGAACTCGAGTTACGAGTCGAGTCAGACTCAACTCGAAACTCGATCCCTACTGTAGCTACCTAATGCGGGTAATAGTAATAATAATATTAGTGTGACATATTTTTATAGATAAATAGTCAATTTTAAACCATTATAATCATCTATGTTTACTGCCACAAGTGTATTTGGTAAGATACATAATTTCATAAAGATAAAAAAGTTCATACTATTTTAATTTGCATGTCTGTACCATATTTCTGAACACTTCTAAAGATATACCACTGAATTTTTATCCTTTTATTTATTTATTTATTTTTATCCTATTAGTATATCCGTTAAAGTTACATTTATTTACTTAAATCTCTTTGTGGGACCTTATTTGAAACACCCGGTGAATTATACAATTTGAACTGATACAGATCCCGCCAGACTCACACTTGGCCAATACGGTTTTAGTTTTACGAGTCAACTCAACTCGCTTTCAGCCAATAACGTTGAATCTTTGCGAGTCGACTCGTGAAACTGCAACGCTATTGGTCGACTCGACTCGGTCTACTCTAACCGAGTCGACTCGAGTTTAGCGACTGCGAGTTTTCAATCGAGTCGAGTCGAGTCCGCCGAGTCGGGAGTAGGGAGTAGTACTCGAGTACTCTTCTCCACTCTCCAGTCCATTGGTCCATTACTCGTAAATAGGATAAATTCGCTAAAAACTGTTCCAGCTGTACTGATTTCTATTGTGTTCGGCAATTTAATCTCTATAAGAGTTCGTGTTTACTTCGTCTTAGTCGCTTTGTTTCGGATATCAAAACAATAAAAGAGTCTTTTGTACTCGAGTTACGACCGATTTGACTCGAGTCGACTCGAGTCTGCTCCTGACCTGAGTCAACTCGACTCGTCAACTCGACTCGTCACATCACTCATTGTCAGGGTTGTAGTTGTTCAAAGGAACTCTGTTTGAGTGGGATGTTTTTGAAACTAAATTAGGCGCACTGGGGCAAGTGGAATAGGGTTTTGCACAAAACACTCTTGATACTACAATAAAATCCAGTGAAAGCCTTCAAGTGAGCTGAATTTTTACTGAGGCTTGTACTAACCATTCTCTATAACATGTAAGAGCAATTTCGCGTTTGTAATTATCTATGATAGCGATATTTTAACATTTAAAACAAAGAATCGTTGCATTCCACTTACCCCAGGGTTTTCCGAATTCAAGGGGTAAGTGGATCACATAAGTTATTTGCCACAAAAGGGTCTAAAAATGCATGATATGGGTGGGAATGATACCATATCAAATAAAACATCAAGAAAAACCGCACATTCTGCACACTGGATCACCTGTGTAGGCTTCAATCCTGTGCAGATGTTTCCTGAAGCACCCGTGCCCAGTCACCATTCCCACCAAGGGTCCTATTTTCCTCCTCGAGAGATTTAGGGTGGCGGCTGTACTCCTACGATGGCAGGGTGCGTTCATTACCAGTTTTCCATGTTTCTGTTCTGGGGTGTTATCCCAGAGCCGTTTGTGTTCCTTCCTTAACCATTCCCAAAAAGCAGTTTTTACCAAGCGTTTTGCTGGGTATAGCCCAGGACTGGTTCCGGCCCAATGAATTGCATTGAGGCCCCCCTTTGTGCTAGCTGGTCTACCTGTTCGATTCCTGCCACTTCTGTATGCCTTGGAACCCATTCCAAGGTGATCTTGTTGTCCTGTTCGTTTCCTGCCACTTCTGTATGCCCTGGAACCCATTCCAAGGTAATCTTGTTGTCCTTTCCCAGGGCATTTAGTACATCGCAGCACTCCCTCACAAGTCTTGACCTAGTTTGAGGTGCTGCAAGTGCTTTAAGGGCTATCTGAGAGAATGAGAATACTCCTCCCTCGCATTCTTTTTCTCAGATTCTGTGCCACGCATTCCCTTATTGCAAATAGTTCTGCTTGATTTACTGTGTTATACTCACCCAAAGGAAATGATGCCTCTAGGTGTGGTCTCCCACCAAATATACCAGCCCCAGACCTTCCTTCCATCCTGGAGCCATTTGTGTAGATGACTACAACCCATTCCATTATCCATTCGTCCTTCTAGAAATCTTTACCTTGAAGTCCTTGAGAAAGTCGTAAATCGGGGCAGTTTGGTCACTTCTCATATAGAGAACATCTATCCCAACAGCCCGTAAGATACTTGCATGTCCGATGGAGTCTATTGCCTTCCATTTGTCCATGGCCAGTAGTCTGTGTGCCATTGCTGCAGCTGTGGACTGTACCATTAGCTGCAGGGGCGGTAGGCTTGATGACCCTTCCCAGCAAGGCTATATATTTTACCTGCAAATTAAAGTTTATGGAATGTGCTGCGGTAAGCATAATTTCACTAATAATAGCGTTATGCAGACACGCTTTCCTTTTCAAAACATTCTACCTATACCTATTCCCCAACAAGATAGTAGTTGATAGGTCTCCCAGAGGTAGCGAACAGTAAATGAAATAGGTTGTGAAATCGCTCCATTTTTTTGCAAGCTGGAAAACGTCATGTTTGAGCTCATCAGCTCTCGGTATCCATGTACACATCTTGCGAGGACTTCCATTATTTGAATTTTGTCTTCCTAGATCCCTTGAATTTCACAATGAGTGGCTCTTGGATGGCGCTTCTTTTCCAGCTATGAAAAAGTGTCACAACAGTGTTAACTTGTAGATTTTGATTCTATTTAGTATAAAATATTCTTAAACTCTGCCTCCTAGCCTCACCCTCTTCAGGATCAAATCAATTTAAAGTTAGGCACCTCCTTACATACCCAATTTGCGTGGAGGTGAACTTGGTGTTTTCAGAAAGTTTCGTGATTCTTTACAGATGAAATGAATTCTCAACAATGTTTCTCTGGATATTTTAGTGAATATAAAAACAACGATTTTATTTTTCCAGCTTTGCTGGGCACTTCATTCTTCCATTCCCTGGGATTCACGGCTACAATGCTTCCAAATTTGCAGTCACCGCTCTGACGGAAGGTCTCAGGAATGAGGTGACTGGGCTCAATGCAAACATTCGAGTAACGGTAAGTAAAACATTGAAGGTTCTTTAGTTTCACTTGGGCAGATTTGCAGTAGCTGGTTATAGGTAGAATGAGTTTGCTGTGTGTCCCGCACCTTAGTGTATGACACCTGCCCCACCTATAACAGTGTCAGTTCTCTGGCATGGGAAGCAGAGAAGGAACAACTCCAACTCACCCAATTGACAGATTAGGGAACCTTGCTCACCTGTTTCACAGTGCTAAAGAGTAGGTATTTGGGGAAGCTGGACAGCTAGTTTTTGGTAGAATGAGTTGGCTGTGTGTGTGTAGCCAATAGGGCTCACTCAGTTCCTCTGGCCAAACAATTTTAATATGGCTACAAACCAACTGTACTGATCATTTGGATAAAGACCGGAATCCATGAAATACCATCGACACACAGACCATTTTCATCAGCCATGTTGGTGTATTATTTTCAATAATCCACCTTGCTAGACCGAGAAAAAAAACTTTTTCAAACCACCCACAAAGTTTGTTGGTTTATGTTTCAAGAGACGTCAATTCCAACAATTTAATTTAAAAAATCCATCGGCCGAAGCCTATCTAGACCGAACTTTATGAAATTTGGCTCAAAAATCACACCTTGGCGTCAACCCTAAAGGGTATAATTTAAGGGCTGGAATTAAAAATCGAGATTTTGAACACTTTAGGAGTAAGAGTAGTTTTTAGCGAATTTTTGAAGAAAATTAAGCTATTGCTCTCGCCTCAAAATTTGTAGAATGTGAATTTTTGAAAAAAAATTATGCAGAAATCCGTTTCAGGCTATTCTGAATCATATTCTGAAGTTTAACGCATTTTTTTATGTATGTATATATGTATGTATGTATGTATGTATGTATGTATGTATGTATGTATGTATATATGTATATATGTATGTGTCATTCCAGACGATAACTGTCCGTAGAATTGTGCTAGAAACTTCAAACAAATTTTAAAATGTTAAGGGCATAAAACGAAAGTTCAAGTTCGTTGGCCAGCTTGATCGGATTACATCTTCGGGTTGAAATTTTCAAAAATGTAGTCAAAAATTTCAAAATAGCCTGTTTTTTGCGATTTGTTGTGCGAAATAATTTTTTCAGCATACTAACATGTGGTATATTCGGAATCAGCGTAAAATTTCCTATAAGAATATGTATCAAGTTTTCAAAAATTTCAAAGTTGAAAAATCAGTCAAAAATCGAAATAATGCCGTTCGCTGGTTGTAAAAATCGGTAATATTCTTCAAAAATTCGCTCATGGGGTCATGCTGCATGACTGGACTTTTTTAGTTGTCATCCCAATGAATCCAATGAAATCTCCCGGATCGCTATACATTCATTCTTCTGCTCTCCCTATGGGCTAGAAGTTTGACAAGAATAAAAATTCCTTAACAACATGGGAGCGAATCATAACTGGTGGAATATAGCGAAAATCGTCATGTAAACTACGACGATAGTATCTGCTGATATAACTTCAATGGAATTTTAACTTCATGAAATCGAGTTTATCATCATTTTAGTCACCTATAGATGGACTTGTGAATCGTTGGTGGATGATTTACTTTATATTATCAATTTTCAGTTGGTGGATGATATCATGGATTTTGTGGTTTGGCATCTTGTGTAAACCGAGCGACTTTTTGGAGGATTATATGTTAACCCAGAAAAAACCTAAAATCTGTTTGGCTTAGTGGGCAGACATTGTTTTGGTGTTAATGGATTAATGGTGTGATATCATTGTCAGCAAACGATACTTTGTTAACTTTAAATAATGAATTTTTGGTACATCGAAGAATCGTTTACCAGGACGACGTAGTTAGGCTTTTTCCGTTTTAGAAATTCATTGGAGGTTTTGATTTGCACATAGGTAGATGTCACGAACGCCACATCAATTATATGGAAATTTTATGTGATAATAGGAAATATCGAATATTATTCTAATCAGAATAACACCGCATTACAGAGTTTGAGCCCTGGTGCAGTTGAGTCGGAGATGACGGCCCAATTCAAAACTGAAGACAGCAGCTCAGGAGCCCTCGACCATTTTGAAATGTTGCCCGCCAAAGACATCGCGGACTGTGCGCTATTCATCCTACAAGCCCCTCAACGAATGAATGTAAGTTGTGACAATCTTTGTGATAATATTGCTTAATCCTCTGTAGTAAATGCTTATAGGTATATTTATATACTGGGTGTCCCACGGAAAGGTACATCCTCCTGTATTTCAGCGTTAAAAACACTGCCAAGGAAATGGCAAATGAGCTTCCTCGTGACCTTCACAGTACGTCACCATTAAATTCCAGAAAACTAGAAACGACCGGTTCTGGCATCAGCGAATTGATAAGGTGGGAAATTGGAAGTTGAATGGTACATATATTAAATGAAATTAATAAGGAAAATTTTGATTTTAATATGGGACCATCCAAGATGTAGTCCGCATGTTCCCTGAAAATTTCGTCTAAATCAGATCAAAACTGAAGGAGTTTTTTATTGATTTACATTAATATTTTGATCTAAATTCATGATTAAAACATCCTTGGGGATATTTTTTGGCAACTTTGAGCATAATGGATCCTGATAAACCGAATTTGAAGAAAATCGCATCAAAATTGTGGAAATTACGGCTGTTGCAAGGACCGTAACAAGAATATTTCGTTCAGGCATGCGCAAAGCGTACCGCTAATGCAATTATGATGATTGTCTTATGGGACCTCAAGGGACCTTACCCACATCATCCCTGAAAATCTGACCGAAATCCGTTCAACATTGACTGAGTTATGACCGTCACAAGGAATTCACGTTAGCGCCTGCGCAGAAGCTACCGTTGATTTGATCATGATGAAGTTGATAGGGGACCATCTAGAGCTTAACCCGCACGATCCCTGAAAATTTGGTTAAAATCGGATCAAAATTGTGGAAGTTATGGCTGTTACAAGGAAATGTGGACGGACAGACAGACAGACACGGAACCAAATTTGTTCAGGAGGCTCTGAAACGCAAAATGCGAGTGGAAATTTTGATTTTGGAGCAAAAAAAATTTTTTCATTTCGAAAGTGAAAACAAAGCTTCCGCTGCCTTGCAGTCTCGGAAGCAAAAATTGGGACCAACATCATTCTTCATAATAAAAAGACTTTCGCGCGTGCCACTTGCACCAGAAGTGGCGTAAATGACATAAACTTTTTTTTTTCTTTTTTTTCAAATGGGTACCCCAGTTTTTTATTGCAGATTCGAATTCTACGTCAAATTTCATGAAAAAATGACCCATCATTCGAATTTTCAAAAGCGCGTAAGCGTGCGCAATTCCACTCTACAAGTGCAAAAATTGTGAAATACTGAGTGTTTGAAGATATTCAATTGCCACATGTAATACATGGTTTTAAGGTATTGTTTCGTGCTGAACCTCGTAATGATGTTCATTCATTGATAGTTGCAACACCAACTTGGGATAACACTGAAAAATTAACCAGAATTGCACTTATTTTAGGTAGGTACCACTCATTTCCACACAGCACAAAGCGTAGATACTAAAATGTAGTTTCTTCGGTGTTTACCCAAGTTGGTGTAGCAAATATCAATAAATGAACATCATTACGAGGTTCAGCAGGAAAAAATACTCTAAAATCATGAACCTACCTACCTATTACACGTGGCAATTGAATTTCTTCAAAAACTCAGCATTTCATCATTTTTGCACTTTTAGAGCGGTATTGCACACTTTTGGAGCAAAATTGCGCCCGTTTACGCATCGATCGATGGGTCGAAAAATCGAGTGATGGGTCATTTCTTCATGAAATTTTATTTAGAATTTCTGCAATCTGCAATTTCTGAACAAATTCTAGAATCTGCATTAAAAATGGGGGTTCCCGATTGAAAAAAAAAAAGTCTATGTAATTTGCGCCTCTTCTGGCACAAAAGTGTGCGGGAAAGTATTTTTCCTGAGACCTACGTAAAAAATTATGAAGAATGACGTTGGTCCTAATTTTTTTACTCTGAATTCAGGGCAATGAAGGGGTATAACCTTTCGTGGGACACCCTCTATATTAATCCATCCAGTGCTGAGCCCTCATGAGCCACCAGCACAGCCTACACCATGCTTGACTCCTGCTTCTCACTGATATCAAACTAGTTTAAAACGCTTCCTTGCTATAAAAATTAATAAATAAAATCCACGGAAACTGATCTATTTTGTTTTGTGAGGAGCTCCTCTCTATCATCTTTCAATATTTCACCATCATTTCGATAGTGTAGAAATGAGAAGTCGATCTTATAAAAAGTTCCAGTCATGCAGCATGATCGAATTTTCATAAATGGTCGTATTACATTTAAAATGTTAAATTCTGTTGAAATTTTAGCACTTTGTAGACAAATGAAAATTTTATTAGGTAAGATAAAATATATAGCAAACAAACTTTTTGTCAGTAATGTTCCAACGAACAAACGATTTTGTGGATTTTTACAATTTTTTCAAGTGTTCCTATCGATTTTTAGCTTATTTCAATGAAATTTAAGTACATTTTTCAGTACAATTTTGTGCTTAAATTTTTTAAATGTTCATGTTCGATTAATTTTTTTCGAGTAGCATTCTGCTAAAAAATAGAAATTTGTTAATTTTTAGCGGTTTTTGCCTTTTTTAGTGATTTTTTAAGTACATTTTTTGAAATTTGACCAATTTAATGTGCTCAAAAAGTGTTGTCCAACGAACTCATCTTTTCTTTTGAAATGCTTGATTTTTTGGCGAAAGAACGAAGTTTGTATCTCAATTCTATCGAGAGTTATCGTCTGGAATGTCACATACATATTTATACTTATACATATATATATATATATATATATATATATATATATATATATATATATATGTGTATATATATACCTATATATATATATATATATATATATATATATATATATATATATATATATATATATATATATATATATATATATATATATATATATATACATTTATATATATATACATACATATATATATATATATATATATATATAAGGTAAAACCCCCAAAGACGGACAGGTACCCAATGGTGGACAGTCGCTTCTATTTTATTGAATAATAAGACTTCTATCTTTCCTATGCGGTTCCCGCGTGTTTTAAGCCTTCTGCAGTATATTTCCAACATGTGATCGGAAGGCCAGCCGTTAATAAGCCGAACAAAAGCGTCGCGTTACTCGGTGAAGTGAACAGGTGATTTTATAGTTCTTGAGGCGACTGTTCTTAGTAGTTCGAACTACGAAGATGACTTCAAGATTAAGATATGTACATGTTATTTTTCATTACTTTCCGTAATAGTGGTGTTCATTGAATTCTTGAACATCTGTAGAACGAGTTTATCGTGCAATTTTTCAAGAAACGTCACGTTTTGCGGGAATAAAAGGGTGTCCGCTATTGGGTTAATGAATTTGCAGTATACCCCTATCCCGGACACTCCTGTCCGCCTTTGGATCAAATATGATTTTTTTGTTAGGAAGATTTTTTAACGTAGATCAGCTTATTCTGGACTGTGTAAAAGGGAGGAATTCGCCCCTATAAGTTATAATATGTCGGTCCAAAGTTGGACAGGGGTGTCCGGGACTGGAGTTTATGGATGTCCGCAATTGGAGAGGGGTGTCCGGGTTTGGATTTGGTTGATGTTCACGATTGGTCCCTCGAAAAAATAGAGCCAACGAGTGGGTATTTTCGCTCGTATTGGGCAATTTAATCTAGTATCTTTTTACCAACCTAATTTAAAATCAGAATGTGTCGTTATTCACATTGGGACATTATTCACGTGGTCGAATTTCAAATCTGCCCCATATGGGGTGTTTTAGGAGAGGAGGGGGCAATGGGGTATCTTTGTCATTACTGAACAAACTGGAGATTTGATTGTCGAACATGTTCGGATTACTCTGATTCAAGTCAAAGACTCCTTTTTTCAAAATTTTCAAATCTGACCCACAATGGAGTGGGGGGGGTGGGGGAGTTAAAGCGTTTTTCGAACGTCACTGAACGAACTGAGGATCTGATTTGTCGAATATGTTTGGAGTATCCTAACTTAAATCACGGCTATTTGAGAATTTTCAAATCTAACCCATAGGAGGGGGGTATTTTAGGGGAAGAGGGGGGGGGGGGGATAGAAATAGGGTATCTTTGTCACAACTGAAGGAATTGGGGATTCGATTGTCGGATATGTTTGGATTACTCTAATTCAAGTCAAAGACTAATTTTTTAAAATTTTTGAAATCTAACCCAGTGTTGAGGGGAGGGGTGGGGGGGTTAAAGCGTTTCGAACGTCACTGAACCAACTGGGGATCTGAGTGGGCTACTCTTTCAGAATTACTTTAACTTGGATCACAGGCTATTTGATAATGTTCAAGTCAACCAATGCAACGCAAGGGTAAACCAGCTAGTTTATAATACATTACGGACTAGGCTGTGGTATGAAATCTAGTAAAATTGTGAAAGCTAAACTACAATGTAAGAAATTATATCAATAAATCATTATTTTTGTTACTAGAATGTGAGTACCTACTTGATGTACCCATTAACCCCCTGTAAAGTGCCTATTTTCGTTCTTGTAGAAATGAAATATGTAATAATTAAGTAATACTTGCACCTGTCCGCCTTAGGATTTTAAATGTCCTCATTGGGAGCTCAATGATTTTTGCCATGTCCGCAATTGGTACACATACCTCTTATCGAAAATTCCCAATTATTCGATATTGTAAAAACGTTTATTGAATTTCCAGCTATTAAGGAGAAAGAAAAATAATTTGTGGTCCCAATCACACCCTAAGAAGTTGAAAATGGAACTGACTTAATAAAATAAGGAAGAACGAAGTTGGAATTTAGGCTTACCGTGTCCACCATTGGGGGTTTTACCTTAAATATTGGATGTGTTGCTTGTGATGATCACAGTAAGCACTGCGTATGACGAAATGAAAAATTACAACTTAAACAAATGAAGACAATTGGTAGATGTTTCTGGTACATAATTACCTCCTACCAGAAGTGGAGAACTACGAGATCACATCCCTGTTTTTGCACAACCATCTTGGAGCAGGAAGGGTCCGGGGGAAGGAAATCAAAGCATTCGATAGTTCGCAGGATTTCCCCTGTCTTCATATCTCGAATGAGGAGCTGCTCACCTGTACTGATGAGCATAATGTTGTCCATGACGATGTGAATACTGTAAACTCGTCCGTACTCGCTCTCAACTTGGAATTTGTCTACCAGACACAGCTTTTCCGTATCATAGACAGTCACTGTGGGAGGACATTCATCATATGCATGTTCTGCATAAGTAATGAGATTCCCAAAGGCCTGTACTCCCTTGCCTGTTAAAAATTTCCTATTTGTCAACGTGTCCAACATCCGACCATCTCTCAAGTCAAATAATAGCAATTTGTCCTCCAACTCACTTCCCATAATAGCCACTGTTCCCGTGAATAGTCTACTTTCCAAAGACCCTTCTAGTTGCAGAACAGTTTCACTGTAACCAGATTTCTCTACATCATAAGAACGAATCAAAGTGCTACTCAGATATCTCAGAGTTATATATATCGTATCATCACGTAAAAAGAAAGAGGCACGTTTTAATTGTTCTCCAGGCATCTGCTTAGGCAAAGCAACTCCTTGGATTTTGGTTTGGGATTCCAGATCCCAGATGTGCACTCTTAAGTTACATAATACACCTGCATCATAACGTGAATGCATGGCGACAAAATGCTTACCATTGTGGTCACACTCTATGTCAAGGTCGCCAGGGTAACCAATTTGCTCATACCAGTCTGTCAGGTCTGGGGTATCGGGGATGGTCTCCGTATGGTTCCTGTCATGCAAAGCGAGAAACTTCAGCTTCAGGTTCTTATCTTTGTCTTTAATATAAACCTGCAGCAACGTGCGTTGAACAATCACCAGGATGTTGTTGGAAAATTTGACGAGTTCTGGTGTGTGGTCCCTCAGCGCGAGATGTATTTCACCTGTCATGATCGGCTGGTCCACTATGTTGAACGCGGTGTATAGCGGTGAACCGGACCACTTAGGCACCAATAACAGTTCATTATCAGTCTCCACCTCGTCGAAGGGAGATGAATTATTGCTAATAAAGTCTTCCTGGCAGCATCCGTGTTTCCAATTTCTTTTGAGATCGACGTCATCCATGTATCTCCTTCTCCAAACGCACAGCCTCGGCAGATTCTCCGATTCGAACACTTCGTACGAAGATCCCACTCTCTTGCGTTCAGCCCGTAACTTCAATCTCTCCTCCGATATGTTTTTCCTGCACAGCTTTTTCCAGATGCGGTCGCTATTGACGGCATCGCGCCAACCAAGGCAAACTAACGAGCAGGATAAAACATCTTCCACATCTAAATGTTGCAAAATGATTTCAAAAACCTCTTCAGGCAAACCAAGATGGAAATCAACCGACATTGGAAGTCCGCGAGTTATGATAGATGCTGAAGACGACGATTTTAAAAAGACTTTATTGGGCAAAATGACACACTTTATGAATTACAACACAATGTGAACACTATGGCGACTGAATAAGGAATGAGAATACATCGTAGATCAACTGACCCTTTATATATGCTCATAACTTGTAAACAAGATAATGGAGTAAAAAAGATGATGAGTCTGGATTTCCCCATAACTAATGAGGTAAACAAGATAATGAGTGTCAATATATTTATAACTCCTTCCTCCCTAAGAGTGAAGCGTCCCCGCGATCTAAAATGATGTAATAAAAAGTCCAGTCATGCAGCATGACCCCATGAGCGAATTTTTGAAGAAATCTTCGACATTTCAGTCGCAATTGATCGTGTTGAGAAATTTTAGTTTATGATTTTGATAGACAAACATGGAATCAAATTATTAACACATGCACAGAGTAAACTCATCAGTTGTGATTACAATTTTTTTTTTTTTTTTTTTTTTTTTTTTTTTTAAGCACCTACTACCTACGTTTTAAACAGCATGGTTCTAGGATTGGTTATACAGGGATACTTCCATAAGAGTAGTTCAATCTGAATTTGGACTATGTTTCATGCAAATATTACCGATTTTTACAACTAGCGAACGGCATTATTTCGATTTTTGACTGATTTTTCAACTTTGAAATTTTTGAAAACTTGATACATATTCTTATAGGAAATTTTACGCTGATTCCGAATATACCACATGTTAGTATGCCGAAAAAATTATTTCGCACAACAAATCGCAAAAAAACAGGCTATTTTGAAATTTTTGACTACATTTTTGAAAATTTCAACCCGAAGATGTAATCCGATCATGCTGGCCAACGAACTTGAACTTTTGTTTTGTGTCCTTAACATTTTAAAATTTGTTTGAAGTTTCTAGCACATTTCTACGGACAGTTATCGTCTGGAATGACACATACATACATATATACATATATATACATACATACATACATACATAAAAAAGTCCAGTCATGCAGCATGACCCCATGAGCGAATTTTTGAAGAATATTACCGATTTTTACGACCAGCGAACGGCATTATTTCGATTTTTGACTGATTTTTCAACTTTGAAATTTTTGAAAACTTGATACATATTCTTATAGGAAATTTTACGCTTATTCCGAATATACCACATGTTAGTATGCTGAAAAAATTATTTCGCACGACAAATCGCAAAAAACAGGCTATTTTGAAATTTGTGACTACATTTTTGAAAATTTCCACCCGAAGATGTAATCCGATCAAGCTGGCCAACGAACTTGAACTTTCGTTTTGTGCCCTTAACATTTTAAAATTTGTTTGAAGTTTCTAGCACAATTCTACGGACAGTTATCGTCTGGAATGACACATACATACATATATACATACATACATACATATATACATACATACATACATACATATATACATACATAAAAAAATGCGTTAAACTTCAGAATATGATTCAGAATAGCCTGAAACGGATTTCTGCATAAATTTTTTTCAAAAATTCACATTCTACAAATTTTGAGGCGAGAGCAATAGCTTAATTTTCTTCAAAAATTCGCTAACATAATGGGTATTATGTGATAGTGATTGCCGGGGATGTTGGAATTGTTCTTAATGGAATAACTAATTCATGATCATCCACTTGAGACATTACATGAGGAGGAGATCGTGATTGTTTTGTTTTCCATCTCACAATAACAATTATGCCTATGACTACTAATATGAAAATAATAAGAACAGTCAAAAGATAAACAGTGTAGGTAGGTAGGTATATTGTTTGTTGAAACGATTTCTAAGATTCTTCCAAAGGTTCCATTTTCACATTAAATTGATGGATGTCTTCGAATGAGATGGGTAAAATGTAGGCTTTTTGGTGCCTCATTTAAGATTACCAATGGAAATTATTCACTTTCAAAGTAATGATAGTTGTTATTTGCATCTTGGAGTGTTTCATTTTGATAACATTTCAGTAAAGCGGTGGTTTTAGGTCTAGTAGTTAGTTTCTCATTGTTCTTAAAAATAGTGATATTTGATACATTATACAATAAGTATTGATTCACAATATTGACATACTTTACCAAAGTGGTAATGTTTGACAACACATAGTCTGTACAATGATTCACATTTTCCTTATAAAATATATATCGAGAATACATTCATTTTTAATTGTTTTAACATTAGTACAATAATATTTGTCTAACATCAACATACTCGTACAATTTCCATCTCCATATAAATTGCCGCCTTTAATAATCAATGTCGGATGTACTTGTAATGTATTAATTTGTTGATCCTGAGATTTGAATGGGTAAGAAAGCAGGGGCGGATCCAAAAATTTTTTCCGGAGGGGGTCACAGGGTAGAACAATATAAAAAATAACAAAAAATAACAAAATAACCAAACGAACAATACAAACCGAATTTTCTTACAGACTGAAAAAGCCAGAATAACCTTATGCCTAAATTCGTCCAATTTGTCTACTTAAAAACTAATTGTAATTATTTATAAAATTCATTGTTTATGTAAAAAATATTTTTTAATATTTATTAATTATTTAGCTGATAAATGTATTAATTTTCAATTATCTTCTAAAAAAGTGTCCTAATGTGTTTTCAAACAAAGTGGCGCCTTTTATGGCAGCGTAGCTAACTTCAGAGTTTGCAAATCAAAACATTGAAACCACAACAATCGATTGTTGATCTTGATCTCAGTGAATTCAGGATCGTTTTTACTGAATTTGGCAGGAAAGTAAACGAGAACGGGAGTTGAACTTCTGAGTTAGAATTTCCTTTTGCATTCACGTTTTTAATTATATGCTGAATTCTTAATCGATTCAGAATATCTGATCGATCCCACAACCACCACCTGCCATACAACACTTGTTCTATTTCAGATCAAAATAAATGCGAAAACTGAATAGTCTTCAATATTAACGAGGCCAGAGCTCGATGAGCAAGGAGGTGGGCTCTTAACATCTCTAGCATAAGCGTGACCTGTCGTAACTTCTTCTGTACTGAGAACAGCATAAATTAGGTTGAACAGATCGGTTAGGCTACTCTCTTCCATGATGACCCCACAGCGCCCATAAACGACAAAAAATGGCAGAAGCTGGGCTTGCATTGTTACACGTTCATCGCGACATCGAATTAGACATCGATGCGATAATCAACAGATTTGCGAAACAAAATAGAAAATTAGACTTTGTGTTATAAATGATCGTCCCAGTTAGAACTTTTACAAATGTAAACAATCACAAGTGTTGCTACAAACCAAATACATAAAAAAATCAGTATTCTATAAAAAGATTAGTCGTTATTATTGTTATATTTTGTTTCCAATGTTTTTAGTTAGCAATATGGTAAGTTAACTTTGGTCGTTTCTTTTGTTTCTGGTTTTTGATTTTACAAAAATTGGGTTCGTTTTGGTCGTTTGATTTTTTTTGTTATTGGGTTTGTCAACAATTCGTTGTCGTTCAGCTCTGCTTTTTGAAATGCAGGCTGTGATTCTGGGGGGGGTCATGACCCCTGTGACCCCCCCCCCCCCCCCCTTGGATCCGCGCCTGTAAGAAAGCAATAAATACGTCTCAGTTAAGGGTACCTGGAGAGGTAGGTAGTTGAAGAAAATAGTGTACGTAACGTTCGCTTAAGGAACAGTGAACTTTGCCAGTGTACCATAAGATTTCTGGTATATCCGATATTAATGTTACACTTTTTGTTGCATGACGAAATGATTGAATTTCCTTTCAAGAGATGATACTGCTATGAATAATGCTATTGACATTTTCATGTCTTTGCCCTGGCACATTGCACAAAAAACTGTCACGTAACGTAACGTAAATATTTTGACGATTTCCGCTTACAACCGAGTCGTTGCTAGGGAAATGGTACTTCGTCGTTTTTCATCCCAAAAAATTCGTTGACCATTCGTTCGAAAGCTCTCGATTTATCCAACCATATTATGTTTACTACTGCGAAGTGCGTGGCCAACAAGCTGAGTTATGAGCAAGGTTATTTGAATAATTGTGTACACTCAGGTGATCATTCTCAATAATTGATATTGTGAACATGATTGCCACCGCTTGTTAATTTCTGATGATTTCGATGATTTGATTCATAGCAGGTGATCCAAATATTGCGAAGCGGTGGTTAAATCATTTTAATAGGTAATTTCTATGCTTTACACTCTAGGAAGCTGTAATTTCTTATGTAGCCTCTTTAGGACATTGAATTGACGATGCCCAGGGTCCGGATCAGATGAGTGGCTTTTGAAGCTAATTTCTATGTTTTACACTCTAGGAAGCTGTAATTTCGTATGTAGTCTCTTTAGCACATTTACGTGACGATGCCCAGGGTCCGGATCAGCTGAGTGGCTCTTAGAGCTTGCATACGAGTCTGCAGGGGGGTAGGTGATGTAGCCTGGCTCGAATTCAATGAAGTACCCACGGGTGTCGGAACAATGAGTCAACACGATCGCGAATTCAATTAAGTACCCACGGGTGGGCGGTTTCTCTTATGGCCCATTTAATTGATTTGTACGCCCCGCCGTGCGATGCACGGGTGAGATCTGCCTAGTAATAAATACAATAAGAAAACACACATGAAAATGTCCCAATGTGTTGCAGACTCGTATGCAAGCATTTCAAGCTGCTTTGTCTTTTTTATGATTTAATAGTAAGTTTTTTTGTAATGTCCGTAACGAAATTAACGATGATTTTCACGTACAACCGAGTAGTTGAGTAGTTGCTATAGATTGTGTCACAATTTCAGTGTTTTTCATGTACAACCCAGCCGTTGTTAGGGGAATGAAAGCTACCAATTTCCCTCTCCTTACGTACCTGGCTACATTCCAAAACTAAGTTGATTCAGGCTAAGAATTGCATAGCAAATTATCCTCGTTTTATACGCAGTACAAAAGAGAAAAGATACGGCGAGGCGCGAAGCGCCGAGTATATATATATATATATATATATATATATATATATATATATATATATATATCTATATATATATATATATATATATATATATATATATATATATATATATATATATATATATATATATATATATATATATATATATATATATATATATATATATATATATATATATATATATATATATAATATATATATAATATATATATATATATATATATATATATCTTAGTTTAGTATACTAAGAATCCTGCCCTCAGCATATTGTTTGTTGCCATAGTTTTATAGTTCATTCACACATTGCTCAGTAACTACAACATGATCTACAATATAGAATGAAATAGGACATAACATCCCTCAGCCCTGAAGATGTCTAATAAATTGGACGAGACGTCGGCGTAAGGAAAAAACCTGATTTATTGACCAACCCTGGAGAACATTTACACCTTTTTTTACTAAATTCTAGCGATGTGTCTACATCGTTAACCTTATTTTCGATTAGCATTAAATTGGCTAGTACCTAATTATACATATAATTTTGTTCAAAAGAGAAGTTCATTATCAACTCCATTCGTAAGACTCAAGTTAGTTGTCTAGTGTTGTTTTGTATGATCTTTTCATCTTTGTTAAATTCAGTTATTAGTCTCTTGTTGATCGATAGTTGCTTCTCTACATTGTGCTCCAGATGATATGAATTTGACTCTATTTGATTAATAACCTCATTGTAATGACTTTTATCAGCATCCATTGTCCCTGCTATCCAGGATAGTGCAGTGCCTAGTCCATTAATGAGTCCTCTTTTAGTTCTCTTGGGAATTAATGTTGCCTACATACATATGTGGCCAAATTTGTCTTGAATATATAATTTTTGTCGATTTAGTATATTAACCTGATTTGAGTGCCTCGAGTTCCTTTGCATAAAGGTAAGTAACTTGGATAATGCATACAGTTCATCTTTTAATGCTTTAATGCTAATTGAATGAACGTAAGTGTAATATTCATTTATTGACATTTCATGTCTTTGCTATGGCACACAACCAAATTTTCGTTATGTCACGTTACGTTACGTAACGAAATATGCTCAATTTCTGATTTTCCGCTTACAACCGAGACGTTGCTTCGTCGTACTTCAAAGTCGTGCTTCAAATGGTACTTCGTCGTTTTTCATCCCACAAAATTCGTTCACCATTCGTTCGAAAGCTCTCGATTTATCCAATCATATTATGTTAACTACTGCGAAGTGCGTGGCCAACAATCACAGTTGTGAGCATGGTTATTTGAATTATTGTTTACACACAGGTGATCATTCTCAATAATTGATATTGTGAACATGATTGCAACCGCTTGTTAATTTCTGATTGCATTGAGTCTGCTACACATACCTACGCGTCTGCAACTGAAGACATGAAATGTTCCAATGTGTTGCAGACTCGTATGCAAGCGTTTCGTCTTTACATTCTTTACAACATTTTTACTTACCTACTCAATCTATTCTTGCATATTTTTTATATGGATCTTGAATTTTGATTGGTATGATACCAGGACCGCCTGCTAAATCAGTCAGCTTGTGAGCTAGGACGAGGTTTGGGAGAACTAGGACGTAGGTACAGGAGATTGATGACCATCAATCTTCTTGTTCATCTGCATGAAAAACATTATCAGTATCAATATGCTCAAATCTGCGAGGTCTTTTGATTAAAGCAGGATGAGTTTTTATTAAACTGTTTTTGGTTCTTATTTTTCCTTGCCTTTAATCATATCTGTCCGTGATAAATCCTTGTCACCCCGAAACCTATAGGTACCAGGTTTCAGTTCGATTTCCGAGACGGTCCCCTATAATTTTCAATGCCGTCAAATAAAACGTAGCCTGTGCGCATGCGCAAACGTAATTTCTCATAACGTCGATTTCTCATCATCTGTTGGTTCGATTATGTTCAAACTCAGTATGTAATTGGGTATATATGTTCTTGAAAAGTGCCAATAAATTATATTGCGATTGGTTGAGTAATAACTATTGCGCATGCCCGAAACTAATCAAGATTGACACAGGTATAACTCCGATTCTAATGGAACGATTTCGATGAAATTTTCAGTGATTGTGCGGGGTTTCTTTTAGACGGTCCCCTGTAACTTTCATTGCCCTCACATAAATAATAGTCTGTGCGCATGCGCAAACACTAATTTATTATAAAGTCGATTCGTATCATCTATTGGTCTGATTTCGTTCAAACTCGGGGGAGTAGATGTGTATATGATCCAGAAAAATTCCCTGTGATTTACATTGTGGTTGGAGGAGTAATTGATTAAAATTGATCAATACAGACGAAACTCTGAGACTGATGGACCAAGTTTTATGAAATTTTCAAGGATTGTGCGGTTAAGCTCTTAGACTTCCCCTGTAAATTTCATTCGTCAAACTTCCTTGTTTCCAATACTTCATTTTTCTTTGTTTGCATTTGAAAAGGGACTTATCCTTTTTTTTCAACTCCCTCACTGTTCTTTAGTCTCTTAGTGTGGTTTTAGATTTCACTAATAATAGCGTTATTCAAAATACGCTTTCCTATTCAAAACATACTGCCTATACCGATTCCCCAATAGGTATAAGGAATTTAGGTGCCCCCCCCCCCCCCCAGAGGTGCAATGGGGGCCTAAATCCTCATAAAAAGGTAGAGGAGAGTAAAGAGCATCCCGTCAGAGAGATACCTACTAATAGCTTTTAATGAGCCATGTTCGGAGTATATTGGTTGCCAGTCACCTGGAAAGCCCATCCAACGCCAAACCCAGCTGCTAAAACATTCGAGCACAGGCCGCAACGCCCGTTGTTTCATCAACGGGACGCCAACAGCGCTATCCCTGAAGCCGGGACCTCGATGGAGGTAACTCTGTTACACTCCTCCCCTTAAAGACATACTTGATTGAAGATCAAGTATGTTAACTAGGTGGAATAGTTAATAGCTGAGAACTGATGCTCATTCATTCATAAATAGCTGCATTGGCGATTGAGGATGGGAAAAGAGAAATTAATAGCAATACTCAGGTGGCTAAAAATTGAAAATATAAATGGGGAATAAAAGAGAGAAATTATAAGTCAAAGACCAATGAAATTATTTATATACCAAAGGGTGATAATGGGAATTCCTTCTGGAACCCCGGGCCATGTTTCTTCTGAAACATTAACGCCCCAAAAATAGTGGATTGGACTACTAGGCGTCAGCCGTGCATAATCCAAACCACGCTCTGCTACCATATAAGGAATTTAGGTGCCCCCCCCCCACCCCCCACCCACCAGAGGTGCAAAGGGGGCCTAAATCCTCATAAAAAGGTAGAGGAGAGTAAAGAGCATCGTCAGAGAGATACCCACTCCTACTAATAGCTTTTAATGAGCCATGTTTGGAGTATATTGGTTTCCAGTCACCTGGAAAGCCCATCCAACGCCAAACCCAGCTTCTCAAGAACACGAGAAAAAGCCAGCGACGCCCCTTGTTTCATCAACGGGACGCCAACAGCGTTATCTCTGAAGCCCTGACGGGACCTTGATGGAGGTAACTCTATTACATAGGATAGTAGATGACAGGTCTCCCAGACGTAGTGAACAGTAAATGAAATAGGTCGTGAAATGGCTCCATTTTTCGCAAGCTGGAAAACGTCATGTTTGAACTCATCAGCTATAGGTATCCATGTACACATCTTGCGAGGACATCCATTATTTGAATGTTCTCCTCCTAGATCCCTTAAATTTCACAATGAGCGGCCCCTGAATAGATGGAGGGAGGACAGTACTTCTTTTCCAGCTGTGCAAAGTGTCACAACAGTGTTAACTGGTAGATTTTGATTCTATTTAGTATAAAATATTCTTACACTCGGCCTCCTAGCCTTACTCTCTTCAAGATGAAATCAATTTAAAGTTAGGCACTTCCTTACATACCCTTGAACTTGATGTGTTCAGGAAGTTTTACATTTACATTTTACATACCGTGAACTTGGTGTGTTCAGGAAGTTTCGTGATTCTTTACAGATGAAATGGATTCTCAACAATGTTTCTCTGTATATTTTAGTAAATAGAAAACATACGATTTTATTTTTCCAGTGTAGCTGGGCACTTCATTCTTCCATTCCCTGGGATTCACAGCTACAATGCTACCAAATTTGCAGTCACCGCTCTGACGGAGGGTCTCAGGAATGAGGTGACTGGGCTCAATGCAAACATTCGAGTAACGGTATGTAAAACATTGAGGATTTCTTTAGTTTCACTTGGGCAGATTTACAGAAGCTGGTTATAGGTAGAATGAGTTTGCTGTGTGTCCCCACCTTAAGGCCGTATCACACTAGCATTTTTTCCGCATTTTTTCGGCGTTTTTAACCCTAGAATACTATCGAGGAGTCAAAATGACTCCAACCTCCAATTTTCATAGTGTACCGTGGCGCCCCAGGATAGGGGGTGACTCCCCTCCCAGCTATGCTTCCCCCAGGATGTCCGCTCAGTGACGCTCATGCTGCCTCTGACCTCACCACCCGTCGTTGCTATGAGGTAAATACTAAAGTCCTATACGTCAAAATGACTCCACGATAGTAATGCTGTAGGTGAGGTGGAGTCAGTTTGACTCCACGATAATATTGCACGCCCCTGATGTCGAGCCAAGTTGAGTCCATAATCACATTGTATGCCCCTGTTGTTCAGTCAAATTTACTCCACAATATCAAAAGGAGCTGTTATGTCAAGAACATGCATATTTGTACGAAGAAATTAGGCTGCTGCTTGAGGAGATGAGCGAACCAAATGACGACTTCGCACCAAGTTCTGAAGAAGACGAACCAGATCAATTCGACGGAATCGACTTGGAGGACAAAAACGATCCAGATTTTGTTGCTGAAGATGATGATGGGGAACTCTCGAGAGAAAGTGAGGACGAGGTGAAGGGGATTTGATAAAGGATAAACTCTCTCATCGTTGGACGATGATGCGGTTGGAGAAAAATCAGAAATTTAGAGCCACTCTAAAATCGACCATTCAAGGGAACCTCAACATGTCAGCACCGCCTCCTCGCCCTACTTCTGATCCTGTAGAAACAACTCAGAAGGAACCTGTGGGGGAAACTACAGTTTCAGCTCCGCCCCCTGCTGACTCTCAAAGCGCTCCACAGCCAACAACACCCAAACAAAAACCAGTAAAAAGGATGTATTGCAGCATGTGTCCGTCCTCTCTGAAGCAAAGAACGTCCACAACTTGCTCAAAATGTGACAGGCATAAAACATAGTTTTATTATATGACTGTAAACAGCCTAACATTCGTTTCAACTTTTTTCCTCTTCAATATTAACTAGAAAAGAAGTTCCATAGTATTTTGATAGAGAAAATAAGAATTTCATAATCTCAATTTTCGTAATAAATTGTGTACTTATTTGCTATTTATTTTCATTCCTATACTATTGTTTCTTGAATGTCCAAAGACTTTGATTGAAGACTGTGATTTGTGATTCACCTGAAACGGTAATATTGTTTAGTTATTGTTAGTCAAACGTTTAGTCAATTAGCAATGGAACTAAAGAAACTGACTGTCAAATTATTTTGCTAAGTAGGTATCGAGTTATTTTGAAGTCATTGTAATTGGAAGGATTAAAAGTTTATGGATTTCAGGTATTGTCAAATGCATACATATTTTGTAATTAAGAAGGAAATGATTAAACATTTAATTTGATCATACGATTTTTTTAAATAAGAAAAATCTTGTTTTTAAGCGGAAAGGAGCGGATATTATGTTGAATACAGCGATAATATGTTGTTCACAGTTCATTGTATTATGGTTTTGTATTATGGGTATCGATACTGCTAGAAAAATATCGGATCGTATCGAGTATTGATACTTAGGTGGTATCGCAACGTCCCTAGCCAGAATGCGCTGTTTTTGCACTTATTCCTCCTCAACATCCACAGCTGACCTTGAAAAAAAGCACTTTGCCTTCTTCACGTTTCAGTGTTTAAAATGCGAAAAAAATTCGGAAAAAATGCAAGTGTGATACGGCCTTTAGTGTATGGCACCTGACCCACCTGTAACAGTGTCACTTTTCTTGCATGGGAACAAGAGAGGAGTCAACTCCAACTCACCCTATTGGCATATTGGGGAACCTTGCTCACATATCTCAGAATGCCACCACACTAAAGAGTAGGTATTTGGGGAAGCTAGACAGCTAGTTGTAGGTAGAATGAGTTGGCTGTGTGTGTAGCCAAAGGGCTCACTCAGTTGCTCTGGCCAAACAATTTTAATATGGCTGCAAACCAACTCAGGAACGTACTGATAACTTGGATAAAGACCGAAGTCCATAAAATACCGTCTACACACAGACCATTTTCATCATCCATGTTGGATTATTATTTTTAATAACCAACCTTGGTAATAGGCCGAGAAAAAAACTTTTTTAAAACACCCACACAATTTTTTGGTTCAAGTTTCAAGAGATGTCAATTCAAAAAATCCATCGTCCAAAGCCTATCTAGACCAAACTTTATGAAATTTGGCTCAAAAATCACACAGTGGTTGGGGATTTGCCAGTAACCTCGGCATCACGTTCGATCGACCATAATGGATATAATTAAAGGGCTGAAATTAAAAATTGAGATTTCAAACACTTTGGGAGTAAGAGCAGTTTTTTAGTTATCATTAATAGATATTATCCCAATGAATCAAATGAAACCTCCCGGATCGCTATAGATTCATCCGTTTGCTCTCCCTGTGGGCTAGAATTTTTGCAAGAATAAAAATTACTCAGCAACATGGGAGCGAACCATAGCGGGTGGAATATAGCAAAAATCGTCATGTAAACTATGAGGATAGTATCTGCTGATATAACTTCAATGGAATTTTAACTTCAAAAAATTGATCATTTTTAGCGAATTTTTGAAGAAAATTAAGCTATTGCTCTCGCCTCAAAATTTGTAGAATGTGAATTTTTGAAAACATTTTATGCAGAAATCCGTTTCAGGCTATTCTGAATCATATTCTGAAGTTTAACGCATTTTTTTATGTATGTATGTATGTATGTATATATGTATGTGTCATTCCAGACGATAACTGTCCGTAGAATTGTGCTAGAAACTTCAAACAAATTTTAAAATGTTAAGGACACAAAACGAAAGTTCAAGTTCGTTGGCCAGCATGATCGGATTACATCTTCGGGTTGAAATGTTCAAAAATGTAGTCAACATTTTCAAAATAGCCTGTTTTTTGCGATTTGTTGTGCGAAATAATTTTTTCAGCATACTAACATGTGGTAGGTATATTCGGAATCAGCGTAAAATTTCCTATAAGAATATGTATCAAGTTTTCAAAAATTTGAAAAATCAGTCAAAAATCGAAATAATGCCGTTCGCTAGTTGTTAAAAATCGGTAATATTTGCATGAAACATTGTCCAAATTCAGATTGAACTACTCTTATGGAAGTGTCCCTGTATAACCAATCCTAGAACCATGCTGTTTAAAACGTAGGTAGTAGGTGCTTGTTTAAAATTGCATTCCATGTTTGTCTATCAAAATCATAAACTAAAATTTCTCTACACGATCAATAGCGACTGAAATGTCGAAGATTTCTTCAAAAATTCGCTCATGGGGTCATGCTGCATGATTGGACTTTTGTCACATATAGATGGACTTGTGATTCGTTGGTGGATGATTTACTTTACATTATTAATTTTCAGCTGGTGGGTCAGCTCATGTCGGATGATGTCATGTATTTTTTGGCTTGGCATCTTGTGTTTAACCGAGCGACTTTTTGGATGATTATATATGTTAACCCAGACATAACCTTAAATGAGTTTGGCTTGAAGGGCAGAAATTGTTTTGGCGTTAATGGATTAGTGGTGTAATATCATTGTCAGCAAACGATACTTTGTTAACTTTCAATGAAGAACTTTTGGTACAATCGAAGAATCGTTTACCAGGACGAGGTTCTTAGGCTTTTTCCGTTTTTGAAGTTCATTGGAGGTTTTGGGGATTTGCATACAGGTAGCACATGTCACGAACGCCACGTAATTATATGGAAATGTTATGTGATAACAGGAAATATCGAATATTATTCTAATCAGAATAACACCGCATTACAGAGTTTGAGCCCTGGTGCAGTTGAGTCGGAGATCACAGCCCGATTCAAGAATGATGACAGCAGCTCAGAAGCCGTAGACCATTTTGAAATGTTGCCCGCCAAAGACATTGCGGACTGTGTGCTATTCATCCTACAAGCCCCTCAACGAATGAACGTAAGTTGTGACAATCTATGTGATTAAATTGCTTAATCCTCTATAGTAAATGCTTATTGGTATATTTATATACTGGTTGTCCCATGGAAAGGTACACCATCCTGCATTTTCCCTGAATTTAGCGTAAAAAATTGGGACCAACACCATTCTTCATAACGAAAATACTTTTGTTCGTGCCACTTGCTGAAGCTGGATTCACATAGAGCGGAGCGAGCGCGGAAAACAGAAGAACGGAAGGACAGAACGCAATCTGATTGGCTGTTGGGACAACAGTTGAGGAGGGTGGGTGCCATGTTGTCGGAAGGGGCGGACAAGCTGGTTTCACATGGAGCAGAAGGTGTGGAAAGACGGAAAAAACAGTGGAGGGGCGGCGGAGTTGGAGGCGGCGGTCACCTTGAACGGAATCATAACCTTCTTACTGAAAGCCTCTCTGATCAGAAACCTCTACTTGCGGTTATCAACATTCCTGTCCAATGAGCTTGCACAGAGCTCGACGGGATGCGGAAACGGTATAAAAATGTTTACCACCATTCACTGTCCACCCATTCCGACAACATGGCAGCCACCATCCTCAATTGTTGTCCTTACAGCCAATTAGATTGCGTTCCGTCCTTTCGCTTTGCACGCACTCGTTCCGCTCCATGTGAAACCTACAGCGGTCAGTGGTAGAAATTTTCATATCGTTTCTGCATTTGCAAGCGCAGTAAACAGGAATGTTGATAACCGCAAGTAGAGGTTTCAGATCAGAGAGGCTTTCAGTAGGAAGGTTATGATTCCGTTCACCACGGAGACTGCTTCATGTGAACACTCTTCCCGACTCCGCCGCCTCCTCCACTGGTTTTTCCACCCTTCCGTTTTTCCACATTCCATGCTCGTTCCGTTCCATGTGAATCCAGCTTGAGAAGTCGAACTCGCCTTAAACTCTGTTTCCAAGGTTCCAGGGGAGTTCAGTTAGTAATCTTGCCGTTTCATAGTTTATTTGGATAATGAAATGAAAAACGCACTAGTCCCTAAAACGCCTCACCTGACCCTAGTTTGGTGGTCTAGGTACTTGCAAACTCGCATCTCAAAAATACATAACATCAAGTAGTCAATCCCTTAGTAAAAGTTCAGATTAGTTGGACATACAGGCCTCTTAAAAGAAGCCACCTTATAAACAAACATCTATGTGGTTATTAACTCGAATTCCGTTTTTACAGGTGGCTGAGATGAGGGTGCTACCCACTAAAGAAACTGTACTGTCTCTAGCACAGGTAACTGTGAACTTCTTGGAGAAGGCTGCGCCCAAGTGAATTTTGTGAACCTTTCCCAACTCACACAATCCACCACGCCTGCGTAACATCACTCGCCTGCGAACCCCAAGTCCTTCATGAAACTTGGTGCATCGTCGTGAAACTTGTTTTTATAATAAATATATATTTAATTACAAAAAACATACAATTACAAATATACAATTTAAATCAACTACTTAATTTTTTTACCTAACCTATGTTTCTCGTACGTGAAACACAATTTTAACTTGACAGATAATAAATTAAGAGGTAAGTACTTTAAGCAAATAAGTAGGTAGGTACCTACCTACATAAACCATGTAGGTAATGGGGTATTCCGGCTGGTCGGAATTTTGAAAGTTTGACCTCAAATTCGGATTATTATCATTGTTATTATTATTATTATTTTTTTTTTATTTTTTTTTTTTTAAGCATGGAACATGCTTTAGCTTTGAGCTAACTGGCGAAAAGTGTCACATTTTTTTAGAGACGCGGTTGGGAGACGGCGATGTGTCACGAAATTTTTGACATTTTCATGTCTTTACTGTGACACATAAATGAAAAAGCGTCACGCGGGGAGCGTCACGCGGAGAGCGTTACGCGGAGATTCCCTAATGATCCCACAATTCTGAGATTTGGTATGAAGCCCCTTGAGGGACTTCTGAACACAACTGACCGATCCCAGATCAGCTGAGTGGCTCTAGAATCCAGTTTTTTTCCCTAATGATCCCACGATTCTGAGATTTGGTATGTAGCCCCTTGAGGGACTTCTGAACACAACTGACCGATCCCAGATCAGCTGAGTGGCTCTAGAATCCAGTTTTTTCCCTAATGATCCCACGATTCTGAGATTTGGTATGTAGCCCCTTGAGGGACTTCTGAACACAACTGACCGATCCCAGATCTGCTGAGTGGCTCTAGAATCCAGTTTTTTCCCTAATGATCCCACGATTCTGAGATTTGGTATGTAGCCCCTTGAGGGACTTCTGAACACAACTGACCGATCCCAGATCAGCTGAGTGGCTCTAGAATCCAGTTTTTTCCCTAATTATCCCTCGATTCTGAGATTTGGTATGTGGGCCCTTGAGGGACTTCTGAACACAACTGACCGATCCCAGATCAGCTGAGTGGCTCTAGAATCCAGTTTTTTCCAAAATAAACTCTAGCCTACACATCGTACTATTCTCATCATCGGCCATTACTCTTCGTTACAAAATCTGATGATAATAATGATGTAATTATGGAATGAGTAAAACCAAATTGTATTTTAAAATTTATTTGAATGAGAAAATTTTTTTTTTTTTTTTAACGTGTTTTTGCAATAAATTTCCACAAACAAAAGTACAATACGGGGTTTTTATAGGAAGGGGAAAGGGGGCGCAAAGACATAAAATGTCTCTCGTGGTTGCGTACTTGTACGAAAGCTGTATCCACCGTATGAGTTTCAAGAGGTTCTAATACCAAGTTCAGATTTAGCGAATTTAGTTTTCAGAATGGAAGAGTTCATTTTCATTTTCTCCAAAATCGTTTCTGTTTTCTTATGATTTTCACCTACAACCAAGCCGTTGCTGGGGAAATGAAAGTTCTTTAGTTTTCATCGGACAAAAATCGTTCTCCATTCGTTAGAAAGCTCTCGATTTATCACGCATTTCTTTCGTACATGTTCTTCTATTTATGTCGAAGTCTTATATTTATTTATGTTATAAATTGATATAGTAAACAATGCCGCTTGTTTTGTGACATTAGATACATATTTGCATTGAACTTGATGGTATACAGTCCAAAAGCAGCAGTTTTTGAAGTTGTAATAAACTTGTAATAGGAGGCTATAGAGTTGTAATAGGAGGCTGAAATTTTGAATAGATCAGCTATAGGCCTGCTGTGTATGATTGACAAAGTGAAGACTACACAGATCAGCTAAGTGAGCTCGGGAGCATTTTCTCTCCTAAAAGACCTAGAAGGAAGTAATTTGGTCTGAAGCCTCAGTATGCATGCTGAGGACGATTGACAAAGTGGAGGAACCACCCAGATCAGCTCAGTGAGCTCGGTAGCTCATTTCACTCTCAGTAGACCTAGGAGGATCATTTCTCTCCTAAATGACCTATGAGACTGAAATTTGGTATGGAGCTTCTATAGGCCTGTCGTGTCCTAGTGAAAAAGCGAGGGATCACCCAGATCAGCTGAGAGAGCTCGGTAGCTCATTCCTCTTCTAATAGACCTAGGAGGCTGAAATTTGGAATGATCATCGCCTATAGGCCTGCTGTGTACGATTGACAACGTGAAGACTACACAGATCAGCTAAGTGAGCTCGGGAGCATTTTCTCTTCTAAAAGACCCAGGAGGAAGTAATTTGGTATGGAGCCTCAGTAGGCATGCTGAGAACAATTGACAAAGTGGAGGAATCACCCAGATCAGCCGAGTGAGCTCGGTAGCTCATTTCACTCTCAATAGACCTAGGAGGCTGAAATTTGGTTTGGAGCGTCTATAGGCCTGCTGTGTACGATTGACAAAATGAGGAACCACTCAGATTAGCCGAGTGAGCTCGGGAGCTTATTTCGCTCCTAATATACCTAGGAGGCTGAAATTTAGTATTGTGCCTCTATAGGCCTGCTGTTCGACAAAGTGAGGACCCACCCTAATCAGCTGAGTGAGCTCATTTCTCTCTTAACCCTTCGAGGTCACTCTGGGGTCAAAATTGACCCCACCGAATATATTTCGTATGATTTTCGGGCTTTACAATTTTTTTTAGCCAAAAGGGACGATTGACTAAGTGGATGAACCACCCAGATCAGCTGAGCGAGCTCGGTAGCTCATTTCACTCTCAATAGACCTAGGAGGATCATTTCTCTCCTAAATGACCTAAGAGACTGAAACTTGGTATGGAGCTTCTATAGGCCTGTCGTGTCCTAGTGACAAAGCGTGGGATCACCGAGATCAGCTGAGAGAGCTCGGTAGCTCATTCCTCTTCTAATAGGCCTAGGAGGCTGAAATTTGGAATGATCATCGCCTATAGGCCTGCTGTGTACGATTGACAACGTGAAGACTACACAGATCAGCTAAGTGAGCTCGGGAGCATTTTCTCATCGAAAAGACCCAGGAGGAAGTAATTTGGTATGGAGCCTCAGTAGGCATGCTGAGGACGATTGACTAAGTGGATGAACCACCCAGATCAGCTGAGCGAGCTCGGTAGCTCATTTCACTCTCAATAGACCTAGGAGGATCATTTCTCTCCTAAATGACCTAAGAGACTGAAATTTGGTATGGAGCTTCTATAGGCCTGTCGTGTCCTAGTGAAAAAGCGAGGGATCACCCAGATCAGCTGAGAGCTCGGTAGCTTCAATCTCTCCTAATAGACCTAGGAGGCTGAAATTTGGAATGATCATCGCCTATAGGCCTGCTGTGTACGATGGACAACGTGAAGACTACACAGATCAGCTAAGTGAGCTCGGGAGCATTTTCTCTCCTAAATGACCTAAGAGACTGAAATTTGGTATGGAGCATCTATAGGCCTGTCGTGTCCTAGTGAAAAAGCGAGGGATCACCTAGATCAGCTGAGAGCTCGGTAGCTCATTCCTCTCCTAATAGACCTAGGAGGCCGAAATTTGGAATGATCATCGCCTATAGGCCTGCTGTGTACGATTGACAACGTGAAGACTACACAGATCAGCTAAGTGAGCTCGGGAGCATTTTCTCTCCTAAATGACCTAAGAGACTGAAATTTGGTATGGAGCTTCTATAGGCCTGTCGTGTCCTAGTGAAAAAGCGAGGGATCACCCAGATCAGCTGAGAGCTCGGTAGCTCATTCCTCTCCTGATAGACCCAGGAGGCTGAAATTTGGAATGATCATCGCCTATAGGCCTGCTGTGTACGATTGACAACGTGAAGACTACACAGATCAGCTAAGTGAGCTCGGGAGCATTTTCTCTCTCAATAGACCTAGGAGACTGAAATTTGGTTTGGAGCGTCTATAGGCCTGTCGTGTCCTAGTGAAAAAGCGAGGGATCACCTAGATCAGCTGAGAGCTCGGTAGCTCATTCCTCTCTTAATAGACCTAGGATTCTGAAATTTGGAATGATCATCGCCTATAGGCCTGCTGTGTATGATGGACAAAGTGAAGACTACACAGATCAGCTAAGTGAGCTCGGGAGAATTTTCTCTCCTAAATGACCTAAGAGACTGAAATTTGGTATGGAGCTTCTATAGGCCTGTCGTGTCCTAGTGAAAAAGCGAGGGATCACCCAGATCAGCTGAGAGCTCGGTAGCTCATTCCTCTCCTAATAGACCTAGGAGGCTGAAATTTGGAATGATCATCGCCTATAGGCCTGCTGTGTACGATTGACAACGTGAAGACTACACAGATCAGCTAAGTGAGCTCGGGAGCATTTTCTCATCGAAATGACCTAAGAGACTGAAATTTGGTATGGAGCTTCTATAGGCTGTCGTGTCCTAGTGAAAAAGCGAGGGATCACCTAGATCAGCTGAGAGCTCGGTAGCTCATTCCTCTCTTAATAGACCTAGGAGGCTGAAATTTGGAATGATCATCGCCTATAGGCCTGCTGTGTACGATTGGCAACGTGAAGACTTCACAGATCAGCTAAGTGAGCTCGGGAGCATTTTCTCTCTCAATAGACCTAGGAGACTGAAATTTGGTATGGAGCTTCTATAGGCCTGTCGTGTCCTAGTGAAAAAGCGAGGGATCACCCAGATCAGCTGAGAGCTCGGTAGCTCATTCCTCTCCTAATAGACCTAGGAGGCTGAAATTTGGAATGATCATCGCCTATAGGCCTGCTGTGTACGATTGACAACGTGAAGACTACACAGATCAGCTAAGTGAGCTCGGTAGCTCATTTCTCTCCTAATAGACCTAGGAGGCTGAAATTTGGAATGATCATCTCCTATAGGCCTGCTGTGTACGATTGGCAACGTGAAGACTTCACAGATCAGCTAAGTGAGCTCGGGAGCATTTTCTCTCTCAATAGACCTAGGAGACTGAAATTTGGTTTGGAGCGTCTATAGGCCTGTCGTGTCCTGGTGAAAACGCTGCAAATTATTTCACAAAGGTTTATTATTTTTTCAATTGAGTATGATCGTAGTTATAGTTGGCTAGCGTACGTCATAAGACCCGTCCAGACTCCTCGGCGTGTCCTACTTCGAATTGCCACAACCTATACTTCTATAATTATATACGCATGTTTATATTTCTCGATTTGAGCTCCTATCTATTCAAATAGTTATTGCCTTAATAATATCATTATCTAAGTACGTACGAAAAGTTGAGAGGATATGTTATTAAATATGCGTAGGAAAAGCTTTGGTATTAACACACAAATATGACCTTGAAAAAAACATATTCATGCCTCGAAGGAACGCCGGCGCCGTACCCACCACAAGGTGCCGCGGCGCCTCCTCTCACTCCACCCCCCGCTCCCCCCCCCCCCCCCCCCCCCCCCTCACCACCCACCGTGACCCCCTGCCAAGCGTGCCAGGCGTGCGCGCGTCGAAAAAGACACTTTTTTGCCCGTTTTTGGCCCATAGCATCTATGCGAGTAAAGCAATCGGGATGGTTAAACGTTAGGACCAACTAGACCCCAAATGGAGTCTATGTGCGAAAGAACGGGTTTTTTAAGTCAATTCTTGGGCCTTTTATGGCCCGGACGGCGAACGGCGGACGGCGAACGGCGGACGGCGAACGGCGGACGGCGAACGGCGGACGGCGAACGGCGGACGGCGGACGGACATTTCAAATTTGGATTCTACGCACCTTGAAATGTAAAGTGACAAAGTTTGAGGGGGGGTTATAAAAAATTTTTTGCTACACGATCACATAGGCTTATTATTGGAAATAATAAACGAAAAGCGAGGGATCACCCAGATCAGCTGAGAGCTCAGTAGCTCATTCCTCTCCTAATAGACCTAGGAGGCTGAAATTTGGAATGATCATCGCCTATAGGCCTGCTGTGTACGATTGACAACGTGAAGACTACACAGATCAGCTAAGTGAGCTCGGGAGCAATTTTCTCTCCTAAATGACCTAAGAGACTGAAATTTGGTATGGAGCTTCTATAGGCCTGTCGTGTCCTAGTGACAAAGCGTGGGATCACCGAGATCAGCTGAGAGCTCGGTAGCTCATTCCTCTCCTAATAGACCTAGGAGGCTGAAATTTGGAATGATCATCGCCTATAGGCCTGCTGTGTACGATTGACAACGTGAAGACTACACAGATCAGCTAAGTGAGCTCGGGTGCATTTTCTCTTCTAAAAGACCCAGGAGGAAGTAATTTGGTATGGAGCCTCAGTAGGCATGCTGAGGACAATTGACAAAGTGGAGGAATCACCCAGATCAGCCGAGCGAGCTCGGTAGCTCATTTCACTCTCAATAGACCTAGGAGGCTGAAATTTGGTTTGGAGCGTCTATAGGCCTGCTGTGTACGATTGACAAAATGAGGAACTACTCAGATTAGCTGAGTGAGCTCATTTCTCTCTTAATATTTGGAGGAAGCTGAAATTTGGAATTTAGCAACGTAACTACGAGAGAAAACATGATGCATGATTTTTATTTATTGGTTGCAACAGAAAATCGACAATATTTTTATTAGATTTTTGGATTCTTTTTTCTTGGTCGGTTTTTTTGGTGTTTTTCAGATTTGTCCACCATATTACTTTGATAACGATTAGTGTTTTTTGGGGCTCCTTGACAATTTTTTCTGTTGATTTAAATAGAATCTAATTATTTGAAGTTTGTTTCAAGGTTGCTATTGTTATCTTCAGAATATTTCCACATTTCACATCATAATAGCCATTATTGTGAAAAGTTAACACTCAAAAAACCTTGGGACAAATTAATTATTGTACCATAGAACACCTCGTTTTCGTTTTTTTTTTTTTTTTTTTTTTTTTTTTTTTCGTCTTTATTTTGAATAATATTCAAATATCGCAGTTTTAAAAGAATTTTGCATCTCATCCCAGAACCCAAGATGCCTTTCACAAAAAGGCCTTTCCATCCTCAAATTGGTGTTTCATTTTCCCCAAAAGTTTCTTCCGTGGGGCAAGTGCGTTTTCAAATAAGGGGCAAGTGCGTTTCATCAAAAACCACATGAAATTACCAGGAAAATAAGAAAATCAAGGTCTTGAAGCCTAGTTTCTATCCAGAACCTCTTCCTCAACCCCCACGCACAACCGCACGCGTCTCCCAAACCACAGTCCTATCTTATTCTACAAAACTCTGGAGACTTCAAATTCTCTCTCATGCAAACCTCATTCCCCAACCGACAGCGAATCAGCGGACAGCCAACAAGTGGATGAGTTTATTGCCCATTTTATCAACTCAGGAATTCATATTAAGTTGCTAAAAATTATCTATTTTGCGGAGTTTTATTTTTCATTTAGATTCATTTTTAATTATACCTAAAATCTACCTACTTTGGCTCATTTTATTTTGACATGGATCTTCTTTTGGCTGGGGGTCAAGGAATTTTTCGCGAATAGACAAGGGGTCAGTAGGTATTCCTTATTATCACTAAAAATATGTCTGTAACAGTATGATTTTTCTATGATAAGGACAATTTTCTTGTTTTTCCCTACCGCCATCTTGTTTTTTCCTACCATATTGTAAGACTGGCTTCACCAACAACGTGTGTTGATTAATATAGCATTTCCAAGCCAAATGAAACCTTTTCCAAGACAAATGAAACCTTATCCAAACCAAATGAAACCTTTTCCAAACCAAATGAAACTTTTTCCAAACCAAATGAAACTTTTTCCAAACCAAATGAAACCTATTGAGAAAATGAGTGAGGTTCCAAGTACACTACCTTCCTCCTTATTCCCCTATGTTGAATCCAGTGGAAAAGGCCTTCTCGAAAATAAAATGTCACGCGAAGAACACACTGAACGAACCGGATGAAAACCTCATTTTGACGCAAGTCATTGATAGATGCGTCAGAACTGTAACAGCAACTGACTCATACAATTGTGTGATGGACATAATGATGCAGTTGCCTCGAGCCGCCACCGGTAGTGACTAACATTGACTGATTGAACCTCTAAGACTGAATTTCTGAAATTTTGTAATATATATTATTTATCTACGATTGTTTACTTTACAGACATACACTACGTTTGGGGAAAGTTTCATTAGGTTTGGAAAAAGTTTCATTTGATTTGGAAAAAGTTTCATTTGGTTTGGAAAAGGTTTTATTGGTTTGGAAAAGGTTTCATTTGATATGGAAAAGGTTTCATTTGGTTTGGAAAAGGTTTCATTTGACTTGGAAAAGGTTTCATTTGGCTTGGAAATGCTATATATTCCGTATGTGAATATGTATATGAAAATAAGTCATTCCAGCACTTTGAGTTCCAGTACATCAATATAATATGAAAGTTGTAAGAAAATTGTCCTTATCATAGAAAAATCATACTGTTACAGACCTATTTTTAGTGATAATTAGGAATACCTACTGATCCTTGGTCTATTCTTTCTAGATAATTATACATGAATAGGACCCAGATCCTGGGTTGAAACGTCGCAATAAAGAACATAAAACTCAAGACTAGACTTGTCATTCTACAATCCTGAATATATATATATATATATATATATATATATATATATATATAAATAATTCATTATATCTATTAAAGATAGGGAAGCGAGTCAAGCCGAACGAGTAAATATGACTAATAGATCTGCGTGATATTATGTAAACAGAGGCGGAAACATTTTGTTTTGACGATGTTGGCCGCTCCAAAAATAGGATGGGTGGATGAAACTGAAATTATCTCGAGAGAGGCAAAAAAGTAAATAAAACAAACACGGTTTTTAAAGAGAGGAGGCAGTGAGAATTGACTCGCAGAGGTGGGAGAGAGGATTCCACGATAAGAACTAGTTAGAACGCCAAGGTCTTTCGCCCAGGTCACGGGGATATAACGCTCAGACAGTATCAGGATCTGTGCAGGAGACCTGTTTCTCGCTAGTCGCGTCACATCTCCACAGTTTCCTATTATTGTGAATTTGATATTATTTAAGAATCGAATATTATGCCGGCCGTCGAGGGTAAAGTAGCGGTAGTGACTGGGGCCAGTTCTGGGATCGGGGAGGCCATCGTAAAAGAGCTGGTTGGAGCAGGAGTCATCGTCGCTGGACTCGCAAGGAGAATCGACAGAGTTGAGGTACCCAAGTTCAGAACATGTTTATTCATTTATTTATTCACGGACTGAAGCCCATTTTTCATAGAAAGGTTATAATACAGTCTGAGGATGTAAGCTTAATAACCTTTAAAATGACATGTACATTTTAAATTAATACTAATAGGCGATAGAGAAGAAATAATATTTATATCATGACTTCTCTGTTTTATGATAGAAATTTACTGTCGGTGGAGCCGCTCCGAAATTTCCTGCATGAAATTTAAAACTCCTGACATATTTCTCAAAACCAGACCAAATTCATAGTTGAACAAAAAAAGAATCACGAAAATATGACGAGATTAGCTAAAATATCATGATTTATTACTATTACCTCCTTCCATGACGAAATTTGAAACTCGACATACGATCCAAAACTAAACCAAATTTATAGCTGAACAAAAAGAAAATCGGGGGAGCAATTATATATTAATTAATTATATATAAATGCAATTATTTTCTTCCACTGAAAATATAAATGAAAGTCAACTAATCAGGTTCCTCATGAGGAATTTTTTGTTTGAAATGTCAACAACAGTAAAACGAATTTTTAACAAACAAATGTGAAGGAGAAGAAAAAAATATTGTTAAGTAGGTAGTAGTATATAATCTTAGTTACTGACGTCCCAAAAAATCAGAAAATTACTGTGTACTTCAAGCAAAACTGTGAATGATCGCAAAAATTCGTGATCGTGAAAATGAGAATCGCAAAAATTCGTTAAAATATTGTGAATAGAACATTATGATTTATCAGTTTTCTACCCCCTCCATCACCCCCTGCCATTATAAAATTAGAAACTCGTTCCAAAAAAACGTCCCAAAACTATATTGAATCCGTAATGGAACAAAATAAGAATCTCGAAAATCGGTCGAGGATTGGTGTTAAGCAGGGGTGCCCCCCCCCCCCCCCCCCCCCCCACAAGCGCAACGACTCAAGCCCCCCCCCCCCCCCCCCAACTAAAATATTTATTAAATAGGTAATGTAAATGATACACTGATGTGATAAAGAATGTTGTATTTCTTGTTTTACAAATGTATGTAATTAATTTTTAATTGACAGTAAAACAAGTACAATAAGTATATGTAGAATTTCAATTATCTACAGTAACTATATACATTGCTCAAAAAACACCATTTAGGCTACTATAGCTAAACAAGCCAAAGTATATTATATTTAACGTTATTAGTTATATGCCTTATTAGGTTTGCCTACAATCGACAGAGCAGTTTTTTTCTTTGAGAGAGAGAGAGAGAGAGAGAGAGAGAGAGAGAGAGAGAGAGAGAGAGAGAGAGAGAGAGAGAGAGAGAGAGAGAGAGAGAGAGAGAGAGAGAGAGAGAGAGAGAGAGAGAGAGAGAGAGAGAGAGAGAGAGAGAGAGAGAGAGAGAGAGAGAGAGTTTTAGAGTTTTATTGTTTTCCATACCACAGGTATATAACAAACGTCAGGTACATTCAACATAAAAATTTGTCACTAAATCTATAACAATCAATACCGCCAAAATATCGTCCAAATCATTGAGTTAAAAACGAAAAAAAAAGAAAGAAAAATTCTGTGATAAATAAATAAAAGGGAGAAGAAAATAAAAAAATAAATATAGCTCGCCCTGTATGGCACCGGCCGAGCCATGCCCAAACCGGGCCCAGGCCCAACCCACCACGGCGGCATCCCACGAGCAACTCAAAAAAGCTACCTTAAGGGGGAAAAACCGACAAGGGAGCCGCCCCAGGGCCCAGCCAGACCGACCCGACCGACGCCACAGCTCCACGTGAACGACATACAGTGTCACGCCAACGGGGACAACAGAAATTTACAAAACAAAGGAATATCAACAACATTTAGAGAGAAGAAAATATGAAATAAGAGCACGAGTACAAATTTATAAAGTTTCCTCGGCTGAATGACTAGATGGAAATAAATAGTTAAATTTTACATAACAACTATCACAGTCACAGAAAAAATAAATAATAACAATAATGACAAGAAAACGACGGCATAACAATTTGACACTTAAATGGTATACATTAACTAGGACGAATAGAAATAATTACCTAATGAATTAACAACATTTACCAAACAATGAAGTTTAGTAGATTATACATATAAAAATTCTCTCAATTATAGTCAAGGATCTCAATAAAATTAGTCAATAATAATAAATAATAATAATAAATAGTAAATAATAAATAGTCAACGGCACATATTATAGGTACTTATTAATTGTGCTGATGATAAAGAAAATGCATCAATTATTTCCTCATTAGATATAGACTCCATCACATCTTTCTCTGCAGAAAGAACCAACAAGTTTGACAGCCAAGCATCTCCCATTGCAGCTCTGAGCCTGTTTTTTATTATTTTTACCCGGCTCATTGCTCTTTCCGCCGAGCAACTGGTCACTGCTAGTGATAGTAAAGTTGTATATATACGACTTTTAAAGCCAGAAAAGTGTATTAGGCACCGGTAAGGTTTTAAAAACCCTTTACTTATCCACAGATTTTTCACATACTCAGAATCATTTTCACTACTGGATTCTTCATTTTCATCTTCGCCATGTACGGGTGCGGGTGCTGCCCGCTAGATCGCTGACTAGTCACCACTCTCACCACGCACACCCAGTGCGGCGCGGCAGTGTCAAAGACATTAGCTTTGTTCCATCCACCTAACCGCGGTCGATCGTGGTCGACCGACTCATACGCAGTAACGTCAACCGTTGTTCCATCCCTACAATCAGCTCAACACAGCGGTTGAACCGCTGTTCCATCATTGCAGCGTGGTCGACCACGGGGTCAACCGCGGTCGAACCAAAACCGACCGCCCGATGGAGTGCGGTTCATTCCGGTTGTTATAGGAAACCTCACGCAATTGAAACCTACTCATAACCTTCCTCATTTGAAATTCGAGCTCGGTGGGTGGACACCTCAACCTACTTGTGGAAAATGGCTTCAAGATTGAAAAATAAAGATTTATTTGAATCCCAAACAGTATTGATTTATATTTTTCCCTGGTTTCTTCCCAAAATAATTATTTCATATGTTTTTCTTCTAAGATAAAACACTTGCGAATTTACCGTCAATGCGTGTAGGTCTATTCTGGGAAATTCTTTATTCTCTATTTTATTCTGAGAAATTCATTTCTCTATTCATTCTCTTTATTCTCTATTTTATTCTGAGAAATTCATTTCTCTATTCATTCTCTTTATTCTCTATTTTATTCTGAGAAATTCATTTCTCTATTCATTTCTTTATTCTCTATTTTATTCTGAGAAATTCATTTAGGTAAGAGTCTGTTTAATTATTTCAGTTCTATTCGTTAATTTTCTTGCTATTGTTCGTGGAACGTTTTGTTTTCCTATCACTTTTCTTCGGACAATTCCTGATATTAAATACTACTCGTTGTACGTCGTGTGCCTAGTTCGTCCGTCTTGTACTCTGTGTTCGTGTGTGAAGTTGAGAATTTGAAAATGAATACCGGCCAGAAATAGAAAATGAGAATATAAAATCACTACAATGAGTTGTTGAAAATGAGAATAGAAAATCACTTCAACGAGTTGTTGTTTACAGTCGACTGTTGTCAAGGCGATGAAAATGTTTCCAATGGAGTGGAGTCACACGAAATGACTGGTGTAACGCTATTTTACCTCACTTGCGGTTGAGCGTTCCATCCATGGTTGGATCGTGGTTACGGTCGTCCAACCGCGATCATAGAGGCTGTGGACCGCGTGCTAACCGTGGGTTAACCACGGTGAGGTGGATGGAACAAACCTATTACCGCTGTCATTATGGCACTCACAACGCATGCGCACAATACCTGTTTCTACAACATATTATCCAATAAAGTAATTCGAATTGAAAACAGCTGACGCTAGCAAATTGTTAGTATAAATCTTATTACTTGTTCATTAAAAAATACTCATTTTTCTAACCCCCCCCCCCCCCCCCCCCCAAATTTTAAAGACGCAGTTTGCGTCGTGACCCCCCCCCCCCCCCCCCCGTGGGCACCCCTGTGTTAAGGCAGCGTTTAGAAGAATCGGTAAATTTGGATGATAGATGGGAGAAGACGATTTTATTGCCCTATACCAATTTCAATATAATTGTATGTTAAATGCTGTATGTTAATGTTGTCATTAATAGCAACTGCGCATGTGCCAATGTGAAATCCTAGTATCGACCTTACTTTTCACAGTTTTCATCCGATTTTGATGAAATTGTCATCAAATGCGCGGATTAGGTTGTAGATGGTCCCGTACCTATTTCATTGTTCTCAACTCATCATTTCATTCTGCCATACTTTTGCCGTCTCCACAGACAGAAGACGGAACTAACATACAACAAGAATATTGCAATTTGGCCAAAGTGTGCGTCCGCTCAGTAATTCTAAAATGATCCCAGTTAGTTAGGTACTTACCAGACCAGTAACGCAGCAAAGACGCAGTTGCGGACCCCCCCTTCGGACCTTGGTAAAAAATGCAGGATTGTAAACCTATATCAACTCCCATGGATCAACAGCAAGCTTGAGGACATAGTGCCCAGTCCAGAAGAAATGGCTAAAATACCTTATAGGTCATTGATGGGCTCACTCTTATACTTATCCATAGGAACACGTCTAGATATTGCTTTTGCCGTCAATTACTTAAGCCAATTTAACAACGAATATGAGAGGCGCATTGGAAAGCGGCTAAGCGTGTACTCGGGTACCTGAAAGCGACTGCTGATATGAAATTGACCTACCGAAAAACCGAACATTTGATTGGCTATGCAGATGCTGACTGGGGAAACTGTGCTATTGACCGAAGGTCTTTTAGTGGTATGGCCTTTGTTATGTCTGGCGTTGCTGTAACGTGGGAATCACGTAAGCAGAGGACTGTATCAACTTCCAGTACAGAGGCCGAGTATTTATGTTTAACAGAAGCTCTTTTATTTATTTAATAAAAGAAGCTCTTTATTTGAGAAGACTCCTCAAAAATCTTGGATATCCAATTGAGGGGGCGTTGACGATCAATATGACAACCGAGGCGCTTTGAAACTAGTCAAGGACCCTGTTTATCATAACCGAACTAAGCACATGGAGATACGTCAGGCCGATTAACAAGAAACTTGTAAATGTAGAATACATGCCTGTAGTGGATTTGAATATGTTTTACTTGGCGTAGGTAGGCCAAGTCGGACATTTATATTCCGGTTATGCGGGTTAGTCCCCGGGTCATTCCCGTGAGGAATGTGAGCGGATCCGCCAAGGTCAACTGGCTTGGCGGACTGAAATGGGAGATAGTTCGTGTCGCAGCCGCGTGGAGCGCTGGGCTCGCGTAGCAAGTGCTGGGTTCGATCAGTTTGGTACTGAGCCGTTTTGTAATATTCCGGCCTAAGATTTATATCTGTAGGGGGAATATGTTGAGCTTGGTTGAGGTACTGAAAAGTATCCTTCGCTTTTTGTGCATTTGGAGTGTATTTGACACTCGGATCGGCCGGGTAGGCCTGCGTCGAATATCGTGGGTACTCGGACAGCTTGGTCGAATCGTAATGATCGGCTTCAGAGCGAGTCTGAAAGGTATCCTCGATCTTTTGTATAGGCGAGGCTTGATCGAACGTTTCTTGAACGAATACGTCGGGCGAGAAGGCGGTCCGGACGTGAGGATCGCGCCTTGCGCTGTCGCTGGGTTCAGCGGATTCGCCGTGTAGCCGGTAGGGAGCACTACGGGGGCTACTCGGCCCGGCTTCGCCGTCGTCTGCCTCCCCTTGCAAGGGGAAATAGGACGGCCGACGTTCCATCGAAATAACCGAGTTTTTAGCTCGTTTCGATGCCTCTATGTGTGAAAAATAGAGGGTTTGGGAGGGGGACTCGCTTGACAGAGCGTCTTTCCAATGCTCGTATGTCAGGGTCCTACCTCGTAGCCTTGAAAAAGGCTTCCTTGGACGGTAAATTAGAGCGGATGAGCAGAGTAATTTACCGGCGTGCCCACAGCGGTCGGTTACGAGCTTAATGCTACGAAACCCGGGCGACACGGCTCGGAACGTCCCTCGGGCGTACGATCTAAAGAGAATATCGATAGATGTACCGGGTGGCGTCCTGACAGATGAACTACGTTGGGCAATGAGCAGGATGAATAATCACTGGACTCGTAGATGCCAATGCGAGATCTGTGTGGAGAGAAGGTATGCCTTGTAGAAAGCAGTAGGAAGCCGTTCTTGAGATGAACTCGTAATGCAGAAGGTTCGTCAGCGTAGAGCGTGTAGAATTCTTCGTACTTCAGAGGTGTCGTCGTCGAGAGCGGAGAGTGGAATGCATTTCGGAGGGCTCCCAGCGGGGTATTTATAGGGAGGTGGCCGCCTCCTGCCGTCTCCTGGTTGGTCCGCTCAATTTCATAAATTCGACTGTGCACTCTCATTGGTTCGCACATTGTTTTCTCAGTATCTGTGCGTATGATAGCTGAGTTGGTCTTTCGAGGTGGTTTCCCCACGTCCGTCGCTGTGACGGGGTCCCCGGGGGTGGCTGGACGACCTTGAGTTTTCCTGTTTGAGGTTTCTCATTCAAGGCGACTTGTTTCGAGATGCTTGTCGCATCTCTCTCGCCCAGTAAATGTTTAGGGAGGTCGCCTTGTGTGTTCTTAGTTAATATTTCACTTTTGAGAGAGAATTTAGTATTTTCTCTCTGGTGAAATATTTTGTTTGACGGAGTTATAACTCGACGTCTTGTAAATATTTTTGTGTTGTGTCTACCTCTTTTTGGTAGCCCTGAAAAGGGCTGCTGACAAGAGGGTGTAGATTTCACCACAGGGGCCCCCCCAAGACGTCGTGTTATTAACGACGACGCCGGCTGGGGTGTTTCGAGCGCCGTCACCCATTTCTCGTCGAATTTGGGAGAGGGGACGTGCCTTCTGGCAGATTTTCGGGGAGTCTCCTCCTTATTTTCTGCCTGATTTTTGTTTAGTGACACAGCTTCGTCTGTTTTTAGAGTGTAAGCTGGTTTTATTTGCTGTTTGGGAACTTTTTTTGTATGTTCGCCAATTTGCACTGTAACCGAAAACTTATCTCTTTTAACCACTTTGAATGGTCCCGTGTAAGGACATTGCAGAGAGGTGAGCTGTGTGGGCACTCTGATATAGACATGAGTACATGTATCCAAATTTTTGGGCATGTTTACGGCATATTTCGTATTATTATGTTTAATATGCGTAGGCCGGAAGAAAAGAGGTTCCGAAAGGTTTGTAGAAGTTACGAAAATGTCTCCTGGGAGTGGTACGTCAATTCCGTAAACTTTTTGGAAAGGCGTAGTTTCAGTCGCTGGGTCTACTGCCGTACGCATGGCGAGTAGAACTTTTGGAAGTGCGTCGAGCCAATTTTCGTTTTGTGCTTTGAGAGCCTCTTTCAAAGATCTATTTCTGCGTTCTACCATTCCGTTTGTTGATGGTTTGTATGGTAACGTGTGAGTATGTTTTACTCCGAGACGTTCCATAATGGAATTGAACAGATCTGATTCGAATTGAGTGCCCTGATCACTTGTGATGTATTTAGGTACGCCCTTTGAAGCTACCCAAATATTGATAAAGGCGTTTGTGATTGTGGTTGTTTCGATGTTGTTAAGAGGGACTGCCTCTAGCCAACCCGTTGCTCTATCAACCATCATTAAAATGTAACGTTTCCCTCCTTTAGCTAAAGGTAAGGGTCCGGTAATATCAACGTGTACGTGTGAAAATTTGTTAGCCGTTTCAAATTCGGAGTAAGGGAGCTTCACGGAGCGCGTGATTTTTGCTCGTTGGCAAGTTTCGCACGCTCGGACCCAGTTGGAGACATCTGCACGGAGTCCGTGCCAAAAATATCTTTGTTTAACTTTATACACTGTAGAGTGTATACCTGGGTGTCCCAAATTGTGAATTTGGCTTATTATTTCTTTCCTTATTTCGTTTGGAATATAAGGTCTAGGGTGTCCTAGGTCTAGGTTACACCAAATTTCTCCTTGAGAGAATTCAACTTGTGTGAGTTTCAATTTGTCCTCCGCGTTAGGGGGAGAACGAATTTGTGAATTTGAAATGTGCAGTAGAAGATTGCATTCTATTGTAGCCGTAATTTTCGAAATTTCGGCTATGGGTGGACCCTCGTCCGTCTGGGTTGAAATCGATTTTGTTTGAATTTCAACCGGATCGAAGGGTCTGGAGAGTGCGTCGGCGACGACGTTGCTCTCTCCGGAAATATGACGAATGTCACTCGTCATTTGAGAGATGTATGTTAGCCATCTTAATCTCATTTTAGAAAAATGTGCATTTTTCTTAAGCATCGTGCCTAGCAGAGGCTTGTGATCCGAACAAATATGGAAAGATCTGCCGTCCAAGTCATTGTGCCAGTGAATGCACGCTTGGTAAACGGCGAACATTTCTTTGTCGAACGATGCTTTGTTCTTCCATTGTTCTGGAATTTCTTTACTGAAAAATCCCAATGGTTGGTAAGATTTCGAGCCATGTTTGTCTGTAATTTCCTGTTCTAGTGCCGCTCCGATGTGTGTGTCGGATGCGTCACAGACTAATCTCCACTCTGCCGTAGGGTGTGGGTGAGCAATGTTATGCAATGTTGCTTTGATCATTGCTTGTTTTAAGCTGTTGAAAGCTTTTTCTCTCTCTGATGTCCATTCGATAGGTGTTCTGTCATTTTTTTTGTTTGACTGAATGGAGTCATACAGAGGTTGTGCCGTGTGAGCGAATTTGTTTGAGCATGCTCGGTAGAAACCACACATACCTAGGAATCTGCGTAGACTTCGTACGTCTATTGGCCTAGGAAATTGTTCTATGGCTTCTATTTTATCTCGTTTAGGAATTATCCCTTCCTTCGAGATAGTGAAACCTAGGAAATCGACGGTAGGTTTTGAAAAAATGCATTTATCAAAACCTACTCGAAGTCCGTGTTCCCCTAGTTTGTCAAAAATTTGTCTGAAGTGGTTCATGTGTTCGTTATAATTTTTAGAAGCCACCAGGATGTCATCTAGGTATACAAATGCGAAATCAAATTTTCGCATGATGCTGTCCATGTATCTTTGCCATGTTTGAGCCGCTCCGGCCAAACCCATGCTCATTTTCTTAAACTCATAAAGACCGAAAGGTGTAATAATTGCAGTTTTATGAGCGTCATCTGGGTGCATCGGAATATGATAATACGCCGATTTTAAATCTATTGTCGAATAGATTTGCGTATCATGTAAATTCGCTTGGAAAGAGCGAATGTGAGGAGGAGGGTAGGCGTCTTTCTTCGTTTTCGCGTTGAGGAAACGGTAGTCGCCGGTGATTCTCCATGACCCGTCTTTTTTTGGCACACAGTGTAACGGGGATGCCCATTCGGAATCTGATGGTGCAATTATGCCTTCTGAAAGCATTTTGTCAAAAGTACTTTTGACTTGAGCCCGTTTTTCGCCCGCCATGGGTCTTGCTCGGAAGTGTACTGGTGTTCCTTCCGTGGTTATACGGTGGTAAACCCCGTTGTTTTTCCATTTACCTTGAAGTTTGCTCATTTTATCATTGTATTTGTCAATGATAGAGCGAATGTTTTCGTCCTCCGTGATTTGCACGTCCTCTGGTTGAGGGGTATTGTCACGATGAGGGATAGTAGCTGCTATTTGTTCGTCAGTGAACTTTTTGTTCATGACTGCAGCTATTTTTTGATCGGCATAGCTCTTTATTTTATCTTTATAAATGTACTTGTGTTTGACCCGTATTCCGATATCCCAAGACTGGAGGAATGGAATACCTAGGATCGCTAGATCAACTTTCGTGATCATAAAATCGGTGGTCATGTCTCCGAGGCCGATGTTAATTGTTGTGTCAGCTCGCCCTAGTGTGTCTATAGGGGCTCCGTTAGCTGCTGTGAGCTTAACGTTGGACTTAAGAATTTTCAAGCCCAATTTTTTTGTGACATTGTGGGGCAGAATGTTCACTTCTGCTCCCGTGTCAATGAGAAATTCAGTGCCATGTAGTTTGCACTTGAAAAAGAGCCTTTTATACTCAGTAGACTGCCGGCGTATAGGCTCAGATACACTGGCAGTTATTCGTTTTCCGAACTCTCTGCGTCGGAGGTTGGAACGGTACTTTCTTGTACCGACCTCTGAGTATTTTCGGTAGAAACCCGGGTTTTAGGCTGGCTTATAGTCGCTGCCTTTCTGTTAGTTTTGGAAGCAGTGTTTGTCTTCCAAGTGCAGTGTTCTGGGTCTGCACATTTGCGAGTTTCGTTACCGAAACGTGCGTGGTTTCGACAGACATAGGCCGTCGGTTTGTGAGGCTTACTCTCCACTGGTTGGGGTTTGAACTCAGCTTGTTTCGAGAGGGCCTTTTTGAAACCAGTATTTATGGGTTTCGGAGTAGATTCTACTCCTCGTATGTTCAGAGAAGTATTCTCTGTTTTGTACGCGTGTAGCGTATCAGCTAGGTCGAGCCGGGCGGTCGTGGTAGGCTGAGCTGCGACCATACCTCGTGCTTCGATGGGTAGAGTCTCGATCCACTTTTGAGTGATCAGAGCTTCTGAAAAATACCCAACAGCTTTAGAGTACATTTCGTGGTACTTGGTGCTGGGTTTTTTGGCGAGAGATGCGGGGTCCTCGAGTGCGAGGAGCCTGTCCTGTAAGGACAACCCATATTCTCGCTGGAGGCGCTGTTTGGCCTCTTCGTAGGGTGCGTGGGGTGCCGTGAGGTAAGCTGAGTCGATAGCTTCCCTCATTTCTTCTGGTACCCACTTGTATATAGCTGAGAAGCATTCGTTCTGCGTTCTCAGGTGTTTTCGCACGCAGTATTGATCGAACTCGGCGAGTGCACGATCGATATTCTTCTTTTGGAAGATTGGTTTTTGATAATCTCCCATCTCCTCTAAAAGTGCTTGAAAGCCACTGTGTGTAGAGGGATGTTGCGTGAGATGTGGGGCGTAGAGGCCCGGCGGGGGTCGCACGCCCGCAGTGGTTCCCTGAAATCCACTAGCTTCATAAGAGGGAACGAAATGCTCCGTGTTAAGCCTGTTCAAAGGCGGGGTCACCATTTGTAGTGGATTTGAATATGTTTTACTTGGCGTAGGTAGGCCAAGTCGGACATTTATATTCCGGTTATGCGGGTTAGTCCCCGGGTCATTCCCGTGAGGAATGTGAGCGGATCCGCCAAGGTCAACTGGCTTGGCGGACTGAAATGGGAGATAGTTCGTGTCGCAGCCGCGTGGAGCGCTGGGCTCGCGTAGCAAGTGCTGGGTTCGATCAGTTTGGTACTGAGCCGTTTTGTAATATTCCGGCCTAAGATTTATATCTGTAGGGGGAATATGTTGAGCTTGGTTGAGGTACTGAAAAGTATCCTTCGCTTTTTGTGCATTTGGAGTGTATTTGACACTCGGATCGGCCGGGTAGGCCTGCGTCGAATATCGTGGGTACTCGGACAGCTTGGTCGAATCGTAATGATCGGCTTCAGAGCGAGTCTGAAAGGTATCCTCGATCTTTTGTATAGGCGAGGCTTGATCGAACGTTTCTTGAACGAATACGTCGGGCGAGAAGGCGGTCCGGACGTGAGGATCGCGCCTTGCGCTGTCGCTGGGTTCAGCGGATTCGCCGTGTAGCCGGTAGGGAGCACTACGGGGGCTACTCGGCCCGGCTTCGCCGTCGTCTGCCTCCCCTTGCAAGGGGAAATAGGACGGCCGACGTTCCATCGAAATAACCGAGTTTTTAGCTCGTTTCGATGCCTCTATGTGTGAAAAATAGAGGGTTTGGGAGGTGGACTCGCTTGACAGAGCGTCTTTCCAATGCTCGTATGTCAGGGTCCTACCTCGTAGCCTTGAAAAAGGCTTCCTTGGACGGTAAATTAGAGCGGATGAGCAGAGTAATTTACCGGCGTGCCCACAGCGGTCGGTTACGAGCTTAATGCTACGAAACCCGGGCGACACGGCTCGGAACGTCCCTCGGGCGTACGATCTAAAGAGAATATCGATAGATGTACCGGGTGGCGTCCTGACAGATGAACTACGTTGGGCAATGAGCAGGATGAATAATCACTGGACTCGTAGATGCCAATGCGAGATCTGTGTGGAGAGAAGGTATGCCTTGTAGAAAGCAGTAGGAAGCCGTTCTTGAGATGAACTCGTAATGCAGAAGGTTCGTCAGCGTAGAGCGTGTAGAATTCTTCGTACTTCAGAGGTGTCGTCGTCGAGAGCGGAGAGTGGAATGAAATTCGGAGGGCTCCAAGCGGGGTATTTATAGGGAGGTGGCCGCCTCCTGCCGCCTCCTGGTTGGTCCGCTTAATTTCATAAATTCGACTGTGCACTCTCATTGGTTCGCACATTGTTTTCTCAGTATCTGTGCGTATGATAGCTGAGTTGGTCTTTCGAGATGGTTTCCCCACGTCCGTCGCTGTGACGGGGTCCCCGGGGGTGGCTGGACGACCTTGAGTTTTCCTGTTTGAGGTTTCTCATTCAAGGCGACTTGTTTCGAGATGCTTGTCGCATCTCTCTCGCCCAGTAAATGTTTAGGGAGGTCGCCTTGTGTGTTATTATTTAATATTTCACTTTTGAGAGAGAATTTAGTATTTTCTCTCTGGTGAAATATTTTGTTTGACGGAGTTATAACTCGACGTCTTGTAAATATTTTTGTGTTGTGTCTACCTCTTTTTGGTAGCCCTGAAAAGGGCTGTTGACAAGAGGGTGTGTATTTCACCACAATGCCGACTGAAGATATGCCCGCCAATATACTCACTAAATCCACCCCTCGGAAAAAACTCGAGAAATGATCACGGGCTCTGGAATTCGAGATGTCCATTTGAGGGAGCGTGTGAAGATGTACAAATTGACTCCAGTCTCAATGTTCGTTACCAAGTTTATTTCCCTGAATAATTTATTAATAGTCGTCGACTACCATATGTGTTCAATAATACATTGTGCATTATTTTCTACAAGCAAAACCTGAAATACTTTTGTTCTAATAAAATAAGTAGGTACCTATTGAATAATCTATACAAAGACAGTATAGTCGAAAAACAGAACTCTGCAAGAAGAAATTCATTATTAATTTTTCTTCAATTCTGACATAGAACCATTGACTCTAACTCTCGTATCATTTACACAGCAGTAAACATTCTAACAAGCATTCCAGTAGTAAATTATTTAGTCTCAGGCCGATATTGCTGAATCAGGCCGATGCCTGATATTGCCATTACCATCAACCAAGTCATCAACAGATTTGGTATTAAAAAAAACTATGATTGGACATACCTATGGTTTGAGGAATGAATAATCTCAAGAAGAATCTGAATATTAAAATGTTTGCTACCATGTGCTATTTTTTAATAAGTATTTAAGGAACTCCTTGTAATACCTACGGGTTATACAATAAAACTGATTTGAATTGAATAATTTCGACTATTCCTCGTTCATTATTGTAAAAATAAAACGAAAACCAAAATCGGGAAGGTTCCATTTCACGGTCGGCGGTCGTTCTGGATGATTGCCGTTACGAACTACATCCAACTACTCGGTTTACCGCGCCGGTTATGGTGGCCTTGACAACGTCACGGGGCTCCAGGTTTGCATCATACCCACGGTAGGTACAAAGTACAATCATCATACCTACCTACTAACTACCTACAGCTTCCCGGAATGGTAATTACACTAATGGCCTCGACCTTCGTTACTACTGAGAGCAAGCGTGCTTTTCTTTATGATCTGATCACGGACAAGTTTTCTCATCTCCGCAGTCACTGGAAAAACACGATCGTAATATTAATTAATTTCGTTTTTAGCGAATTTTCGTAAAAATTAAGCTACTGCAATGGCTCGAAAGATTTTAAAATACAAAGTTTTGAAAAATTTCTTCATTGGAATTTGTTTTGAGACATTCTGAAACGAATCCTAGAGTTTAACGCTTTATCATATGAAGACTACAGGGGAAAAGGGGATAACTGTAATTTTTTCTCGAAATGAGTTAGTGACGGATTCTTATAGATTTTAGTACGGCGAACACGATAGGCACTTCAGGATTGGGGAAAAACGAGTCCATACAGCCGAAAGTCGCTGGCGAAAAAAAGTGTACAGGGGAAAAGGATGGTAACTTGAGCGCCTCGAGAGTTGAACGTGGACATAAACCATCCCAGACTGACGTACCATCGGGATACCTGCTATGCTGCCAGGACCAGCTCTATTGTAATTCCGAATCCTCCAAGGAATAAGACAAATATGAAAAAAAGGAACCCATAAAAACAAGTTTTTAATGTAACTCTTTCTTTTAGCGAATTTTCTTAGAAAATAAAGCTATTGCAATGGGTCCAAAAATTTTAAAATAAAAATTTTCAAAAATTTTCTTCATCGAAATCTGTTTTGAGGCATTCTGAAATGATTCCTGGATTTTAACGCTTTTATATATATATATATATATATATATATATATATATATATATAATATATATATATATATATATATATATATATATATATATATATATATATATATATAAAAGCGTTTTATATATATATATATATATATATATATATATATATATATAAAAGCGTTTTATATATATATATATATATATATATATATATATATATATATATATATATATATGAAGGGGTGAAAGTCAAAGTGGTGTAAGTCAGTTTTTGACCAATGTGTGACTATCGGTATATTCTCGAACTACTCATGGTAATAAGTTGAAAGAAAAATTGAAGTAAGTCATAACTTGTCTTCTGTGCCAACAGAGTGCAGCACAATGCACGCAAGGAAACGAAACAGCTCATCCGTTACCAGTGATACTGGCGCAAGTCCTAGACTTGCACCACTTTGGCTGTTAACTTGTTCCCGTTTGGAGTTTTCCATGTGGTCTCTCAGTGTAGGTACTACGTACTTGTTCGTAAACTCTTTGTTTTTTTGTTACTATGGCATCCGAATTTAGTGATAGTGATGATGATCCCTGTTGAGAACATAGGAACCAGCGATGATTACATTGCCAGTGAATCGGATTCGGAAAGTGAAGGTTAGTACCCACACAATTTTATTTTATTTCCAAACATTTTGCTTACGTACCTAGTTACTTTATTTCTGTGCGCTTATTCTGATCTTTCTATAGACATTCATTGAACTTGTTTTGTAATAAATTGACTAACGAAATAATGGGCTAATGAAATCAAATTGGAGTATTTTATGGAGATACATTATCTTGGCGATCTGTGATAGGTAAGAATGTAGTGAGAAGAAGTAAAATCTGTGCTTGTTTGCTTTTACAGATGAGAATGATTGAGCTCCTGAAATGCATTCCTCCCATTCACCATGAGTTTTTTCTAAATTTATCTACAGAAAACGCAGAAGAAGAAGCGGAGGACGAGGGTCCTTTGGAGTTTGTTGAAGAAATGGAAGACCCTTGAGAGCTTAAAATTACTTCCTAATATTCATTTCTATAGTTTGTGAAAGTTTTTTGTTTGATAAAGTTCAAGTTCTATTGCCTATTTTTTGTTTTTTGCCAACCTAAGTCATCAAGGATCCTAACTGTTTACTTTCATAATGGTGTAAGTCATTTAATACCATTACCACTGAGAACATTGCTATGGTTAGATCAATCTTTCACCTCCACAACTTCAAGTCAGACATCATAATAATGTTAAAATAGCGTTGGGCGATTTAACATGCTTTCAGAATTTATTATATCACTTGTAATAAAGCCTTTTGTTTCTCAAGATGATGATTACTTGACTTACGCCACTTTGACTTTCACCCCTTCATATATAGTTTTGATGAAAAATGAAAACACTCGCGTGTAATATTATTTTGAGGAGTTACAGAAGGTTGGAAAAAGATAGGAAACACTTAAATAAACTTACAAAATTGAGAGAATATTTCGCTGTGTCAGCGTCGTCAGCTCTAGTGAAGAAGTGACTTCTTCTTCTTCACTAGAGCTGACGACGCTGACACAGCGAAATATTCTCTCAATTTTGTAAGTTTATTTAAGTGTTTCCTATCTTTTTCCAACCTTCTGTAACTCCTCAAAATAATATATATATATATATATATATATATATATATATATATATATATATATATATATATATATATATATATATATATATATATATATATATATGTGTGTGTGTGTGTGTGTGTGTGTGTCATTCCAGACGATAACTCTCGATAGAATTGAGATAAAAACTTCGTTCTTTCGCCAAAAAATCAAGCATTTCAAAAGAAAGGATGAGTTCGTTGGACAACACTTTTTGAGCACATTAAATTGGTCAAATTTCAAAAAATGTACTTGAAAAATCACTAAAAAAGGCAAAAAACCGCTAAAAATTAACAAATTTCTATTTTTTAGCAGAATGCTACTCGAAAAAAATTAATCGAACATGAACTAGGACATTTAAAAATTGAAGCACAAAATTGTACTGAAAAATGTACTTAAATTTCATTAATATAAGCTCAAAATCGATAGGAACACTTGAAAAAATTGTAAAAATCCACAAAATCGTTTGTTCATTGGAATATTACTGACAAAAAGTTAGTTTGCTATAAAATGTATAATAAAATTTTTATTCGTCCCCAAAGTGCTCAAATTTCAACAGAATTTAACATAAATGTAATACGACCATTTATGAAAATTCGCTCATACGGTCATGCTGCATGACTGGACTTTTTCTCATGTTCTCGGTTAATTTTATTGTGCCAGGAATTGAATTTTCATAGGACACTTTCAAATTCAATTTCAATTGGACAATTCAATTAGACAAATTCAATTGGACAATTGACAAATTCAATTGGACAATTCAATTGGACAAATTCAATTTCATAGGACACTGAAAATTGAAGTTTGTTTACATTTTGATTGCGTTACAAAAACTTATGAACTTAAAACTCACTGAAACTCATCAAATTTGTCATGTCAATCCAGCACTTCAATGTTTCGATGTCGTTTTATGTTTAACAGGGAAATCTTACTGTTCTATAATATCACATTTCATGAATTTAATCACTAATTATCACTTTCGTTTTTCACTAAAAACTAAAATTTCTGATCTGGAATTCCGGCAGTTAATTTATCTAACTTTAACGGTGTTTTCATTTTTAAAATTTTCCCGGTAGAGTTGCCTGAGTTGCTCAGTTGGTGTTGCCAAAACATTTGTAAAGTATTTTAAAAACACTTGTAAGGTTTCCCATATTAAATTTCAAATTTTCGAAAATTTATAGTATAACTAACTTTTTTTTCGCGAAAATTTGATAAATTAAAATGTACGCCAGCATGAACTCGTGTGCAAAATTTCAGATCGATTGGATATCGGGAAGTGGGTTAAAAATCGATCTGAAATGTTGTCTCAAGAAAGAAAGCAAGAGCTCAAGAAGAGAATCGAAGTTAAAAGAAAGAGTTAAAAAATGACGATTTTTGAAGGCATTACCAAGAACCAAACAGCAGCTCCGTGATAAAGAATTTCACTTCCCAAATCGAGCCTACAAGAAATAACTTACGATCACGAGGGAAAAATATGATGATCTGCAACAGTTTATGATGCGGTTTTGTTCTTCCAAAACGAGTACATATTTCAGCAAAATCAGACCTAAAAAACCAGCAAAGAACAGAAACCTTAGCCCTAGAAGCGTATATTGCGACTATCCCTGCTTCAGAATTTACGAATAAACAAATTACATCATTTAGTTTCTAAACATTTATTTTCAACAAAAATGAAGTACATATTGCATTTTCTTAAGTTTTGAAGGTTTTTTTAATAAAATTTATGTTTTGGGGCTGAAAATATTGTGTTCACTCTCCTTCTTAGACTGAGAATACCATGGAGAAAACCTGCAATGCATCGAGATACCCCCTTTTTGCCCAGTGTAATTGGGACTTTCGTTGTTAGCTGGCTTCCTGGCCCGAACAGTGAATTAATTGTAGACATTTGAGTATTCAGTTACACTCTAACAGCGAGTTCATTCTTGAACAACGTGTTGGTATATTTTTTGAATTGTTAAAATCCATATGTGAACAATAGTGACGTTTTCCATACAAAAAAAAGCCCTGCTGCACAATTGCTAAAATGACAATTATCCCCCCTTTTCCCTGTAGTCTTCATATATAAATATAAATATATATATATATATATATATATATATATATATATGCACTTGATTGTGGACACTGTGCTACTGCACTATATACTAATTAAAGTTAAAGAAATTTCACAGAAATAAAGAGGAAAAGGTTTTTGATATTTCGAATTAGTCTTTGTCAAAATTAGAAGAAGAAAGAGTATTGTTTGAATATACCCTGGAACCAAGCTTGTATCCAACGTTTCATTGTTGTTATGTTGGAGTTACTCAATCATTGAGGTTGAGTCCAGGAGGCCGATTTGAACCCAGTACCCACCTATGGGCCCGTTCGGACTGTTGAAGTAGCCGGTCGTTCGATTTTTCAGGCATCTTCTTCAACACCTTAACACCAAAACATTCGTCGAAGGTGACTGCTTGACCGTGCGTTCTTGCATGCAGCTTTATCGGTCGTTGCTGGGACTGACTCAAGGAAGCTCTATGGTTATTCATCCTTAGATTCAGTTGGGATGCCTTCCCCACATAGAAGCTCCTTGACCACATAGAAGTGTGAGGATGACCAGTCAAGGAGCTTCTATGTGCGTGTACCAGCTGATTTGCAAGAAGTGTGAGGATGACCAGTCAAGGAGCTTCTATGTGGGGAAGGCATCCCAACTGAATCTAAGGATGAATAACCATAGAGCTTCCTTGAGTCAGTCCCAGCAACGACCGATAAAGCTGCATGCAAGAACGCACGGTCAAGCAGTCACCTTCGACGAATGTTTTGGTGTTAAGGTGTTGAAGAAGATGCCTGAAAAATCGAACGACCGGCTACTTCAACAGTCCGAACGGGCCCATAGGTGGGTACTGGGTTCAAATCGGCCTCCTGGACTCAACCTCAATGATTGAGTAACTCCAACATAACAACAATGAAACGTTGGATACAAGCTTGGTTCCAGGGTATATTCAAAAAACACTCTTTCTTCTTCTAATTTTCACAAAGACTAATTCGAAATATCAAAAACCTTTTCCTCTTTATTTCTGTGAAATTTCTTTAACTTTAATTAGTATATATATATATATATTTATATATGTGTCATTAAAGACGATATATCTCCTTAGTATTGAGATAAAAATTCCGTTCTTGCGCCGGAAAATCAAGCATTCCAAAAGAAAGGATGAGTTCGTTGGCCAGCACTTTTTGAGCACATTAAATTGATAAAATTTCAAAAAATGTATAAAACAATCACTAAAAATAACTAGAAACGGCTAAAAATCGTTAAATTGATATTTTTTGACAAAATGTTGCTTAAATAAAGTTTATTAACTATAAAATAGAACATTCGAAAATTCATGTTCAAAATTATGCGGAAAACTGTACTTGAAATTCAATTAAATTTGCTAAAAAATCGATAAAAAAGTCCAGTCATGCAGCATGACCCCATGAGCGAATTTTTGAAGAAATCTTCGACATTTCAGTCGCCATTGATCGTGTTGAGAAACTTTAGTTTATGATTTTGATAGACAAACATGGAATCAAATTATTAACACATGCACAGAGTAAACTCATCAGTTGTGATTACATTTTTTTTTTTAAAGCACCTACCTACTACCTTCGTTTTAAACAGCATGGTTCTAGGATTGGTTATACAGGGATACTTACATAAGAGTAGTTCAATCTGAATTTGGACAATGTTTCATGCAAATATTACCGATTTTTACAACTAGCGAACGGCATTATTTCGATTTTTGACTGATTTTTCAACTTTGAAATTTTTGAAAACTTGATACATATTCTTATAGGAAATTTTACGCTGATTCCGAATATACCACATGTTAGTATGCTGAAAAAATTATTTCGCACAACAAACCGCAAAAAACAGGCTATTTTGAAATTTTTTACTACATTTTTGAAAATTTCAACCCGAAGATGTAATCCGATCATGCTGACCAACGAACTTGAACTTTCGTTTTGTGTCCTTAACATTTTAAAATTTGTTTGAAGTTTCTAGCACAATTCTACGGACAGTTATCGTCTGGAATGACACATACATACATACATACATACATATATACATACATATATACATACATACATATATACATACATAAAAAAAATGCGTTAAACTTCAGAATATGATTCAGAATAGCCTGAAACGGATTTCTGCATAAAATTTTTTCAAAAATTCACATTCTACAAATTTTGAGGCGAGAGCAATAGCTTAATTTTCTTCAAAAATTTGCTAAAACGGCAAAAAAGCTAAAACTTCAAAACCTTTGAATAGGAGATTATTATTTAGAATACTTTTTTTTCTTTTTTTTTTTAAATATACAATTAGAAATTAACCTTTTTTTGCGCTCGAAGTGCTCAAATTTCAAAACAATGTAACATAATTTAGGTAATAGAATATTTTACGAAAATTCGCTCATAGGTACGATTATGCTGCATGACTGGAACTTTTTCTATATTTTTCGGGACATTAGTTACCAAGGCTTCGGTTATCACACGTCCTTTTAGCGAGTTTTTAGAAAATGAAGCAATTGTAATTTTATTTATTATTTTATTTTTTATTTGTTAAGGATAATTTTATTAGAATACATGTTTGTGCTTGGCACTATTATGTTAGTTAAGAAATATAGCACGCTAACTGCATGATTCACATGCAAAATATTTACAAAATGACTAGGCCATGTACAAGCTACATAACCTGGGTAATGGAAAACCATAGTTGTAAATAAATAATAAGAAAAATCACAGAACTGGTGGAGACAGTTTGTCACTGTTAGAAAGATTTTCGTGTCAATTGAAGCCATTGGAAGAATCGCTGTGGTGCTTTCGATTTGATTTTGCTGGTACTGACATGTTTGTTCGGAAGAGTGCCGGCACGACGATACATATCATGATATGCTGCAATTAAGGTATTTCGAGGTCTTTATGTAGTTCTTCGTTTCTAATATACCATGGAGAATTAGATATTAACCCCCGGGATGGACGGACTTGGATACGAATTTTTCAAAACTCTACCGGACAACTGTGTGGAGTACTTAACAAAGCTATTTAATAAAGTATTTCTTAGTGGTAGGCTTCCAGAACATTGTGTCACTTATAGCCGCAATGATTTTCAAAGAGGGGGATGTGTTTGATCCGTGCTGTTATAGGGTGATCAATCTGGCTAATTCTTCACTTAAGCTATTTACAGAGGTGTTTAATAAGAAAATTAATAGATGGGCGGAAGAATTTAAGTTAATTCCAGAATCACAATCGGGCTTCCGAAGTGGAAGGTCATGCGCTGACAATATATTTGTTCTCAATGCTATGGCTCAAATTTGTTTATTTAAAGGTAGAAATTTATTCGCAATTTTGGTTGATCTATGTCGAGCCTTTGACAGTATTAATCAAGGACTGTTGTGGAGTACATTAAAGAGCTTTGGGATGAGCAGGAAGATGTTATTTATTGTTATTGCTATATATGAATCCGCCTCGATATCTATAAGAACTCCAGCTGGTATATCAAATAGTGTAGGAATAACAAATGGAGTTTTACAAGGGGAAACAATGTCTGCTACCTTATCTTGTTAGTTCATCGCCGATTTCAATTGGGTTTTTGAGTATTCGAGTAGACTCGAAAATAGACATTCCTTCAATTGAATGTGCTGATGACCAAGCAATATTGGTCATCAAAAAAAAAAAAAAAAAAAAAAAAAAAAAAAAAAAAAAAAAAAAAAAAAAAAAAAAAAAAAAAAAAAAAAAAAAAGCGATATTGGTTGATTCAGTACCTGATCTTAAGAAAAAATTAAAAATTCTGAGCGAATATCGTGCGACAAATAGCCTCCAGTTAAATACAGGAAAAACTAAAGTTCTAGTGTTCCATCGTTGATGTTGATGGGAGACCGATTGAGATAGTTAAGAATGCAAATTATTTAGATGTACCTAACCTTTTGCAGATCATCTTTGTTTTGCGAAAATTCAAAAGTAATGTGTTCCAAAGCAAGAACGGTGTCAGGCGCAGTTACCATGCGTTAAATTCAAAGCGGCCTCGTGGAACACTGGAATCTTGCTGTTCAATTATATTGTCCGTTCTACTATTCTCTACGGAGCGGAGATCTGGGCTTTCGCCCAACAACGTCAACAATACACGTTTCTTATTGAAATAAGGCGACTATACTGGACTATGGACATGAATAATCTTCAATGAACAACATAAGCATGTGCAAAAATAAATACTTACTTAATATTTTGTAAAATTATGCATTACTCAAAAAATTATAAAAATACATAGGTAGTAGGTACTTAAGTACGTTTTAATTACAAAACACACACACACACACACACACACACACACACACACACACACACACACACACACATACTTTTTTTTTAACCTCCCCTCAAAGACGGAGGGGGCACGCCATTAAACTGAAAAATAAACAAATAAAATAAAAAAGTGGGGAGGACGCCCAGGTTTACCCAACGCCGCTCTAGGGATGAGGGAAGTTGCAGGACGAGGAGGAAGAATGGGATGAAAGGAAGTGCCCCTATAAAATGACCACCAGTTCAAGTATAAGAACCCCTCAGGACGCGGGTGGTGATACCACGGAGTACTCCTACCGAGATGCCCAACTCGAGTAACTCCGTGGCGCTTTTCCCGCACCACACCCCGCGCTATGACACGGTCGCGGCAATGGCCTTGATGTTATTAGGTGCCACTCCTTTTAGCTCAGATATCGCTTGGCGCTGATCATTTCTATCATTTTTACTTTTCTTAGCCCGCCAGGTCTGCTCCATGTCCACGCTGCCACTGACAACCTGGACATCCAGGATTATGGCAGACCCATCGGGCTTGATCGCAACGATATCTGGCTTCTTGCTCCGGTCACTCGGCATGTGGTATAGTCTCTCCCTTTCGACATCCCAACCGCTAGATGACAAAGCACCTGCTATCTGCTTGGCAACCGCATCGTGACGTAGGATGCGGCCACCATGAGTCCGAGGACACTGCTGCACCACATGATACAGGTTTTAATTTTTACCCTGACAGGCACGGCAAAGGATGTCTACCATCCCGCGACTACTCCTTGAACACCTCACCGAACTGGCTAACGTAGCCGCCCAGACAGCGTGAAAATGGCGATAGTCACAGGCCCCAATGCCTCTGAAGCCCATTTTACCTACTGGGAAGAAATTGGGGTTTCAGAGCACTGTCAGAGTTCTTTACCATCAACTGACTCATGCAGTGTAGCAGCAAACTCAGCAGATGAACTGGGTTTCGAAGCAGTTGGTGTTGCTCGATCGCACCACAACAACTGCTGCCGGACAAAGTCAAGGTCAGCAGCAGTGCGGGCGACCTCCCAGCTCGAGCCCCTAAGGGCAAGCAGGCGCTGGCGGCGTAAAGATGGGATGCTGGCAGAACACACACACACACACACACACACACACACACACACACACACACACACACACACACACACACACACACACACACACACATATATATATTTTTTTTTTTTAACACACATAGTAAGTACGTTATTATTTTATACAGTGATTATAAAATAGATATATGCTACGAGGACGAACTAGTATACATATAGAACTATAGTAATATATTTCAGCCTTTACTGTTCTTAACATTGGTATACCTATTTGAAGTATGGTAAGGCAGAACTCCAAGAAAATCTTGTATAATTTCATTAAGTCATTCATTCAATTTAAAATAGTAGGTATTATCGGCATTTTATTTTGTTTTTTCAGGCGCTGGCTGCAACACTGAAGGGGCAGAAAGGGAAACTGTCGGCTATCAAATGTGACGTCACTAAGGAGGATGACGTCATAAGTGCGTTTGCTTGGGTTGAAAAGAACTTGGGGCCGCCAGACTTCGTCATCAATAACGCTGGAGTCCTTAAGCAGGCCATGATCTCAAGTGAGTGTCCCTGCTGCAATTGATCTGAACATAATATATTTTCATTTTAATACAATTTAGAATGGGCGAGGCGTAACTTTTTCCTGCACTCACCTCAAAAATATTCCCATTCCAACGATTATCCTCAAGGAAAAATTGTATAGAAAAAGATACGTTAACGAATATAGGTGACATACCTATATTCGTTAACGTATCTTTTTCTATACAATTGCAGGTGTGATGAAAACATATTGCGATATGACATAATATATCGCAATATGTTATCATCACACCTGCGAGGTTCAAATGGCTTACTCTGCAGATTGATGATAATGTTATCAGGTGCTGGAGTTGACATTGTGAATATGAGTGTCTCTCATCGAATATTTCCAATCACTATCACACTCTTGAGATCACAGCCGGAAAAAAAAAAAAAAGTTTAGGTAGACACTCGAAAACCAATCGCTGAACTATCAGAGAGATATCAATTCAATTCAAATCAATTTTATTGTATAACCCGTAGGTATTACAAGGAGTTCCTTGAATACATATTAAATATAGCACATCATGATATCCAAGGGCGTACGCAGGGGTGGGGCAACTGGGGCAGTTGCCCCAGTTGACTAACTGCTTCGCAATTATTATGTCAGACAAATTAATACGCATCCTCTGTACATTCCATATTTGGATTCACTACTCAGTTCATTACAAGACCGATTTTCGGATGATAATGTAACAGCTTTAGGGGGATTGATCATCCATTGAAGATGTTGGAAATGTCTAAGGAAGAACTCAAACAGCGACTGACCCACTTTTGTAATTTTTATGGTCTAGATACCCTCACTGAAACTGAAGTTGAGCATATATTTTGGATGAAAAAGGGTTTTACTACAGAAAAATTGAATCATTGTGGTTGGTAGCCTTTCCATTTTATGGTGAGTGTGGTTGTGAGGGGATTAGAGAATTGTTTAGGCTGCTTTTCTCATCATTTATTGAACACTCCTAGCGTTTTCGCCCTAATGGGCCTCATCGGGGAGCTATAGTATACAAAGAGACAACAGGCATGTTGTAATTTTTATGGTGATTATATGGTAGGTTCTAATTTAAGTTGTTTAATGGTAATGGCTTAGTTATGTAGTTATTATGTACCTATTAGTTAAGTTGTAGCTCTAAGTAATTAGTTAGAGCTACAACTTAACTAATAGGTACATAATAACTACATAACTAAGCCATTACCATTAAACAACTTAAATTAGAACCTACCATATAATCACCATAGAAATTACAACATGCCTGTTGTCTCTTTGTATACTATAGCTCCCTGATGAGGCCCATTAGGGCGAAAGCGCTAGGAGTGTTCAATATAAAGATGAGAAAAGCAGCCTAAACAATTCTCTCATCCCCTCACAACCACGCTCACCAGAAAAATTGAATGGATTGAATTTGATCAGTGTAGTGCAAGAGACCAAGGGGTTTTACCCCCTAGTGAAATCGGCGCTAAACGTTCTTCTCGCATAGCTGTGCACAACATGCACCATTGAAAGGTCATTCAGCTCGTTTAGAAGCTCAACCATGTCAGAAGCCCGTTTTGGCGGACTATGCCTATTGAATGTACCTACACAGAAAGTTGGTCCACGAGAAGAAAAATCAATTTGTTGGTGAAGTGTTGAAACTATTTTGTGAAAATCCCAGGCGTTTGATGTTGCAGTAATAATAATTTTCAAGTTGTCCTCAATTCATGAATTATAACTTACCATTTACCCTCATTTTGTTCATGATTGTTTTTGCCTACATCGGTCTTGTAAAATTAGGTTGGCCCCTGTAAAGCAAAAAGTCTGCGTACCCCCTTGATGATATCTTGCCTTCATTTTTGCCTCAACAAACAATGATGTATCAAATAATTACTTGTTTACTACATAATTAACATATAATAAATGAGCATTGCCTAATTAACATATATCACAATCAATAATGCCTACACTCCACTGCCAAATTTCAATAATAATCCCGAGTCATTGCCAAAATTTCCAAAGCGGTGTTGATGTTCGTTCTATCTCTTGTAGATTTTCATTTTCTTCTTGATCTGTTTTCTGGAAATGTTGGGAGGGGAAGGAGGAGGAGTATTTAGATTAATATCAACTTCTGACCCAGTAGATGTAGAATCCTCCAACGTAATTTGTCCATAGAGGAATTATTAGCAAAATGAATGTGAACTGGTCTACTTCTAGAAGGTTGGATGGTGCCTAAACGTCTTACACCTATAACTTCATAATCCTCAAGAACGGATTTAATTCCGTTCTAAGAATTTCCATCACCTTCTCTTGAGAATATTCATGTTTTCTTTCCCTTCTAGAACGTTATGAAGAATAAGATCGTTTCTATTGTCCGTGTGCCGGTTCTGTTTCGTTTTTTTTTTTTTTTTTTTTCAGATAATACTAGATTTTCTTCTATACTGTCAATTCTCTTATTAATTTTTTGTATGAGCAAGATAGTTTCTGGGCTGTTAGCGATTTCTTGCGACAGAGCATGCACCTGTGAACTCAAAACATTTCTATGTTCCTTCAAAATGCAGCAGCAGTTGAAGTTTGGTTGTAATTACGTCAAGGCATTTAATTACCTGATGAATCTTGGAGGTCGACAATCCCGTAGTTGCAATTATTCAACACGACACCGGTCGGCTCTTCGAGTTCTGCTGACTAAGGAATACGGTATCTGGTCGAGTGGATAGTTCTTTCCCTTCGGTAATCAACAAATCACCAACCAAAATCCCAAAATGTCCTTTTTCCAGAGATCTAACCGTTAAAAATTTACGAAAATTGTTATTGCTGAGAGTTAATCAAAGAGCAACCACAAACAGTTCGCTATTTTATATAGAGTAATTAGATGAATACCCTTGACGAGATGCTTTTGCCTTTATAATTAACCTGGGTTAGGTACCAGTGATTACCGCTTATAGGCTTAAGCGCTTTTAGTCAAGCTAACTTTCATATTAAAGAGTGATGGCCAAAATAAAGAAAAAACTGAACTTGGTAATAGAACCTCTTGAAACTCATACGGTGGATACAGCTTTCGTACAAGTACGCAACCACGAGAGACATTTTATGTCTTTGCGCCCCCTTTCCCCTTCCTATTAAACCCCGTATTGTATTCTAGAGCCACTCAGCTGATCTGGGATCGGTCAGTTGTGTTCAGAAGTCCCTCAAGGGCCCACATACCAAATCTCAGAATCATGGGATCATTAGGGAAAAAAACTGGATTCTAGAGCCACTCAGCTGATCTGGGATGGGTCAGTTGTGTTCAGAAGTCCCTCAAGGGCCCACATACCAAATCTCAGAATCGTGGGATCATTAGGGAAAAAACTGGATTCTAGAGCCACTCAGCTGATCTGGGATCGGACAGTTGTGTTCAGAAGTCCCTCAAGGGCCCACATACCAAATCTCAGAGTCGTGGGATCATTAGGGAAAAAACTGGATTCTAGAGCCACTCAGCTGATCTGGGATCGGTCAGTTGTGTTCAGAAGTCCCTCAAAAGGGCCCACATACCAAATCTCAGAATCGTGGGATCATTAGGGAAAAAACTGGATTCTAGAGCCACTCAGCTGATCTGGGATCGGTCAGTTGTGTTCAGAAGCCCCTCAAGGGCCCACATACCAAATCTCAGAATCGTGGGATCATTAGGGAAAAAACTGGATTCTAGATCCACTCAGCTGATCTGGGATCGGTCAGTTGTGTTCAGAAGTCCCTCAAGGGCCCACATACCAAATCTCAGAGTCGTGGGATCATTAGGGAAAAAACTGGATTCTAGAGCCACTCAGCTGATCTGGGATCGGTCAGTTGTGTTCAGAAGTCCCTCAAGGGCCCACATACCAAATCTCAGAATCGTGGGATCATTAGGGAAAAAACTGGATTCTGGAGCCACTCAGCTGATCTGGGATCGGTCAGTTGTGTTCAGAAGTCCCTCAAGGGCCCACATACCAAATCTCAGAATCGTGGGATCATTAGGGAAAAAACTGGATTCTAGAGCCACTCAGCTGATCTGGGATCGGTCAGTTGTGTTCAGAAGTCCCTCAAGGGGCTACATACCAAATCTCAGAATTGTGGGATCATTAGGGAATCTCCGCGTAACGCTCTACGCGTGACGCTCCCCGCGTGACGCTTTTTCATTTATGTGCCATAGTAAAGACATAAAATGTCAAAAACAAAAACTGAAACAAAATTCACAATACAACCCTGCCAAATCAATACTTAATACGGAGCTCGCAAAAAACACGTACGCTCGGCTCGGCTACCTAACTGGAACTTCATCGGAGAGGTACGGTGAGATGTGATGATAATGGTGGATGGTGAGATGATAATGTGATGAGAATCACAGGTTCATACGGCGAATTTTGAGGAAAACGCCAGAGATGCGCCGATCTTTGCGAATCCGAGGTCGATTGAAAACAAGACTCCCCTCCTCCCCACTACCACCTTCCCAGGCCGCTGTTCAAACAGTTTCAGATCCGCAAGCTTCATGCGCTTCTCAGAGAGCTTGGGGCAGCACAACACCATCTAGCCAGGACTTTGAGTATAAATAATATGGGGAGCTATTAGCGGTAGTCGAGTCATCAAACCTATAAGGAATTTAGGGGCCCCCCCCCCCCCCCCCCAGAGGTGCAATGGGGGCCTAAATCCTCATAAAAAGGTAGAGGAGGTAAAGAGGCATCCCGTCAGAGAGATACCACCCCTAGTCATAGCTTTTAATGAGCCATGTTCGGGGAAGGTTGATATTCCTGTCACCAGAAAACCATCCGACGCCAAACCAGCTGTCTAAAACGATCGAGAACAGCGCGTGCTTCCCATTGATTCCTCAACGGGACGCCGCCAACGCTATCTCTGGTGCTCTGACGGGAGCTTGATGGACCTCTCAGGAGGTAACTCTGTTACAAACCATAGACCGATCAGCTCATGTCATATGAGATAAATCGTTAATACCTACTGTATTCTGTGGTACCTATTATAGTTTTCTATGAACCGTATTCGAATATGCTTACTCAAACTGTTCAACGCAGGATGTTTTGTGATTTAATGTTCAGCTAATATCTACTTCACGTTATTGCGTACCTACTTCGTGCAGGTGCGTGGCGGGAAGCATCATCTTCCTGGTCCAGCGCATCACAAGCGGCACGTCTCAACTGACAGGAAAATAGCGTTGAAATAAGAGCAATAACCCTCCATATTATTTACACTCAAAGGGCCAGGGGCATCCAACCCCGCGATTTTTCAAAACATCAGAACTGTCCAGAACTTTTTCTTTCATTTGGTTACAAAATTAAAATAAACTTCGCCACTGAAATTTGGTAAAGATAATAGTTCTCATTGCAACGTGGAATTTCTCTAATTTCAGTAAGAAATCTTCTCTATTTTCATCAAAGCGTTAGGCGTTTTTCGCTACACAAAATAACAATTAGAAAAATCGACTGATTCTTTGATTATTTAAAAGATTTAGATTTAAGACATTAAAAAAAAAAAAAATAATAATAATCTTGAAATAAAACAGCGTTTATTATTATCGCTGCAATAAACAACAAAGGTTTACTGTTTCCATATTGGATAGCCCTTCTACACAGAACACCTATGACCCAATTATTGGTCTCTTTCAAGGATTCTATAGGTCATTGAAGAGCCGAGTTCATGCTGAATGGTTTTAAAAAAATCTTCAAAAATGGTTCATTATTTGAAGGTTTACAGCCTATAAATCGTGATGTCATAAATTCTCACGCCAAAAAAATCTAGCTTTCCAAATGAATGGATGAGTTTGTTGGCCAACATTTTTTGGAACATTAAATCTACTTAAATTCTATTAATATTTGCCAATAAATACATTGATAAAAACTGCATTTTGCATGACTGGAATTTTTTCAATTTGAGTTTTGGCACACCAAAAGTTTCCAAACTGGCCGAATTAAACAGCTCCGCTTTAATTTTACAGGCTGCGACTTGAAAGACATTCAAGTCATGTTCGACACTAACGTTGTTGGGATCGCATCCTGCTCGAGGGAAGCGCTCAAGTCGATGGTGAAGAACAAAACTGAAGGAACCATAATCAACATTAACAGGTCAGTTGAGCAGGTCTTCACTAATCTTTTATTTTATTTATTCATTTTTTTCTTGTAACATCACTTCCAAATGTAGGAAAGCTCTTTTGCCAGCACTGCGCAGCTAAGAAATCCCTGCGTGAAGAAAAAGGTCCTGTCAAGTCAAACTAACACTCAGAAGGGGTTCAAACACAACTAGAAACTGACGGCGAACCGGTATGACTTCGACTTCTCCATCACATTCCAGTAGGGATGTGAAAAAATCAATTTTCCCCCTTTTCGATTTAATCGATTTTTTTTGACAAAAAATCGATTTAAATCGATTAAAATCGTATGAAATTTAACCTCTTTAATTCAATGGCTCAATTTGATTTTTTAAAGTAATTCTGAAGAGCACTTCATGGTGTGCCCATGGATGAACCCTGGTATGCCCAGTAACACCTCTACTGTCTGGGCAAATAAGGCAAGGTGAATAAAAAGGCACTCATAAAAAATGAAAATTTATAAAAATGTTAGGTAATAGGTATAAAATGTATTTAAAAAAAATTGTACCATTCGAAAACTTAAAATTTTTATACATATAGAGGAACTTCTAAACGGTAGTACTTTTTGAGGGTTGAGAGTTTCACAGTAGGCTTCTCAAATTTTTAAAATGTTTTATTGCTAAGCGCTTCCGCCATTATCGGCCTCGTCAGAGCTTATATTTAGTGATTCGGTACTTCCGAACTTTCGTTTTTTGCCTTTTTTGTGGCCTCTTCAACATCCCAAAGTATACCTTAGAGATTGGAATGTTTCGTCGTATTTGTTAATATGAAACTGTGGAAATCTGGTTGATTAATCACTCATTGCCTTGTGAATGTGTCTTTATATGTTTAAGGGCGTCAATATTGTCAATTTAAATTGAGAAAGAGAAAGGATGACGAAAAATTTCACTATTAACATTGATAAAAAAAAAAAAAAGTTTTAAAGCCAAATAAAATACAGAAAAAAGCTTTTCCTCCGCTTGGATTCGAATAACAACATAGATTTGAAAAACTGATGAGTAATCATTGACCATGTTGTTGTTTCATTCTCATTGGTAGTCACGGCTAACGTGACGAATCAATCATGAGTTTATTAGTCGTTGCTGTTGATGACAAGTTCGCGTCATCCGGTTCGATCATGAGTTTAACACCTCGTTTCTTCGACAAATCTTGAGGAAAAAAATGTACGATTAGTTTGTACGATAAAATCTAAAATGTGGCTTAAAACAGTACCACCCAAAAAGTCCGATTATTAATCGGTTTTCCCCAAAAATCGATTCTTTCAATTTTCCCAAAAAATCGATTTAATCGATTCTAACATCGATTTTTTCACACCCCTACATTCCAGCCCCAACAGCTCCCCTGTCTGCTCATTGTCAGGGTTGTAGTTGTCTAAAGGAACTCTGTTCGGGTGGGATCTTTTTGAAACTAAATTAGGTGCACTGGGGCAAGTGGAATAGGGTTTTGCACAAAAAATTCTTGATAATACAATAAAATCCAGTGAAAGCCTTCAAGTGAGCTGAATTTTTACTGAGGCTTGTACTAACCATTCTCTATAACATGTAAGAGCCGTTTCGCGTTTGTAATTATCTATGATAGCGATATTTTAACATTTAAAACAAAGAATCGTTGCATTCCACTTACCCCATTGTTTTCCGAATCAAGGGGTAAGTGGATCACATAAGTTATTTGCCACAAAAGGGTCTAAAAATGCATGATATGGGTGGGAATGATACCATATCAAATAAAACATCAAGAAAACCGCACATTCTGCACACTGGATCACCTGTGTAGGCTTCAATCCTGTGCAGATGTTTCCTGAAGCACCCGTGCCCAGTCACCATTCCCACCAAGGGTCCTATTTTCCTCCTCGAGAGATTTAGGGTGGCGGCTGTACTCCTACGATGGCAGGGTGCGTTCATTACCAGTTTTCCATGTTTCTGTTCTGGGGTGTTATCCCAGAGCCGTTTGTGTTCCTTCCTTAACCATTCCCACAAAGCAGTTTTTACCAAGCGTTTTGCTGGGTATAGCCCAGGACTGGTTCCGGCCCAATGAATTGCATTGAGGCCCCCCTTTGTGCTAGCTGGTCTACCTGTTCGTTTCCTGCCACTTCTGTATGCCCTGGAACCCATTCCAAGGTGATCTTGTTGTCCTGTTCGTTTCCTGCCACTTCTGTATGCCCTGGAACCCATTCCAAGGTAATCTTGTTGTCCTTTCCCAGGGCATTTAGTACATCGCAGCACTCCCTCACAAGTCTTGACCTAGTTTGAGGTGCTGCAAGTGCTTTAAGTGCTGCCTGGCTATCTGAGAGAATGAGAATACTCCTCCCTCTCATTCCTTATTGCAAATAAGTCTGCCTGATTTACTGTGTTATACTCACCCAAAGGAAATGATGCCTCTAGGTGTGGTCTCCCACCAAATATACCAGCCCCAGACCTTCCTTCCATCCTGGAGCCATTTGTGTAGATGACTACAACCCATTCCATTATCCATTCGTCCATCTTTACCTTGAAGTCCTTGAGAAAGTCGTAAATCGGGGCAGTTTGGTCACTTCTCATGTAGAGAACATCTATCCCAACAGCCCGTAAGATACTTGCATGTCCGATGGAGTCTATTGCCTTCCATTTGTCCATGGCCAGTAGTCTGTGTGCAATTGCTGCAGCTGTGGACTGTACCATTAGCTGCAAGGGCGGTAGGTTTGATGACCCTTCCCAGCAAGGCTATATATTTTACCTGCAAATTAAAGTTTATGGAATGTGCTGCGGTAAGAATAATTTCACTAATAATAGCGTTATGCAGACACGCTTTCCTTTTCAAAACATTCTACCTATACCTATTCCCCAACAAGATAGTAGTTGATAGGTCTCCCAGAGGTAGCGAACAGTAAATGAAATAGGTTGTGAAATCGCTCCATTCTTTCGCAAGCTGGAAAACGTCATGTTTGAGCTCATCAGCTCTCGGTATCCATGTACACATCTTGCGAGGACTTCCATTATTTGAATTTGGTCTTCCTAGATTTGAATTTCTTTTCCAGCTATGAAAAAGTGTCACAACCGTGTTAACTTGTAGATTTTGATTCTATTTAGTATAAAATATTCTTAAACTCTGCCTCCTAGCCTCACCCTCTTCAGGATCAAATCAATTTAAAGTTAGGCACCTCCTTACATATTCAATTTGCATGGAGGTGAACTTGGTGTTTTCAGGAAGTTTCGTGATTCTCTAAAGATGAAATGGATTCTCAACAATGTTTCTCTGGATATTTTAGTAAATATAAAAACAACGATTTTATTTTTCCAGCTTTGCTGGGCACTTCATTCTTCCATTCCCTGGGATTCACGGCTACAATGCTTCCAAATTTGCAGTCACCGCTCTGACGGAGGGTCTCAGGAATGAGGTGACTGGGCTCAATGCAAACATTCGAGTAACGGTAAGTAAAACATTGAGGGTTCTTTAGTTTCACTTGGGCAGATTTACAGTAGCTGGTTATAGGTAGAATGAGTTTGCTGTGTGTCCCGCACCTTAGTGTATGACACCTGCCCCACCTGTAACAGTGTCAGTTCTCTGGCATGGGGAGCAGAGAGGAGACCACTCAAACTCACCCAATTGGCAGATTAGGGAACCTTGCTCACCTGTTTCACAATGCCACTATGCTAAAGAGTAGGTATTTGGGGAAGCTGGACAGCTAGTTTTTGGTAGAATGAGTAGGCTGTATGTGTGTAGCCAATAGGACTCACTCAGTTCCTCTGGCCAAACAATTTTAATATGGCTACAAACCAACTGTACTGATCATATGGATAAAGATCGGAATCCATGAAATACCATCTACACACAGACCATTTTCATCAGCCATGTTGATTTATTATTTTCAAACAACCTTGGTAATAGACTGGGAAAAAATCTTTTTAAAACCACCCACAAAGTTTGTTGGCTTATGTTTCAAGAGACGTCAATTCCAACAATTTAATTTAAAAAATCCATCGGCCGAAGCCTATCTAGACCGAACTTTATGAAATGTGGCTCAAAAGTCACACATTGGCTGGAGATGCGACAGTAACCTTGGCATCACATTCGATCAACCCTAAAGGGTATAATTTAAGGGCTGGAATTAAAAATCGAGATTTTGAACACTTTAGGAGTAAGAGTAGTTTTTTAGTTGTCATCCCAATGAATCCAATGAAATCTCTCGGATCGCTATACATTCATTCTTCTGCTCTCCCTATGGGCTAGAAGTTTGACAAGAATAAAAATTCCTTAACAACATGGGAGCGAATCATAACTGGTGGAATATAGCGAAAATCGTCATGTAAACTACGACGATAGTATCTGCTGATATAACTTCAATGGAATTTTAACTTCATGAAATCGAGTTTATCATAATTTTAGTCACCTATAGATGGACTTGTGAATCGTTGGTGGATGATTTACTTTATATTATCAATTTTCAGTTGGTGGATGATATCATGGATTTTGTGGTTTGGCATCTTGTGTAAACCGAGCGACTTTTTGGAGGATTAAATGTTAACCCAGAAAAAACCTAAAATCTGTTTGGCTTAATGGGCAGAAATTGTTTTGGTGTTAATGGATTAATGGTGTGATATCATTGTCAGCAAACGATACTTTGTTAACTTTAAATAATGAATTTTTGGTACATCGAAGAATCGTTTACCAGGACGACGTAGTTAGGCTTTTTCCGTTTTAGAAATTCATTGGAGGTTTTGATTTGCACATAGGTAGCCCATGTCACGAACGCCACATCAATTATATGGAAATTTTATGTGATAATAGGAAATATCGAATATTATTCTAATCAGAATAACACCGCATTACAGAGTTTGAGCCCTGGTGCAGTTGAGTCGGAGATGACGGCCCAATTCAAAACTGAAGACAGCAGCTCAGGAGCCCTCGACCATTTTGAAATGTTGCCCGCCAAAGACATTGCGGACTGTGCGCTATTCATCCTACAAGCCCCTCAACGAATGAATGTAAGTTGCGACAATCTTTGTGATTAAATTGCTTAATCCTCTTAGTAAATTCTTATAGGTATATTTTATATACTGGGTGTCCCACGGAAAGGTACATTCTCCTGCATTTCAGCGTAAAAAATTGGGACCAACATCACTCTTCATAATAAAAAGACTTTCGCGCATTCAGAAGAAACATGGCCCGGGGTTCCAGAAGGAATTCCCATTATCACCCTTTGGTATATTAATAATTTCATTGGTCTTTGACTTATAATTTCCCTTTTATTCCCCTTTTTATATTTTCAATTTTTAGCCACCTGAGTATTGCTATTATGTCAATTACCAGGTTAGAGCACAATTTAAGTCCCCAAAGTTGGGCATATTAATTTAAGTCCCCAATGTTGGGCAAATTAATTTATATCAATTTTATTTTCCTAAGGTATAAGTCTCCATAGTTGAGCCTCCGTTTTGTCCCGATTGTTCAATGAATACTTCTTATGAAGATTCATTGACAATCCATCCCGTTTTAATTTCTCTTTTTCCCATCCTCAATCGCCAATGCAGCTATTTATGAATGAATGAGCATCAGTTCTCAGCTATTAACTATTCCACCTAGTTAACATACTTGATCTTCAATCAAGTATGTCTTTAAGGGGAGGAGTGTAACAGAGTTACCTCCATCGAGGTCCCGTCAGGGCTTGAGGAGCTGATGAGAAGTCGATCTTATAAAAAGTTCCAGTCATGCAGCATGATCGTATGAGCGAATTTTCATAAATGGTCGTATTACATTTATGTTAAATTCTGTTGAAATTTTAGCACTTTGTGGACAAATAAAAATTTTATTAGGTAAGTATATATTTTATAGCAAACGAACTTTTTGTCAGTAATGTTCCAACAAACAAACGATTTTGTAGATTTTTACAATTTTTTCAAGTGTTCCTATCGATTTTTAGCTTATTTCAATGAAATTTAAGTACATTTTTCAGTACAATTTTGTGTTCAAATTTTTTAAATGTCCTAGTTCATGTTCGATTAATTTTTTTTGAGTAGCATTCTGCTAAAAAATAGAAATTTGTTAATTTTTAGCGGTTTTTTGCCTTTTTTAGTGATTTTTTAAGTACATTTTGGTTTATTATTTCCAATAATAAGCCTATGTGATCGTGTAGCAAAAAATTTTTATAACCCCCCCTCAAACTTTGTCACTTTACGTTTCAAGGTGCGTAGAATCCAAATTTGAAATGTCCGTCCGCCGTTCGCCGTCCGCCGTCCGGGCCATAAAAGGCCTAAGAATTGACTTAAAAAACCCGTTCTTTCGCACATAGACTCCATTTGGTGTCTAGTTGGTCCTAACGTTTAACCATTCCGATCGCTTTACTCGCATAGATGCTATGGGCCAAAAACGGGCAAAAACGCGTCTTTTTCGACGCGAGCACGCCTGGCAGGGGGTCACGGTGGGTGGAGAGGGGGGGGGGGCTGAGCGGGGGGGTGGAGTGAGAGGAGGCGGCGGCGCCGCGGCTTGTGGTGGGTACGGCGCCGGCGTTCGTTCGAGGCATGAATATGTTTTTTTCAAGGTCATATTTGTGTGTTAATACCAAAGCTTTTCCTACGCATATTTAATAACATATCCTCTCGACTTTTCGTACGTACTTAGATAATGATATTATTAAGGCAATAACTATTTGAATAGATAGGAGCTCAAATCGAGAAATATAAACATGCGTATATAATTATAGAAGTATAGGTTGTGGCAACTCGAAGTAGGACACGCCGAGGAGTTTGGACGGGCCTTATGACGTACGCTAGCCAACTAAAACTATGATCATACTCAATTGAAAAAATAATAAACCTTTGTGAAATAATTTGCAGCGTTTTTTGAAATTTGACCAATTCAATGTGCTCAAAAAGTGTTGTCCAACGAACTCATCTTTTCTTTTGAAACGCTTGATTTTTTGGCGAAAGAACGAAGTTTTTATCTCAATTCTATCGAGAGTTATCGTCTGGAATGTCACATACATATATATACTTATATATATACATATATATTTTTTTTAATTTGATATATATATATATATATATATATATATATATATATATATATATATATATATATATATATATATATATATATATATATATATAAAAAAGTGTTAAAATCCAGGAATCATTTCAGAATGCCTCAAAACAGATTTCGATGAAGAAAATGTTTGAAAAATTTTATTTTAAAATTTTTGGAGCCATTGCAATAGCTTTATTTTCTAAGAAAATTCGCTAAAAGCCACTTTGTTAACAAACATCTTTGTGGTTGGTTATTAACTCGAATTCTGGTTTTACAGGTGGCTGAGATGAGGGTGCTCTCCACCAAAGAAACTACGTTGGCTCAAGCGAAGGCAGCTGTGAGCATCTTGGAGAAAATTGCACCCAAGTGAACTTGGTTAACCGTTTCCCCACAATCCACCACTCCTTTGCTACATCACTCGCCTGTATCCTGAAAGTCTTTCACATGAAACTTGGTGCATTGCTGTAAAACTTGTCTGTAAATCAAATATACCTACTTTCATTTACACCTTAATTTTGTTTGCCTGTCTCTCGAACGTGAAACACAATTTTAACATGACAGGTAATAATCTAAATTCCAGGATAATTTATGTTCAATTAAAAGGTGATATTCTTGTTGGAAATTTAACGCTGAACACGCCTATACCACATATGATGGGTCTGAAATGTCTCCTTAACGTGTCTTTTGCCTAAAAAGTGTCAAAAAACTTCGGTTTTTACTGATTATTGACGATTTTTCTACCGTTTTTTGATAGTTTTTATACAAATTTCACCACTTGACGACTAGAAAAAAAGGTGCTATTACTTGGACTATTTCTGAGTCAAATGAGACAACCAGCAGCTCTGGTTGTGTGATAACAGATTTTTTGCGATTTTTCAGCTACTGGAAAACGTGTTTTATGGGAATATACCGAGAAGAAATGAGTTGTCAAAAATCTGACAAGAAACACGTCAATCAATTATCACACCTCCAGAGCTGGTGGGTGGTCGCATTCGAAGCAGAAATAGGCCAAGTAATAGCACAATTTTTTCAAGGTGCCAAGTGGTGTAATTTGTACAATAACTTTAAAAAAACATTGGAAAAATCGGTGGAAAACCACGTTTTTTGACAGTTTTCAGGCAAGACAAGTTAAGGAGGCATTTCAGACCCATCATAAGAAAGTGGTATAAGCGTGTTCAGCGTTGAATTTCGAACAAGAATATCACCTTTTAATTGAACATTAAGTGCTCTGGAATTTGTGATTTTTTTTCAAAAACCTCCAAAATTGTACGTCTACGTAAAAACTGGCTTCGGATTCAGATCCAGCACCTTCGAAAACCTCAAGACCAGTGCCAGTTTCGACTTCGCTCTTTTAGCGAATTTTCGAAGAAAATTAAGCTATTGCTCTCGCCTCAAAATTTGTAGAATGTGAATTTTTGAAAACATTTTATGCAGAAATCCGTTTCAGGCTATTCTGAATCATATTCTGAAGTTTAACGCATTTTTTTATGTATGTATGTATGTATGTATGTATGTATTTATGTATGTATGTATATATGTATGTATGTGTCATTCCAGACGATAACTGTCCGTAGAATTGTGCTAGAAACTTCAAACAAATTTTAAAATTTCGGAATCAGCGTAAAATTTCCTATAAGAATATGTATCAAGTTTTCAAAAATTTCAAAGTTGAAAAATCAGTCAAAAATCGAAATAATGCCGTTCGCTAGTTGTAAAAATCGGTAATATTCTTCAAAAATTCGCTCATGGGGTCATGCTGCATGACTGGACTTTTTTTTCTTTGGCAGTGCTATCAATCTTGAGATAATTGATTCATGAAATCGCACTGGGAATTACAAATTAAGAGGTACCTCGGTACTCAACAGGGGCGGATCCAGGATATTTTTGATAGAGGGGTCGCACTGAGGGCTATGGGGGGTTGAATACCTTCTATCAAAACAAAGGGTCCCGGTCCAATAATCGAAATTCAACATTCAAACTGTCATGGGCCATACCAACTAGTGCCCACAACCAGCGGCTGCCTGGGCAGGACAGGAACAACAACAACAACCGAACGGGGAGTTGATTGTAGGAGATAACTGGCCGATTGTTTTGATATCGGAATACGACGAAAATTGGGTCGGCCGGCCCCGTGTCGCCGAAAAGTGCGAGGAGAGCAAAATGTGAAGGGAATAATTTGAAAAATTATAAGTGGCAAGGGCACCTTTTTCTGTTCATTCGTGGGAACGATCAAATAGAATAAAGTTCGTCACATCAAACAGTGAAGTTTTATTCGTCTGAAACCTATTTTTCCCCCAGTGTTTTGAGATCGTTCCAAAACGACAGTAATTTCTAGCTTTTTGTTTGTAAACAACAACGTCATTGTTCACGCTTACCTTCATTTTCGACTCCAATTAAATCATAATTCAAATAACATCCTCTAAACACCACAAACCGACACATTTCATATTTATACCTAATTTATAAAATTAATTTTCAAGTGCTTTCTCGTAATTTATTGTTTATCACTATCATAACCTTGGAATAATAACCACAAATCACCTATCTTCTCTTTTATGTGGTTAGTTGTTGCCTATCAGCATTAACTGTTGACGAGCACTATAGCTTCGTTCTCAGTGATAGGGACAGTTCTCAAAATCATAGAACTGGGTCGGGAAATCCCGCGGCGTTACAGAACTTGTGGAACCGCGTTCTTCACTGCGAATTAGGGGTGTGAAAAAATCGATGTTAGAATCGATTAAATCGATTTTTTGGGAAAATTGAAAGAATCGATTTTTGGGAAAAACATCGATTAATCGGACTTTTTGGGTGGTACTGTTTGAAGCCACATTTTAGATTTTATCGTACAAACTAATCGTACATTTTTTTCCTTACGATTTGTCGAAGAAACGAGGTGTCATGATCGAACGAGATGACGCGAACTTGTCATCAACAGCAACGACTAATAAACTCATGATTGATTCGTCACGTTAGCCGTGACTAGCAATGAGAATGAAACAGCAACATGGTCAATGATTACTTATCAGTTTTTCAAATCTATGTTGTTGTTATTCGAATCCAAGCGGAGGAAAAGCTTTTTTCTGTTTTTTATTTGACGTTAAAACTTTTCTTTTTTTAATCAATGTTAATAGTGAAATTTTTCGTCATCCTTTCTCTTTCTCAACAATATTGAAGCCCTTAAACATATAAGGACACATTCACAAGACAATGAGTGATTAATCAACCAGATTTCCACAGTTTCATATTAACAAATACGACGAAACATTCCAATCTCTAAGGTACCCTTTGGGATGTTGAAGAGGCCACAAAAAAAGGCAAAAAAAGAAAGTTCGGAAGTACCGAATCACTAAATATAAGCTCTGACGAGGCCGATAATTGCGGGAGCGCTTAGCAATAAAACATTTTAAAAATTTGAGAAGCCTACTGTGAAACTCTCAACCCTCAAAAAGAACTACAGTTTAGAAGTTCCTCTACATGTATACAATTTTTAAGTTTTCGAATGGTGCAATTTTTTTTTAAATACATTTTATACCTATCCTACCTAACATTTTTATAAATTTTCATTTTTTATGAGTGCCTTTTTATTCACCTTGCCTTCTTTGCCCAGACAGTAGAGGTGTTACTGGGCATACCAGGGTTCATCCATGGACATACCATGAAGTGCTCTTCAGAATTACTTTAAAAAATCAAATTGAGCCATTGAATTAAAGAGGTTAAATTTCATACGATTTTAATCGATTTAAATCGATTTTTTGTCCAAAAAAATCGATTAAATCGAAAAGGGGGAAAATCGATTTTTTCACATCCCTACTGCGAATGATTTCAGAACTTCGATGTGGAATAACCTGTGTTGTTGTTTGTAACCTCACTCAACTCGTGTTACCTTCTGGTGCTCCTTTTCAGAATATTTTTAGTGCCCCTGAATATATTACTTATTATGCCCGTGAATATTACTTGACTATTACCCCACGGCAATAATTAAAAAATAAAATCCACGATGACTGAGGAGTATACCTACTGGTAAAAATTTGAGTTTCGATTTTGATGAAATTTTCAAGGAATGTGCGTATTAGAGTGTAGATATAATCCCCTATCAGTTCCATTGATCCCAAATAAATACTTCACGCCGCGCATAAGCAAATCCCATCAAGCATAATTTTTCACGCCCTGGTCGTCCGATCTGGCTCAAATTTGAAGGATAGTAAGGAGAGAACGATTTAAACATTCCTTATCAATTTCAACCCGATCGTATCTCGGTAGCTCCTACGGGTCAAAATCCGTTATGTGCCCACAATCTTAAATTTTTTTCAAATCACTACTAGACTATCATCAAACACTATTTATAGGCTACAAACATTCCAACACACTAGTACGGCCAAATATAAATGACTTTTGTTGAGTTTCTTGTCTTATCTTGTAGTTAGATAACGGCAGGACCAAGCGCGGCCGTGAAGGTCAAATTCCGTTATATGCCCGCCAAGCTAAACGCCCAACTAATCTGCATTTTTACTAAGGGATTGACTACTTGATGTTATGTATTTTTGAGATGCGAGCTTGCGAGCATCCAGACCTCCAAACTCTACACTTCATTCTGATCTACATGTCCAAATAATCTGCATTTTTACTAAGGGATTGTCTACTTGATGTTATGTATTTTTGAGATGCGAGCTTGCGAGCATCCAGACCACCAAACTATAGATGGTCAAATTCCATATCAAGTAGTCAATCCCTTTTAATTTTTCCACTTTACAGTAGAATACCTTGAGGCTAGTAGTGATTTGAAAAAAATTTAAGATTGTGGGCACATAACGGATTTTGACCGCTCCTACGCATGCGCAAATGTGAAATCCCTTTAACTAGCTTAATTTTCACAGTTTTTGTCCGATTTTGATGAAATTCTCAGGGAATGTGCGGATTAGAGTGTAAATGGTCCCCTATAGGCACCATTGATCCCAAATAAATACTTCACCCTGCGTATGTGCAAAAGTAAGATCCATGAAGCCATTCTCACGTCCTGGTCGTCCGATCTCGCTCAAATTTGGAGGATAGGAGAGGACAATTTAAACATTCCATAAAAATTTCAACGATCATATCAATGCTCCTGCGCATGTGCAAATGTGAAATCCTAGTAACAGCCTTACTTTTCCTTAGTTTTAATCTGATTTTGATGAAATTCTCAGAGATTGTGTAGATTAGAGTGTAAGGTGAGTATGGGTAACTGGGACCGAGATTTACAACATTTAAAAAAGAATTAATGTTTATCTTCTCAAAGAATTTTTTTACTTGAATGAAAATTCAAAATAGCATTTTGGTTTGTTAATGGGGTTTATATAGAATAGGTTTCTACATCAAAACTTTTTTTAATATGATAAATATTATTTATAAAGAAAAAATTTATTTTCTAAGTTCGAGGCTCTTGAGGTATCTGGGCCATCCTCCTTCATTTTCCTTATGAATCTTAATTCAAACTGTTAGGCATCTGAGCCCATTCATCAACTATCAAAGTTTTTTATTTTTATTTATTTTTAATTTTTTCCTTGAAATTAAAGCGAGGAAACAAGAGATGGTTTATAAGAAAAGGAGTTCTTTGGTTATAAGAAAAGGAGTTAAAACGAAATTCCCTCAACATTACCCTGTCAAATGAACAAGTACATATGAGGTTTGATAAGTAGTTTAAAAAAATTAGTACTAAAAGTAGGCACGTTGTTTGGAGAAAATCCAATCATAGCTAGTTTAATATAGTTGGTAACTACATAGGTAGGTACTTGACTAAGTAGCATCATTTGGTTTTTGAATGTATTAGTCAAATAATAAACCATATCCGTCAGAGACACTAAACATTCCTCTTTTATTTATAGGAACCGGGGGTTTTATTATCTTCAGTATCTCGTAGTCATTATACCACAAGATATCCTCAACTTCTGGCCACTTCCAGCTTTTTAGCCCAGCACATTTCATGTTTTTTACCCGAACTCAATAATTTTCTACCTCCAATACCTGTCCTGGATATGTATTGCCGTCATATACAACAGCAACAAAATCTCCAGGAATGACAGTGATGGACCCTACAACATTAGTGTCAGAGTCGGATCTGGTAAAACTGTAATTTTCTTGAGAGTTGCTATCTGAATCGGTTTCATCATCCAGTAAAATGTTCTTTCTAGAGGTACCAGCAGGAATCTTGATCTTCGACTCCTTATATGTCTTCTGGGTTTTGCTCAGGTTACTGGTGCTTCCAACACCATCCTTTGGGTAACTGGGCCCTGGGGTGTGTCCAGTTACCCAAAGGGTATGACCCAGTTCCTCCAAACGTGACAAAAACATTAGGTATCTGGGACCCCCCCACCAAAATCCGTGCAACAAGTGGTTTAGCAAAAATACTCATCTGCACACAAACAACAATGTCTCCTTAGATAATTCAAACAATCACATCTTCAATAATTCAAAAAATGTATTTACAAGGCTGTGCAGAACTGAGGTTGTTGGAGTGTTGTTTCGCAGCTTCAAGTTGCAAAACTTTGAGACAGCCTCACAAACACACAAGATGGCTAAATCAAAAATGACCTGTTGTTCTGGAAGCTCCGTCTAGCCAGTGATGCCCGAGCCAACAATTTCTCTTTCCATTTAGAGACGAGTGGGGAGGGTATGGCCCAAATACCCCATGGGCCCGGATACCCATACTTACCTTAAGTAGGTTCCCTACCAGTTTCATTGTTTCCAAATAAATAGTTCACTCAGCGCAACCGCAAACTTAAATTCATCAAGCATAATTTTCTCACTCCCTAGTCATCTGAAAACGTACTCCATCTTAATTTACCATTTCCCTCAACTATAGGAACCAGGTATAGAATCTTAAGATCATTCAAAACATTTCAATGATCTATAGGTATGTACATTCATGTTATAGGCCTGGTAAGCCTGGCGTAGACGGGCTTTTCCCGCTTACAAAGTAGAGGCCGGGAAAGACCGCCTAAAGCGAAGGCCAGAGGCGGCGTCCACTGATGTCATACCAGAGGGTCTCATATAAAACCCCAGGACGCAGGCCCCTTGAGACACCATAAATATATGAGTTCGAGCAGTTGCTTTGTATTGTTGTCAGTTCCCGGAGCAAGGCCCCAGTATTTACGGCATCCCAGTGATCCCCGTAACGTGCACCCCATTTTCAACCGTTTGTAGTAACGGTCCCCCACACATTACGATAGTTCCCCTGGCGATTATTACGGCTTTTCATATTGACATTCCACTGGACCACGGCACTGTATTGACGCACTCAGCACATTCAAGGCTCTCACCAGATTTCCTAAGGGCCCCGACGGCGCAAAGGTAACGTTGCCATATTCTATATATTGGCCAATAGTAATAGGTAGGACGTGGCGACTATTTGTGAAAGGACACATAAAACATTCATCAAGTCAGTGATGAAACGTTTGTTGTAGTGGTAATAAGAGTAACGAGTAAGAGCATCGTGATAAGTCTAATCGTAATGTTGGAAGTTGACCGTAACAAATATGAGAAGTCAATTGTATATAAAGTACAGTATTAGCACAAATAAGCTTTCGTTTTTAGTTGAATTGTAACGAACGTAACGTTTGCCATAATTAATTTAGTCAAGTTATTTTAACAACGTTCCTATTTTGTTGATCTTGCGATATTTGAAGACACATCTTATTTTACTTTATTTTATTTTGAGTATTGTTCCTTGTGCACAAACTATACATATTACACGTCACATTCAACACGTATCTTGTGTTTCCTTGACTCTCTCCTGACACTCCTGGTTCAGACATATTTATAGTAACAAGTACAGGGTGCGGCAGTGAGGACGGACGGTTTTAAAAAAATCATAAAATAGTTAATTTTTACTCAAAACCAAATTTATTGATGCAATCAGGTTCGCAAGGAAATAGCATTTGAGACAGTCAAGTGTGAAAAATCACATCAGGCATGTGGTGGCCGAAATTTTTGATGCAGTGCTGGAGGTGTTCTTGGGCGTACTCTCCAACATAGCTCTCTCAACTTGGGCGACTTCCACGCGAATTGCGTTCTTCAATTTGTCCAGAGTTCGGGGCTTGTTCTCGTATACTCTAGCCTTGAGGTATCCCCATAAGAAAAAATTGCATATGGATAAATCTGGGGACCGAGGTGGCCAATGGACATCGCCAAACCTGGAAATAAGGCGTCCAGGGAAAAGAGGGCGAAAACGTCCATTGATGCTCTGGCTGTGTGGGCAGTCGCCCCATCCTGCTGGAACCACACACGTCGGGTTGGAACACGTCGCCGTCGTAATTCAGGGGAAAAGAAGTTGGTGATCATTTCAACGTAGCGCTATGTTGGAGAGAGTATACACGAACTTCCAAGAACGCCTCTAGCACTGCATCAACGATTTCGGCCACCACATACCTGATGTGATTTTTCACACTTGACTGTCTCAAATGCTATTTCTTTGCGAACCTGATTGCATCAGTAAATTTGTTTTTGAGTAAAAATGAACAATTTTATGATTTTTCTAAAACCGTCCGTCCTCACTGCCGCACCCTGTATAGGGAACCTTGTGTTCCAGAGTCAACTTTGTTTAAAGCCCCTCAGGCACGTTTTTATACCGTAACAAACCTTCAGTTCGAGTTTTATATAATAGTAACATTTGCAATAACGTTCAAGTGAACGTTCAGGTTTGTTCTCTTCGCATCCCGCCATAAATACCGAGGGCTCAGGCCTGCTTTTGGTGGCAGCACTACTACAGTTACGCGCCAGCCACCCCCTCGAGGTAACGTGCCTATTGGTAACATTTTGATATTGTCATTCCAATATTAATTCAATAGTAACGTAGCGTCATATAGTTCTTGTCAGCCAAACCATTCTACCATTACTTCCGGAGCACAGCTTACAATGTTATGGATACGAGGAAGCTATGTGCCACACTCAACTTGGCAGACGTTTTTCATTCCATTCCACGTTTTCAGTTTTATCAGGAACTAAGGGAAAATGACACAATAACACTCGCTATGCAGTTTTATAGCACCTCTGTAATAATTAATGGCAACTAACAAGATTATACAATGTTGCACACAGCATTTTTCAAAGTAATAAAGATAAATTTTAAACAACAATCGTGGTGTTATTGGCCAGCCTACCGCCATACATTACATAAGTGAATTAATGTACTCTAAAATATGTACGGTTCACCGAAACAGAAGTTGGGGATCGACCGACGCAACTCGGAAAAGCTAAATTCCTTCACAAGCGGTAGTAAATCTGAGTTATGGGTATGGGATAGGTATTGATTTACTTTTAGGGGTCATTAAGAAATAGGTAGGTATGTAAGGAAAATAATACATTTGATGAATACATCAACATGGGGAGCATAAATTCTGCCGCCCTAGAAGCAAGAATGCGCAGACTTATCTATATTTTAAAATATATATATTGGGTGTTGATAGAATTAACAAAAAACGGACTATAGCAGAAAAATTGATTAAGATTTGAGTTAATCATTGTCGTGTTGAGTAGAGAAATTATTGTTTAAACAAGGCCATTAAGTGGAGTGAGATTCAGTGTAGGCAATTGCAAAGCAATATACTTATATGAGATAACCTAGAGCAGCAGTAGAGGTACAGCTATGGCCAAATAATATTGTAAGCAATTGCATCTACCTAATAAAGTGAAAATGAATTGCCCACAACTGCTCTTGTTTTAGTGGAACAGGTACCTTTTAATTTATCGTGTTAAGGCCGTATCACACTAGCATTTTTTCCGCATTTTTTCTGCGTTTTAGCGAATTTTCTTAAAAAATGAAGCTATTGCAATGGCTCCAAAAATTTTAAAATAAAAATTTTCAAAAATTTTCTTCATCGAAATCTGTTTTGAGGCATTCTGAAATGATTCCTGGATTTTAACGCTTTTTTATATGTATATATATATATATGTATGTGTCATTCCAGACGATAACTCTCGATAGAATTGAGATAAAAACTTCGTTCTTTCGCCAAAAAATCAAGCATTTCAAAAGAAAGGATGAGTTCGTTGGACAACACTTTTTGAGCACATTAAATTGGTCAAATTTCAAAAAATGTACTAAAAAAATCACTAAAAATAGCTAAAAACGGCTGAAAATCGTCTAATTCATATTTGCTGGTAGATTATTGCTCAAATAAAGTCTACTAACCATGAAATAGAACATTCAAAAATTTATGTAAAAAATTATGCTGTAAAATGTACTTAAAATTTATTAAAATTTGCTAAAAAATCGATGAAAACTGCAAAAAAGCTAAAAATTTAAAACCTCTATTCGAACTGGAGATTATTATTTAGAATACGTTTTATGCAATAAAATCAATAGTATATAATAGTGTATAATTTACTTGCACTCAAAAAAACTCAAATTTCAAAACAATTTAATATTATATAATACGACGATTTACAAAAATTCGCTCATAAGATCATGCTGCATGACTGGAACTTTTTTCTGCATTTTTAATGCCTGAACGTGAAGAAGAAGAAGTGCTTTTTTCCAAGGTCAGCTTTTTCGACCATTGCGCATCCTGGCGGAGCGTTTTTAAACTCACTTGGGAAAATTAGAACACGTTCTAATTTTTACCTTGACGCAAGAAAAATGCTAAACATAACCCTTGGGGAGGTAACGTTTCACTGGGAAACCGTGTTGTACCTTCCCGTTTTCATTCCGGTTCCAGTTCTCCTGTGCCAAAAATATTGTTCCTAGTTCCATGCCGAAGTTTCCTTATCTTCTTAGAGCCGAACTTCTTTTCTTATTATTCTTATTTCAGTGCCGAACTTCTATTAGCGAATTTTTGAAGAAAATTAAGCTTTTGCTCTCGCCTCAAAATTTGTGGAATGTGAATTTTTGAAAAACTTTTATGCAGAAATCCGTTTCAGGCTATTCTGAATCATATTCTGAAGTTTAACGCATTTTTTTTATGTATGTATGTATGTATGTATATATGTATGTATGTATATATGTATGTATGTATGTATGTATGTATGTGTCATTCCAGACGATAACTGTCCGTAGAATTGTGCTAGAAACTTCAAACAAATTTTAAAATGTTAAGGACACAAAACGAAAGTTCAAGTTCGTTGGCCAGCATGATCGGATTACATCTTCGGGTTGAAATTTTCAAAAATGTAGTCAAACATTTCAAAATAGCCTATTTTTTGCGATTTGTTGTGCGAAATAATTTTTTCAGCATACTAACATGTGGTATATTCGGAATCAGCGTAAAATTTCCTATAAGAATATGTATCAAGTTTTCAAAAATTTCAAAGTTGAAAAATCAGTCAAAAATCGAAATAATGCTGCCGTTCGCTAGTTGTAAAAATCGGTAATATTTGCATGAAACATCTTCAAAAATTCGCTCATGGGGTCATGCTGCATGACTGGACTTTTTTTCTGCATTTTTAATGCCTGAACGTGAAGAAGAAGAAGTGCTTTTTTCCAAGGTCAGCTTTTTCGACCATTGCGCATCCTGGCGGAGCGTTTTTAAACTCACTTGGGAAAATTAGAACACGTTCTAATTTTTACCTTGACGCAAGAAAAATGCTAAACATAACCCTTGGGGAGGTAACGTTTCACTGGGAAACCGTGTTGTACCTTCCCGTTTTCATTCCAGTTCCACTGTGCCAAAAATATTGTTCCTAGTTCCATGCCGAAGTTTTCTTATTTTCTTAGAGCCGAACTTCTTTTCTTATTATTCTTATTTCAGTGCCGAACTTCTATTTTTATTAAGTTTTTGTTTGGTCGCGCGCCAATGCCTCACCTCACATGACGTTAAGTAGGTAACAGCACCCCTCCGGTCACTAAAGAGACTGCACTAAACAAATGCCGAATCAGGTGAATGAACTGTAGAAGTGAAGTTTTTTGTTTGAGGATTATTGCCGTGCGCTCTTGCTTCTCTGTTGAGTTCAAATTACATAGGTACCTGTCTTCTTATATAAATATAATTTAAAATTGAATAATCATTTTTCGTTCTTGACCATGTCCCTAGCGGGAACAGTTTTTTTATTATTACGTTATTTTTATTAGTATTGTGCGTCTTCAAAGTATAATAACTTCGGAAGAACAAGAGCTGTCAAGACACTGTTTGAAAACACTAGGCACGTCGAACGTTACTTCAATATTTCAAGCCCTAACCTGACAGGCTTAATAAAATTGCATTCCGCCAGAATGCGCTGTTTTTGCAGTTATTCCTCTTCAACATTCACTGCTGACCTTGAAAAAACGCACTTTGCCTTCTTCACGTTTCAGCGTTTAAAATGCGAAAAAAATGTGGAAAAAATGCAAGTGTGATATGGCCTTAACACTTTCGACCTATTGCTTACTATATATTGTTTCTCAATATTTATGTTACGTAGGTACCTACCTAGTTTGATATACAACAAGTAGGTATCTGGACGTTTTAACAATTATAATTATACAGGGTGATTCCCTCGCATTTGGGTGAAACTAAAATGGAGTAAAATGCCGCCAACTGCATATTTTTATCTCAATCCGTTCTCAAGATATGATTTTTTAAAGTTTTTTTTTTTTCAGGAAAACCGTGTTTTTTTCCTTTTAAACTCAAATTTCTCAAATTTCTTCATTCAATTTTAACTTTTGACCACATTTTCGGAATCAGCATTAAATTTACTATAAGAATAGTGTACTTAGGTTCTTAAAAAGTACCATCCAAAGGCCCTCACATCAGCTCAAACATTGACGATTTTGAAAAAAGAATATTTCTGAAAATCTTTAAAACTTTACTACTCTATAACCGAGTTTTACACTTAAAATCGCAAATGTTTAGTTTGTTTGTTACGATTAAATGTATGTGTGTCATGGGGTAAAACTAGTCAATTAAAGTGTAAAACTCGATTAAAACGTTGTTGAGAGATCTGCAAGAGTTTCCATTTGATCCAGCGAGAAAAAATACATAGAAACCGACCCCATAATCGTTGGTTCATGGAGGGTCATCTTTCGAAAAAACCAACAATTTTTAACATTAAAACATTATTGTTTCCCAAAATAAAAGTAAAATTGATAATACCGTTGGAAACTCTTAGATGAAGCAGTTTTCATGAGATTTGCTAGTTTCCAGGATTCTTTTTAAAAGAGTAGTAAAGTTTTAAAGATTTTCAGAAATATTATTTTTTCAAAATCGTCAATGTTTGAGCTGATGTTCCTGTTGTTTGCGGATGGTACTTTTTAAGAACCCAAGTACACTATTCTTATAGGAAATTTAATGCTGATACCGAAAATGAGGTTAAAAATTAAAATTAAATGAGGCAAAGTGGAGAAATTCGAGTTTAAAATGAAAAAAACACGGTATTCCTGAAAAAACCTTTAAAAAATCATATCTCGAGTACGGATTGAGATAAAAATATGCGGTTGGCGGCATTTTACTCCATTTTTGATGTAGTTTCACCCAAATTTTTTTTTGCATCTGCGAGGGAATCACCCTGTATATTATCAATGGGCCTTTAGAGTGCAAATACAGCAACGACATCTTCACATTTTCTATAACTGTCGTGTTGCATGTGCACCAGTGAAGATTGGCGTATCAAGAGCAAGCACTAATTAGCAGAATAATTAGAGCTTCGAATCGAAACAACCTTCATTGCAATTGGAGAAAATTCCACAATTACATAGTGGCTTTGTTCGCTACAAATTAATCCACAACCTTTTAGTTGTGGATTATTCTAGCCCAGATTTACAGTTTCCTTCCATTACATTTTACATTAAATGAACCAAAATAAAATGCAACACAAAATTCATGCAAGCTCTTCTAAGTCGGCCATCTTGTCAGCAAGTACAGAGCCAGCCGATTATAGCAACACCTACCCTTACAAATAATCCAATACCCACCCATCTTATTTTTCACTCAAAAGTTCGAGCATTTCATCAGTTTGGCATCTGAATGTAAACCCAAATACAGTGCATTGTGAAGAAACTTACCATTTCCAGCCCGTCAGGACTTTCTTTTAAAATGTAGGCATCTTAAAAAACGTAACTCGACTAAACAATTCGACCGGTGGAGATTTTTAAATTAGCAGTCTTATACAATTTCATTTTTTTTACAAAATTCAGGGCTTAAAAGCAAGTATGAAGTTTTCCTGAATTTCGCACACATACACAACAAAAACACAAAATTCAACAATAAAAAGCTTTTCTCCTTGTTTTGTTTTCCTCATATTTAACATTGATATTTTCATTGGGGTTTGAAATTGTGGATTTGTTGGCAACGTGCTGCGTGTGCATAGATATTTTATAATGTGTAATTCATTTTTTTAACAACACCAAGACGACGATCATTATTTGCTATTTGTACCTCGGTGGCCTAAGGCAGAAAACGTATTAAATACTCTAATGTCTGTACTACTATCGGAGGAAAACATTTATTTAGTTTTTCTTCTTCAGCGCATGCGTTTTGAAAGATATATTGATTGGTAAGTTGATATAAATGGTAGGTGATAGGGGCACTAGCTGTAAAATTACTACTGGATCAACGAAAAGTCGATGGATCGTCTTGGAAGGCTTATTGTAACACCCACACATCGTTTTTTGGTAAATAAGTAGCAATAGAGTGGCCCCTCGAATACGAGTATTAGCCTCTAACCCTGCACTCTACAGGAAACGGGGAGAAGCTGACAGCCTGAACTAGAAGGTAATGTGGGGAATTATACTCTTTTATGTTGGCAGCCATGGTGGATGACTTAGTTCCATGTTGCCTCTGACCCTGCACTCTACAGGAAACAGGGAGAAGCTGACAGCCTGAACTAGAAGGTAATGTGGGGAATTACACTCTTTTATGTTGGCAGCCATGGTGGATGACTTAGTTCCATGTTGCCTCTGACCCTGCACTCTACAGGAAACAGGGAGAAGCTGACAGCCTGAACTAGAAGGTAATGTGGGGAATTACACTCTATTATGTTGGCAGCCGTGGTGGATGACTTAGTTCCATGTTGCCTCTGACCCAGCACTCTACAGGAAACAGGGAGAAGCTGACAGCCTGAACTAGAAGGTAATGTGGGGAATTCTACTCTATTATGTTGGCAGCCATGGTGGATGACTTAGTTCCATGTTGCCTCTGACCCTGCACTCTACAGGAAACAGGGAGAAGCTGACAGCCTGAACTAGAAGGTAATGTGGGGAATTATACTCTTTTATGTTGGCAGCCGTGGTGGATGACTTAGTTCCATGTTGCCTCTGACCCAGCACTCTACAGGAAACAGGGAGAAGCTGACAGCCTGAACTAGAAGGTAATGTGGGGAATTCTACTCTATTATGTTGGCAGCCATGGTGGATGACTTAGTTCCATGTTGCCTCTGACCCAGCACTCTACAGGAAACAGGGAGAAGCTGACAGCCTGAACTAGAAGGTAATGTGGGGAATTACACTCTTTTATGTTGGCAGCCATGGTGGATGACTTAGTTCCATGTTGCCTCTGACCCTGCACTCTACAGGAAACAGGGAGAAGCTGACAGCCTGAACTAGAAGGTAATGTGGGGAATTACACTCTATTATGTTGGCAGCCGTGGTGGATGACTTAGTTCCATGTTGCCTCTGACCCAGCACTCTACAGGAAACAGGGAGAAGCTGACAGCCTGAACTAGAAGGTAATGTGGGGAATTCTACTCTATTATGTTGGCAGCCATGGTGGATGACTTAGTTCCATGTTGCCTCTGACCCTGCACTCTACAGGAAACAGGGAGAAGCTGACAGCCTGAACTAGAAGGTAATGTGGGGAATTATACTCTTTTATGTTGGCAGCCGTGGTGGATGACTTAGTTCCATGTTGCCTCTGACCCAGCACTCTACAGGAAACAGGGAGAAGCTGACAGCCTGAACTAGAAGGTAATGTGGGGAATTCTACTCTATTATGTTGGCAGCCATGGTGGATGACTTAGTTCCATGTTGCCTCTGACCCAGCACTCTACAGGAAACAGGGAGAAGCTGACAGCCTGAACTAGAAGGTAATGTGGGGAATTCTACTCTATTATGTTGGCAGCCATGGTGGATGACTTAGTTCCATGTTGCCTCTGACCCTGCACTCTACAGGAAACAGGGAGAAGCTGACAGCCTGAACTAGAAGGTAATGTGGGGAATTACACTCTTTTATGTTGGCAGCCATGGTGGATGACTTAGTTCCATGTTGCCTCTGACCCTGCACTCTACAGGAAACAGGGAGAAGCTGACAGCCTGAACTAGAAGGTAATGTGGGGAATTACACTCTATTATGTTGGCAGCCGTGGTGGATGACTTAGTTCCATGTTGCCTCTGACCCAGCACTCTACAGGAAACAGGGAGAAGCTGACAGCCTGAACTAGAAGGTAATGTGGGGAATTCTACTCTATTATGTTGGCAGCCATGGTGGATGACTTAGTTCCATGTTGCCTCTGACCCTGCACTCTACAGGAAACAGGGAGAAGCTGACAGCCTGAACTAGAAGGTAATGTGGGGAATTATACTCTTTTATGTTGGCAGCCGTGGTGGATGACTTAGTTCCATGTTGCCTCTGACCCAGCACTCTACAGGAAACAGGGAGAAGCTGACAGCCTGAACTAGAAGGTAATGTGGGGAATTCTACTCTATTATGTTGGCAGCCATGGTGGATGACTTAGTTCCATGTTGCCTCTGACCCAGCACTCTACAGGAAACAGGGAGAAGCTGACAGCCTGAACTAGAAGGTAATGTGGGGAATTCTACTCTATTATGTTGGCAGCCATGGTGGATGACTTAGTTCCATGTTGCCTCTGACCCAGCACTCTACAGGAAACAGGGAGAAGCTGACAGCCTGAACTAGAAGGTAATGTGGGGAATTCTACTCTATTATGTTGGCAGCCATGGTGGATGACTTAGTTCCATGTTGCCTCTGACCCAGCACTCTACAGGAAACAGGGAGAAGCTGACAGCCTGAACTAGAAGGTAATGTGGGGAATTCTACTCTTTTATGTTGGCAGCCGTGGTGGATGACTTAGTTCCATGTTGCCTCTGACCCTGCACTCTACAGGAAACAGGGAGAAGCTGACAGCCTGAACTAGAAGGTAATGTGGGGAATTATACTCTTTTATGTTGGCAGCCGTGGTGGATGACTTAGTTCCATGTTGCCTCTGACCCAGCACTCTACAGGAAACAGGGAGAAGCTGACAGCCTGAACTAGAAGGTAATGTGGGGAATTCTACTCTATTATGTTGGCAGCCATGGTGGATGACTTAGTTCCATGTTGCCTCTGACCCAGCACTCTACAGGAAACAGGGAGAAGCTGACAGCCTGAACTAGAAGGTAATGTGGGGAATTCTACTCTATTATGTTGGCAGCCATGGTGGATGACTTAGTTCCATGTTGCCTCTGACCCAGCACTCTACAGGAAACAGGGAGAAGCTGACAGCCTGAACTAGAAGGTAATGTGGGGAATTCTACTCTATTATGTTGGCAGCCATGGTGGATGACTTAGTTCCATGTTGCCTCTGACCCAGCACTCTACAGGAAACAGGGAGAAGCTGACAGCCTGAACTAGAAGGTAATGTGGGGAATTCTACTCTTTTATGTTGGCAGCCGTGGTGGATGACTTAGTTCCATGTTGCCTCTGACCCTGCACTCTACAGGAAACAGGGAGAAGCTGACAGCCTGAACTAGAAGGTAATGTGGGGAATTACACTCTTTTATGTTGGCAGCCATGGTGGATGACTTAGTTCCATGTTGCCTCTGACCCTGCACTCTACAGGAAACAGGGAGAAGCTGACAGCCTGAACTAGAAGGTAATGTGGGGAATTACACTCTATTATGTTGGCAGCCGTGGTGGATGACTTAGTTCCATGTTGCCTCTGACCCAGCACTCTACAGGAAACAGGGAGAAGCTGACAGCCTGAACTAGAAGGTAATGTGGGGAATTCTACTCTATTATGTTGGCAGCCATGGTGGATGACTTAGTTCCATGTTGCCTCTGACCCTGCACTCTACAGGAAACAGGGAGAAGCTGACAGCCTGAACTAGAAGGTAATGTGGGGAATTATACTCTTTTATGTTGGCAGCCGTGGTGGATGACTTAGTTCCATGTTGCCTCTGACCCAGCACTCTACAGGAAACAGGGAGAAGCTGACAGCCTGAACTAGAAGGTAATGTGGGGAATTCTACTCTATTATGTTGGCAGCCATGGTGGATGACTTAGTTCCATGTTGCCTCTGACCCAGCACTCTACAGGAAACAGGGAGAAGCTGACAGCCTGAACTAGAAGGTAATGTGGGGAATTCTACTCTATTATGTTGGCAGCCATGGTGGATGACTTAGTTCCATGTTGCCTCTGACCCAGCACTCTACAGGAAACAGGGAGAAGCTGACAGCCTGAACTAGAAGGTAATGTGGGGAATTCTACTCTATTATGTTGGCAGCCATGGTGGATGACTTAGTTCCATGTTGCCTCTGACCCTGCACTCTACAGGAAACAGGGAGAAGCTGACAGCCTGAACTAGAAGGTAATGTGGGGAATTATACTCTTTTATGTTGGCAGCCGTGGTGGATGACTTAGTTCCATGTTGCCTCTGACCCTGCACTCTACAGGAAACAGGGAGAAGCTGACAGCCTGAAGTAGAAGGTAATGTGGGGAATTATACTCTTTTATGTTGGCAGCCGTGGTGGATGACTTAGTTCCATGTTGCCTCTGACCCAGCACTCTACAGGAAACAGGGAGAACCTGACAGCCTGAACTAGAAGGTAATGTGGAGAATTCTACTCTATTATGTTGGCAGCCATGGTGGATGACTTAGTTCCATGTTGCCTCTGACCCAGCACTCTACAGGAAACAGGGAGAAGCTGACAGCCTGAACTAGAAGGTAATGTGGGGAATTCTACTCTATTATGTTGGCAGCCATGGTGGATGACTTAGTTCCATGTTGCCTCTGACCCAGCACTCTACAGGAAACAGGGAGAAGCTGACAGCCTGAACTAGAAGGTAATGTGGGGAATTCTACTCTATTATGTTGGCAGCCATGGTGGATGACTTAGTTCCATGTTGCCTCTGACCCAGCACTCTACAGGAAACAGGGAGAAGCTGACAGCCTGAACTAGAAGGTAATGTGGGGAATTACACTCTATTATGTTGGCAGCCGTGGTGGATCACTTAGTTCCATGTTGCCTCTGACCCAGCACTCTACAGGAAACAGGGAGAAGCTGACAGCCTGAACTAGACGGTAATGTGGGGAATTCTACTCTATTATGTTGGCAGCCATGGTGGATGACTTAGTTCCATGTTGCCTCTGACCCTGCACTCTACAGGAAACAGGGAGAAGCTGACAGCCTGAACTAGAAGGTAATGTGGGGAATTATACTCTTTTATGTTGGCAGCCGTGGTGGATGACTTAGTTCCATGTTGCCTCTGACCCAGCACTCTACAGGAAACAAGGAGAAGCTGACAGCCTGAACTAGAAGGTAATGTGGGGAATTCTACTCTTATTATGTTGGCAGCCATGGTGGATGACTTAGTTCCATGTTGCCTCTGACCCAGCACTCTACAGGAAACAGGGAGAAGCTGACAGCCTGAACTAGAAGGTAATGTGGGGAATTCTACTCTATTATGTTGGCAGCCATGGTGGATGACTCAGTTCCATGTTGCCTCTGACCCAGCACTCTACAGGAAACAGGGAGAAGCTGACAGCCTGACCTAGAAGGTAATGTGGGGAATTATACTCTTTTATGTTGGCAGCCGTGGTGGATGACTCAGTTCCATGTTGCCTCTGACCCAGCACTCAACAGGAAACAGGGAGAAGCTGACAGCCTGAACTAGAAGGTAATGTGGGGAATTATACTCTTTTATGTTGGCAGCCATGGTGGATGACTTAGTTCCATGTTGCCTCTGACCCAGCACTCTACAGGAAACAGGGAGAAGCTGACAGCCTGAACTAGAAGGTAATGTGGGGAATTCTACTCTATTATGTTGGCAGCCATGGTGGATGACTTAGTTCCATGTTGCCTCTGACCCTGCACTCTACAGGAAACAGGGAGAAGCTGACAGCCTGAACTAGAAGGTAATGTGGGGAATTCTACTCTATTATGTTGGCAGCCATGGTGGATGACTTAGTTCCATGTTGCCTCTGACCCAGCACTCTACAGGAAACAGGGAGAAGCTGACAGCCTGAACTAGAAGGTAATGTGGGGAATTCTACTCTATTATGTTGGCAGCCATGGTGGATGACTTAGTTCCATGTTGCCTCTGACCCAGCACTCTACAGGAAACAGGGAGAAGCTGACAGCCTGAACTAGAAGGTAATGTGGGGAATTCTACTCTATTATGTTGGCAGCCATGGTGGATGACTTAGTTCCATGTTGCCTCTGACCCAGCACTCTACAGGAAACAGGGAGAAGCTGACAGCCTGAACTAGAAGGTAATGTGGGGAATTCTACTCTATTATGTTGGCAGCCATGGTGGATGACTTAGTTCCATGTTGCCTCTGACCCAGCACTCTACAGGAAACAGGGAGAAGCTGACAGCCTGAACTAGAAGGTAATGTGGGGAATTATACTCTTTTATGTTGGCAGCCATGGTGGATGATTTAGTTCCATGTTGCCTCTGACCCTGCACTCTACAGGAAACAGGGAGAAGCTGACAGCCTGAACTAGAAGGTAATGTGGGGAATTACACTCTATTATGTTGGCAGCCGTGGTGGATGACTTAGTTCCATGTTGCCTCTGACCCAGCACTCTACAGGAAACAGGGAGAAGCTGACAGCCTGAACTAGACGGTAATGTGGGGAATTCTACTCTATTATGTTGGCAGCCATGGTGGATGACTTAGTTCCATGTTGCCTCTGACCCTGCACTCTACAGGAAACAGGGAGAAGCTGACAGCCTGAACTAGAAGGTAATGTGGGGAATTATACTCTTTTATGTTGGCAGCCGTGGTGGATGACTTAGTTCCATGTTGCCTCTGACCCAGCACTCTACAGGAAACAAGGAGAAGCTGACAGCCTGAACTAGAAGGTAATGTGGGGAATTCTACTCTATTATGTTGGCAGCCATGGTGGATGACTTAGTTCCATGTTGCCTCTGACCCAGCACTCTACAGGAAACAGGGAGAAGCTGACAGCCTGAACTAGAAGGTAATGTGGGGAATTCTACTACTCAGTTCCATGTTGCCTCTGACCCAGCACTCTACAGGAAACAGGGAGAAGCTGACAGCCTGAACTAGAAGGTAATGTGGGGAATTATACTCTTTTATGTTGGCAGCCATGGTGGATGACTTAGTTCCATGTTGCCTCTGACCCAGCACTCTACAGGAAACAGGGAGAAGCTGACAGCCTGAACTAGAAGGTAATGTGGGGAATTCTACTCTATTATGTTGGCAGCAATGGTGGATGACTTAGTTCCATGTTGCCTCTGACCCAGCACTCTACAGGAAACAGGGAGAAGCTGACAGCCTGAACTAGAAGGTAATGTGGGGAATTCTACTCTATTATGTTGGCAGCCATGGTGGATGACTTAGTTCCATGTTGCCTCTGACCCAGCACTCTACAGGAAACAGGGAGAAGCTGACAGCCTGAACTAGAAGGTAATGTGGGGAATTCTACTCTATTATGTTGGCAGCCATGGTGGATGACTTAGTTCCATGTTGCCTCTGACCCAGCACTCTACAGGAAACAGGGAGAAGCTGACAGCCTGAACTAGAAGGTAATGTGGGGAATTCTACTCTATTATGTTGGCAGCCATGGTGGATGACTTAGTTCCATGTTGCCTCTGACCCAGCACTCTACAGGAAACAGGGAGAAGTTGACAGCCTGAACTAGAAGGTAATGTGGGGAATTCTACTCTATTATGTTGGCAGCAATGGTGGATGACTTAGTTCCATGTTGCCTCTGACCCTGCACTCTACAGGAAACAGGGAGAAGCTGACAGCCTGAACTAGAAGGTAATGTGGGGAATTCTACTCTATTATGTTGGCAGCCATGGTGGATGACTTAGTTCCATGTTGCCTCTGACCCAGCACTCTACAGGAAACAGGGAGAAGCTGACAGCCTGAACTAGAAGGTAATGTGGGGAATTCTACTCTATTATGTTGGCAGCCATGGTGGATGACTTAGTTCCATGTTGCCTCTGACCCTGCACTCTACAGGAAACAGGGAGAAGCTGACAGCCTGAACTAGAAGGTAATGTGGGGAATTCTACTCTATTATGTTGGCAGCCATGGTGGATGACTTAGTTCCATGTTGCCTCTGACCCAGCACTCTACAGGAAACAGGGAGAAGCTGACAGCCTGAACTAGAAGGTAATGTGGGGAATTATACTCTTTTATGTTGGCAGCCATGGTGGATGACTTAGTTCCATGTTGATGAGATTACCCGCATTGTGCTTCCTTGAGTTTGTATCATGCTTACTGTGTGTGCTTTTAGTTTTGCCAGTATATATCCGCTTATTAATCCGTATTTTTAACTGTATCATCACAATCCCACCTACGTGTAAGGAGGAAGGCGCGAGAAATCGTATACAAAATGTTCAAGTATTTCATGAGGAAGAAGAAAGAGGATGATTCGAAGTAAAACGTTCATGATGTGACAAGTGAAGCGACGAGCACCTCAACCCGAACAGTAGATTGACGTTTTTACATTTTTGTTTTGAAATAAACGGGTGGGTAGATTTTTCGGACCATCCATATATAGCTCCCTTAGCTTACTAATTATCTCTCTTTGAATAAAGGGTTGTAATTTCTCAGAAATTATTCCGTTTCGGCTTGTCATTTCTGCATTACAATGAGATTCTGAGCATCAAAATAATTCACGGTACAATTCAAAAACGAATTTGATGATATCTGGTGTTTTGAATGTCAAATTTCAATATGGTATTGATATACTGACATTTCGGGTCCTGTGATTGAAATGTCTTGGGGAGTGTTTTTGACTATAGAAATTAAAGAAATCAGCATAACTTCAGGTAGCCCCAATTGAGGGAGTGGAGTGTAGGGAGATAAGTGAGCATTAGATGATATCCTTAGATGCAATGATTCAACTCCGAGGAAGTTCGGTTACACCATAACGGAAAACATAACTGCCTTTACATTTGGTGACAATTTGAGGCAACAAATTCCCCACAATGCAAGCAATAAAATGGAATTTTAGGGGAAAAAATCAACTTGAAGTAAGGTTTATGACTAACGATTTGTTAAACCGGCTACAATAATCACCCCTTCCACAATATTACTGTGTCGCTGTCATTTGATGTGATAAGATAGGAAGGTGTGCTTGGGTCCCTATTCAGGAGTAAGATCCGCTAGTAACTTCAATTACTCATTTAGGTTGTGTTGTTGATGTTTAAAATATATTGCTATACATTAGGTTCTTTGATCCACAATCTATGACAACTGTGCAAACCCAATGATATTGTCAGGTAGCCATAACTATTATGTCATCAACGTAGTATGTTTGAAAAGGGAGTGATACTCGACAGGGAATATCGTTGATTGACTGCTAAACAGTAGAGGCTTTGATTCAGGAGTAGAGATTTCCAGGGATATATTGAGCAGAATACGTCAAGTGATGATTTAAGTATGGCTGTATATGGTTGTCAAGGTAGAAGATAAAAGATGTGCTTGTGAGAGAGGGAGCTCTGTTTTTCAGTACGAATAGCTGGTATAAGGGGAAAAGGTTAGCATCAACATATAAGAGGGAAGGTACACAAAGAAATAATGAGCTTGGGCGAATTAAGTGAAGGGAAGAGAAACTAAGGATTTGATTGGCTGGCAAATGGAAAGACAAGAGGTCAAGGCTTGTGAAATAGAAACTTGGAAAGAATATATGTTTTAGTGAATTATGACAATGTGAGTGTATATGTATCTGTAATGGATAAGAAAAGTGCAAGGTGAAAGGAATTAGTTGGATGAAGTGAAGGGAAGAGAAAGAACCGATTTGATTGGCTGTCAAGCTTTGGGTGTGAGAGGCAAAAGAGGGCAAGGAAAGTAACCTGTAGGGATATTTATTCCTACATCTAAGAGAGAAAAGAGCAAAGAAAACTGAACTTGGGTGGAATAAAGTAAAGAGAAGAGAAGCTATTGAGATTGGCTGGGAATAATTGGAAAGGCAGAAGAGGTTGGGGCCTGTGAAGTAGAAATTCGAGAGGTTTTGGTGAATTATGATAACGTGAGAAAATGAGTATCAACGATTGAGAAGAAGAGTGTAGGGTGAAAGGAGGTCGGCTGGATAAAGTGAAAGGGCTGGAAGTGAGTGGAAGAGAAAGAACTGATTTGATTGGCTGTTGAAGGTAAAAGACGACAAGGGAAGAACCTGTAGTGATATTTATATTTACATTCACGCATTCACGAGTGAAAGTGCAAAGCAAAATGAAATTGGGTGAGTGAAATGAAAGGGGGACACATTACGGATTTGATTGGCTTCTAATCGGAAAGGCTTAAGAGGTTGAGGAAATGTGCTCGTGGAGAGGAAGATACTAAAAGAAACATTCTTTTCAATGAATGGGAACAAAGTTAATGAGGGGAAATATCTACAATCTAAAGTGAAAGGAATTAGGTCAGATGTAGTGAAAGGCCTGGAAGTGAAGGGGTGACAAAGGACAGGTTTGGTTGCACTTGATCTACCATAAGCAGGTGTTACGCGTGAAAGCCTTCCAAATACGATGCACATCTTGAAAAACAATACTTAAAAAAACACTTCTTTTGTGTTTTCAAAGAACCTCAACACGTTTCAGAATAATAATGGTCGATTACAATGATAGACACATTTACATCTGTAGGTACTTCATAAGGCATTTTATTTAATGTCTTTAATGATTCTTAGGTGGCACTAAATTATCCCGTATAGTGGTCTCAATTTATTTATATTTTTTCAAAGTTTTTCGATAAGATTGTTTCCATTTCCGAATAAATCAAGGGTACATTATAGCCATTATTATTCTTAGAACAATTTTATTCCTTTACTTCTAAAAAGGGAAACCCTTCAACTTTTAAATTGTGTCATACCTCATCATCAAGCATGAGAAACAAAAAACGTAGAAGTGGATATTTTTCTCCTGTTTTACTGTACTTGGTTTTGAATTATCGGACAGCGATTCTATTTTTCTAAAGTCACGGAGTCAATAGCACGGTCAATTTGTGTTCATAGATTTAGGTTCAATGTATATTACGGGGTTTTCTACGGCGAAAAACTATTTATAAGATATTTACCTATATCATTTCGTATGTAATTTCGCTTGTTCAGAAATCAATACCGATTCCAAAATCCATGAAAACGAGGTAAGACACAACTAACATTAAGTATATAACTATTTCCCTTGGTCGTTAAAGGGTTTTTTATGATATTATTTACGTCACAATAAAATCATGTTTTAAATATAATAATGTTTGTGCATGTTTTCTAAGGATAAATCACACGTACAAAGACACACAAGTGCTAAAATGTATTTTCTGTCAAGTCCTATATTGCGACTATACACGTAAAGAGAGATTAACAGTGCACTTTGCTTTTGAGAAAATATTCACTGGAGAAAACCTAAAAATGATGATGTTTTGGCGTCAAATTCGGGTTGAAATATCAATTTGTTTTAGAAGGCGATGTTTGTTTGCTTTGTGTTGAATTGGAAAGTAAGAAGAAATGGAGCAATTTGATTCGGTGGTCTTCTGATTTTTCTTTCAATCTGGGTCTTGATCAAAATGCATTGCCAAGGATTTGAAATTCAATTTCAACCCTCATTCGACGAACAACGTCAAAAAATGACAAACATTTGCTGAGTTTCTACCGGTATTGAAGATAATGTTAAAATATTAGATGTAACATGGTGAAACCCAGTGCAGGGATTGAATAAATTACCCGAATCTACATGTAACACGTGTTATACCCCAGTGCAGGTATTAAACAATGTATGTATTACATATAGCAAATGGTACATCCCAAACAAGTATTGGAATTCATGTAACACATGGTACTTATCTACCCGAGCAGTATTTCTCTATACTTTCAAAGACATCACATCGAACCTAATTTTGTTCCTGAAAGTTAATAATCGATATTTTTTTGTACTCCCGTATTGCTGAATATTTCTTGAGCCGAAGTTGAAACAGCGGCGTGCATATTTTCGAATTAATGCTGTCAGTAAATACACTTTTCTCTTTTCTGGTACCACATTCATTTAATGAAAAACAATTTAGGTATTAAGATGGTATATTTCATGATTGAATAGAAATCCTCAGTTGTTTAGATTCAAAGCTCATGTGAATTATCTGAGGGTAACTTTTGGCAGTTTTCAAGTACCAATCTACTCCAGATAAATCAATTTCGGTTCATTTGGACAGTGTTGGGCACATAACCTGTTTTAGCAGTGAATGTTAGTGTAGATCTTTGTGAGATATATTTATATTTGGCTACCTATAGGAATTTTGTGAGTCTTGGGAAAGTGATGCTAAGAAAGTGAAATGACCTCCCATATCACCCATTCTCAAAATCAATTAAAAAAGAAGAAGCTATATAAAGATCAGATGTGGGGATTGCGAGTCATTTAGATGTATGTAGGGGATTCATTCACGATTTTCATTTGCTACATGTGATAGTTTGTAGCATTCACAGCGAAGGAAACCAAAATTGACTGGATGCAAGGCATTAACAAACTCACTGTCGTTAGGAGTTGAAATATTCCGATTCGTTGAGATATTCAACAGATTTCAATTAAGCTGGAATAGGAAGTTTTAATGATTATCAAAGGCTGTTGCCACCAACAACAAGGAGTGTTAGTGAGCACAGAAAACTTTATCAACAGGATTATAGACACATGATTATAACCAAACTCGCAACAGACAATAAAAAGATGCAATCCCCATAGATGTCTGTCTGTAGAAAGATACTTTTCATTGCTAAATGTAGCGATTATTAAGTTGGAATGTAATGAATTTCATTATTTTTCCAGCTTTTGCTACCAAAATATGGGAAGTTCAGTAATTTTATGAGGACAAGAAACCAAATAATGACTAGGTATGAACGTCAACCCCATGAAGATGTGTGTTAAAAAATTTATCAACGATGAATGTGATTCATAGTCATAGCTCTATACAATATATAATCGATCATTAGAGATTTTTGGGGTATCAGATATTTTAAACACGCTGAAAAAGGGTTGACATTACATATTGTCTGCGGTTTGTTTATAAAATTATGAGAATCTAGGGAATATATGAAGTGAACAACGGAATACTTCAGCATGATCAAACACGGAAAGGTGAAGTAACTTTCTCAGCAATTCACGACCAATGCACAGAAGGGCAGATGACCTCAAAGGTTAGCAAAAACTCAAAAGTGAAAATCACAACGGCAAATGTTGATTAGTGTTGTAAACATCCTAATTAAATGTTTGAACAAGTACCTAATAGTTGTGAGCTGTACAAGGGTGATCAAGACAGGAAGTTCAGGTATCATCAGAGAAACGATTTTGGAAAAATGGATTTTTCCTCTCAATTCGAGTTTTTTGGTGAGCAATGGAGTCACCACTAACGTGACTCGTTACATTCATTCTGGGTTTGCTACAAGTAATACAGGCAATTCCTCAAGAATGCCCGTAAAAAGAACTATTTTTAGAATTAAAGAATTTTGAAGTTAGGAAGGTTCATTCAAGAGAGCTCGAAGTTTTCTTCAACTTTTGAGGTCATTTGCCCCACTAAGTGTTGGAAAAATACATTTAACGAGACTTACACTTGTATAATTAATTTATTTCCCATTATTTTTAAATAAATAACAATATAATATGTTGATTTCATTACTTCACATAAAATTGATTTTGGAGACCGAACATGGACGTAAGTTCACGAAGTTTACCAAGAATTTTGTCACGTTCAATATGAACAACCTCTGCCAATATTTGATGTTTGGAATGTGTCTTGCGTGTAATGATTAAAAAAAAGTAAAATAATGATAAAAGAAGGAAATTTCCAACCCAAATGTTATTGATTTGTGAGCATAATTGAAATTTCTCTACCTGAGTAAAAGGGTATTTCAAATAACGGAAAACGAATCATTCGGTTATCACAACATTGGATATATTTATAAGAATGGAGGTGGTCATGGATATTCCTTATAAATTTATAGAAACACGTAGGGACTCGTTTTTTACTCGTGATCGCATAGAAACTTACCAAATGTTACCCACAAGCTCGATGTAAGGGCGTTTAACAAATATTGTAACACTGACGTAACTGAGAAAGTATATTCAACCGGAAAAAATCACAATTCAACAGTACGGAACTTAAACGAGGTACGAATTTTTCACAAATTCGTACCCCAAATCACAAAAAAAAAAGTGCCAAGTTTTTAAAAACAATAACAAATGAGAACGTAACTGAGATAATGTAGACAAGAAATAACTGATATAGATATTGTATGAGTATACAAAATGTAAAGACAAAAAGCTTAACTAGGTACAGTATACAATAATGAACCTACAAAAGAGATAACACAATAAACAGAATCAGGCCGTGAGGGACCTTTTTGATCAGCTGTTTTATGTACAAGTTACTGGGGAAAAATCGTCAAGAGACAATATTGACAACTGTCAAACTCTGATGATGTCAACGCTGTCAAACTGAGAAGATGTTGTCAACACTGCCAAACTGTGACTAGCCCCCCATTTTATTAATACTCAAAGGTCAAACTGTGACAATGCTGTCAACAAAACTGTCAAACTGTGACAATGTTGTCAACGCTGTCAACATGACGAAATTCCTATTTAAAACAATGGTAAGGTGTGAGATATTGCACTTTAGAGGAAATCGATTCAATTTACACAGTTTTATTTAAGACTAAAACAAGGGATTGTATACTTTTTTTGTATTTTTCTTGCGTAGGTACAACGAAATCGAGATGAAAATACACCGTATCCTCCTAAAGGCCCCTCAAAAGCTGCCTATACATACAGTAGATATACCACCATACTCGAAATAATCACCCTGTAGTAAAAAATATACAACAAAAAAAAACCTTATCAAGTGTATATGTACAATCCTTTGAAAGTTATTTCCTTGTTTTAAAAATTTTAAATTCAATTATTTCTCATGATTCAATACAAAATATATATGCTCACTGATTTTTTTTTGTTTTTTAGGTTTTCTTAATTCTTTTGTTATCCATCTTTGAAAATATACACACACACACTAACCACATTGTTTTGTATGGGTGTTACAATTAAGTATTTAAAATATATGATTTTAAATGGCACACAATTGTCCCACTAAATTCTATTTTTTTTTTTTCCTTTTTTTTTCTCCTATTTTTTGTTTTGTTTTTTTGTTTTTTAATGTGATATAAGACGTAGAATAAACAAGCGTATATGTTGCAGCTAAAAATACATCAGAAGGAAGACTCAATCGGAATATTTACAATCGTTATTTCCTCATAATGGGACTAAGCCAAAGGGTCATTTTTATATATAATTTTGGTGTTTATGTCACGTTGTAGTATGTTTGAATTGAAAAAAATCACAGTCAACGGTAATTATGAATGATATAATTCATATTCAGGAATGATATAATTTAATTATGCTATTTTTTAGAGCCAAGAATATTCTGATTTTTCGAATTTCTTGTTTATACGTCTGTATGAGCTTAGATTTCAAAATGAGCTCATATTTAGAAATTATCTAGCATTTTTATTTTCAAAACTTACAGGTCGTGTGCAATACAAGATATTACGAGTGCAAGTATAGCAAGCTTGCCCACTGTCAACCAAAATCGTTTAAAACCATATCGCTTGTATCATTACAACAAAAATATACCAACTGCATTAAATTGTGTTAGGTATTCACACTCGTTGTCGTTATCATAACGAGAGAACATATTGAAAAACGATGTCACGTCCAACTAGGTACTATAATTGATAATATTGGATGGATAATGGACCAGTACCCAATGAAAATTAATATACATTAACGTATTAATTGAATACAAGCAATATGTGATTGTTCAAATCGTAATGCATATAGCGTTAATTTGAAAAATAGTTCATCTATGTCTGATCGCGATAGGTGAGCCGAAATATGAAGAATTGTGACTTGTGCTGACATAAACACCACGATAACGAAATAAAAGTAATTTTTAAAGCTACCTTAAGTATGTACAAATTCTTGATTTTTTTTTTTGTTGGAGAGATCCTTATTTTTTTCTCATTAAAAATAGTTTTTAAAGCAAAAACGACGAACGAAAAACCTTATACGTAGCCGTGGAGAATTTAGAGACTCGAAAAACTTAACGATCTATACACAATTCTGGAATGACTCGACTATTTACAAGAAGAGAAGATTCAGGGTTTCCGGCGACAGTAAGGAGATCGCAGCTTTTTACGGCCTGAAAAAAAAAGAAGAAATGACTGATAATATTGAAAAATGGTACAATTTATTACGTAAAGGTTTTGAAAGCGGTAGATAGTAAAGGTATTACGAGGGTTGTCCAGAAAATAAGTTCCGTTTTGATCTGCAGGGTGGTAGGAGTGGCTTTTGCCAAATTTGGTAACACCGATCGAAAGAGGAGAGGTGGGGGAATAGAATGAGAGGTGGGTGACCTCAGTCGGTCAGTTACCAACGTCTGGGCAGGTAGTTGAAATGGAGCCCTCGACGTCGCCTCCCGCCACCTCGATCCCCGTTCCCTCTCGAGTTGTTATGCGCGGAGTGATTCAATTTCTTTCTGCACAGGGTTTCAAATCAGTTCAAATTCACGAACAGCAGGGTGTCACACTACACTCCAGAAAACAAAAGACAGTCCATGCAATGGAAACACCCCACCTCCCCAAGTGCCAAAAAATTCAAAGTCGAGAAATCAACCAGGAAAATCATGGCTTCTGTTTTCTGGGATCAAAAAGGAATTCTCCTGATTGATTTTTTGCCTCAAGGTGAAACAATTAACGCCAACCGCTATTGTGAGACCCTGAAGAAGCTTCGTCGGGCCATACAGAACAAGAGAAGAGGAATGTTGACCTCCGGTGTTTGCCTTCTCCACGACAACGCTCGGCCTCACGTTGCTCATTCCACAGCGCAACTTTTGGATGAGTTTGGTTGGGATGTTCTGACCCATCCACCTTACAGTCCCGACTTGGCCCCTTCAGACTATCACCTGTTTACCAAAATGAAGGCGGAATTGGCGGGAGAACGTTTCACAAGTGACGAGGAAGTGAAAGAAGCTGTCACGAAGTAGACAAAGGAGGTAGCGGCAAGCTTTTATGAGGAAGGAATTTCGAAGCTCATTTTGCGATATACCAAATGTATTGACGTCGCCGGGGATTACGTGGAAAAATAGTACACATGTTCAACTACAATACCTGTAAGTTTCAATTTTTTTCAATAAAAACTTGATTTAAAAAAAGAAAAGGGAACTTATTTTCTGGACGACCCTCGTAAGATTTAATTTCGTCTGCAATACTTACTGGTCAATGACTACGCCGGGCTCATATTTGATGCTTGTGTCTTGAGGGTCGTAGAAACCGGCCAAATAATAGACCTCCTGGTTGTCGTACACCGACTCAAGGGCAACTTCTTTCCGGTCGACTCGAGATTTGAACTCGGGGAGCGAAACAACTTCGCAGCGGTGGGAAATCGTCTGGACGTCGTTGCTGTCAGTGTGAGGCGATTTGAAAAGAGCTCCCTGCGACAAGAAACAACAATAAAGTATTAGTTCAAACGTCTCCGTAATACGACTCTCATATTTGATGAGAAACATTCAAGCATCAACCTGATCAGAGTATTTTGCTTAAGTAAGGTAGGTTTTGCTATATAAGCTGTGTTTTTTAGCGAATTTTTGAAGAAAATTAAGCTATTGCTCTCGCCTCAAAATTTGTAGAATGTGAATTTTTGAAAAATTTTTATGCAGAAATCCGTTTCAGGCTATTCTGAATCATAATCTGAAGTTTAACGCATTTTTTTATGAATGTATATATGTATGTATGTATGTATTATATATGTATGTGTCATTCCAGACGATAACTGTCCGTAGAATTGTGCTAGAAACTTCAAACAAATTTTAAAATGTTAAGGACACAAAACGAAAGTTCAACTTTGTTGGCCAGCATGATCGGATTACATCTTCGGGTTGAAAATTTCAAAAATGTAGTCAAAAATTTCAAAATAGCCTGTTTTTTGCGATTTGTTGTGCGAAATAATTTTTTCAGCATACTAACATGTGGTATATTCGGAATCAGCGTAAAATTTCCTATAAGAATATGTATCAAGTTTTCAAAAATTTCAAAGTTGAAAAATCAGTCAAAAATCGAAATAATGCCGTTCGCTAGTTGTAAAAATCGGTAATATTTGCATGAAACATTGTCCAAATTTAGATTGAACTGCTCTTATGGAAGTATCCCTGTATAACCAATCCTAGAACCATGCTGTTTAAAACGTAGGTAAGTAGGTGCTTGTTAAAAAAAAAGTAATCACAACTGATGAGTTTACTCTGTGAAATATTCCGTCCTCCGATTCTCTCGGTCGCTCTCTTTAATGTTTTACGCTCAACTGTTTTAGGACTTGATGTAGCTTTAATCCTGACTGTGGCTTTAAAAATATCAGCCATGAAATTATGAAGAAGTTCTATTTAATAGTTTGATTCCATGTTTGTCTATCAAAATCATAAACTAAAATTTCTCTACACGATCAATAGCGACTGAAATGTCGAAGATTTCTTCAAAAATTCGCTCATGGGGTCATGCAGCATGACTGGACTTTTTCACCAACTTCTGTTTTGAAATAGGTTTCCATAACTTCATCGCTAGTGTTTTAGTTCGTAAACAGGATGGAATAATAGTTTTGCATGGATTTAAAAATGATCAGTTGGGGTTTTTTTTCCATCTCAGACACTCTGTGCGGCGGTCTGTCTTGATGGGGCAGTATATCAGTGAATAAACAAGCGGAAAAAATGAATTGATGTATGTAGGTACAGATCATTTAGACAAATGCCCAGTAATTTTTAATCATTATATAGAAGAATTCGGAATCACAACTTACTGGGAAGGGGAACGACTCCGGAGCCCCAACCGTCTCCTCAGGGTGATAGAACCAGGAAACTTTGACGGCCATGCTGTTCTTCTGAGTCCCCCAGAAAGATTCGACTTGACCGATGAACGGGCGGTCTGGCCTTCCAGTAGACACGAACACAGCACAATCACCCACCTGCAAGATAATTTCGATTTAAGTAATCAGATTTGATAAACTAGTTGGTAGGCTAACCAGATTCCTCACGAAGTTTGAAAAAGTTTAACGTAAACTATTGAAAACGATACCAAATTCAATTTTTGATGATTTGGCAATGACTGACACCAGATACTAGGTACACAACATATCCCACTGTGCGTGCCCCTGCCGACCTGAATTCAAACTAGCGTCAACTGTCAATAAAACAAAGCTCTCTTATGGGTAGCTAAGTTCTGTAATTATTCGTTTGTTGTTACTGTCACCCATGGTGTAGTGTTAAGCGTATCGGACAATAGAGAGTTTTTGGCGACTTCAACTTAACGTCACCCGTTACCGCTGTCTTGAGGGAGCAAACGAAGATGCTAACCCAAATGGAACCGGGAGAACGGTTGCCTTAATTTTGATGTCACGTTAACAGTGGTTGGGTAACGCGATATTTTCCCCCCAGCTGTCTTGTTGTCTACTGGTTGACTAATCAATTTCTTCATTTCGATATGAAACGCCGATTTTCAATCCTGAATTCGAATTTCATGTTAGTTTCAATACAAATACGGGCTAATTTCTCATTTTTAGTTTTCAATTCGTAAACAGGGGATGGATAGTAAGCCTCAAGTGTGGAACACCGCGGTTTAGTTGCACTTATAGGTCATTAGTCGTTACGAACTTCATGTTTTTTGGTTTTCCGTTGTAGTCCAGCAGTGAGGTCATAAAATCTGTGGGTTGCTGGACAAAATTGGAAAGTTAATGAAATTTTGGGGTGTTGTTTTGGGATGCCTAGGGAAGCTAAATCCGAGTTTTCTGACAAAAAAAAGCCTGTGCTCGATTGTGGGTGGCCGAAAAACCACGATTTTTTCGGACTTTTTTCGGTTTTCCGACTATAACTCGATAACTATGCCATGTAGAGGTCTTTTTTATCACATTTTCGGAAAGAGCATTAAATTTCCTTCAAATTTCACTAGTCATATGTTTTTTTTAACCGAATAGCTGCTATGTTACAGCCCTTCCAAAGTACATCAAATTTCTCAAAATGTACAATTTTACGGAAAAATGCATGTTTTAGCCTCATAACATTCATTTCTACGAACTATGACTCACATGTATGTATGTTATACATACTATATGAACCCCCCCCCCGATGTCCCGTTCTTTTTGAATACCTCCCTTTGAGGGTTCGGGCCGGTTAAGGGTTGAAGAAACGCCCGCGAGATTCTCACGAGGCGTGGAAGGGCTGTCGGGCGTTTAAACCTCAGTTTCGGCCGCATTGCCTTCGTGTGTATCCCCGAGAAGGCAGAAGCTAGGCGTCCGCTCCATTCTCGGGGGAGTCATTCTAGTCTGAAAAGAACTAAAGTCGGGACGACCACTTCGGAGATGTCATCTCACGTGAAACGTGTCCGCCCGGGGTCCAACGCTTAACGAATGAGTGAAGCCCTATCGATAATGCGGGTCCGCCGAAATGTGTAATGGCCGGGCTATTTGTGGGCCCTGCTTGAGGTCGTACGGCTTGTCCCAGCTGGCGGTTCGAAGGTAAATCTCTGAACCCGGGGGCAAGGCTTACTGCTCCAAGACGGTGTTATAAGGCAGTCCGACATCTTTTGTAATATATTATTTGGGGGTGATTTCACCACAGTGAGGTGTGCTGTATAATATTCCAATAGTCCAAAACAATTTTTTTTTATTGTAAGGACATGAATGTACAGTTATTACATACATGAATATAATACCGTATACCTACATAAATCAGTCCTCTGTCGTTCTTTGTCTTTTTGGCAGAGCTGGCTCGTCATCCTCACTGCCGTCTGTGACATCTGCTTCTACGAATGGAGTGAACCTGGTGGGCTGATCGTAGTTCAGTTCTTCGTCAGTGTCGTAGTCTGTGTCCTCTTCATTGAAGTCGGGCTGTGGGGAGTTTTCAAACGTAGTCCTACAACAGTTTTAGCACTCAGCTGAACGGAGGAGTCCTGCTTTTTTGCAAATGCAGCCTCCTGTAGTGCACCCACCAGCGCACTTGCACCTGATGATGTAAAGGAGATAGTCTGGAGCAGCTTTTAATGTTGTTGTTTTGGGATTCACAAATGAAAATGAAAAGATTGATATGACATTTCTGTTAACGACACAAGCGTGAATTATACTAAGAGCAGTAATATCTAATAAAGGTGTGGTACCGTGAACAATGAACGTGAGCACTAGTAATACCAATCTCGTTTGGTGTTACCCAGGCAGATGGTATTTTTAGGCACATTCTCTTCCTGCACGCAATTAGTGGGAGGGGCTCAACATCAGCTCCCTTTGGAATTGGGAAGAAGAAAGCCGTGCAAGTGCTTGAAAAAAATCCTTGGCTGTCAGACATAGTCAGCATTTTTAAGGACCCAGAAGCAACGCTAAACCAAATCTCTGATGCTGGAGAGCAGTTCTTGGGGAAGATGTATGGAGGGAATGTGGAGGTTGATGATTTGGATGGCTTGCGGTACCGCTCATTCCAAACTGTAGTGGTTAAACCAACGTTTCAATTAGCCAGACTGCCACCCACTCAAGATTCTGCTACCACTCCTACAGGGCATACCCACAAGTTCAAACATGGCTTGGATGTGCAGGAAAACACCTAAAAATACCATCTGCCTAGGGCTGGAGCTTAACCAAACGAGGTTGGTATTACTAGTGCTCACGTTCATTGTTCACGGTACCACACCTTTATTTGATATTACTGCTCTTAGGATAATCCACGCTTGTGACGTTAACAGAAATGTCATATCAATCTTTTCATTTTCAGGCGTGAATCCCAAAACAGCAACATTAAAAGCTGCTCCAGACCATCTCCTGACATCATCAGGTGCAAGTGGGCTAGTGGGTGCACTACAGGAGGCTCCATTTGCAAAAAAGCAGGACTCATTTGTTCAGCTGTGTGCAAAAACTGTTGTAGGACTACGTGTGAAAACTCCCCACAGCCCGACTTCCATAAAGAGGACACAGACTACGACACTGACGAAGAACTGAACTACGATCAGCCCACCAGGTTCACTCCATTCGTAGAAGCAGATGTCACAGACGGCAGTGAGGATGACGAGCCAGCTCTGCCAAAAAGACAAAGATCGACAGAGGACTGATTTATATATACCTTATTATATTCATGTACGTAAAACTGTACATTGATGTACTTACAATAAATAGTGGCGCTGCCTACGCGGGCCCGTGGAGCTCAGGCTTCCCCTCCTCGACAATCACCGGCGTTTCAAACGCCGATCTCCCTGCGAAACACAGAGGGTTCCAACACAATCAGAAACTCACGTATTCCGGCCTTTCAACAACGGAATAGACGTAGTTCACGAGTTTCAGACCCCTACAACTGGGGCTCCTTGCATGGCTTACCAGCTCGAGGAAACATACCCGTCCTTTGCGACCGGGTACTCACAAGACAACAGTTCTTTTCAGAACTTCCAGTCTTCCACTTTTAATGAACAAAAAGGTACTCTTCAAGACCCACAGACTTCCACTACCAGTGGACACAAAGAGGTCCCTCGACGGATGAAACATATCTCTCCCACGCAAGAGATATTCAAAAAGAACGGCACATCGCCACTCTACATGGCGAGACATGTGCCTATGAGTCCGACAAATATCACCCCTTTGGAAACAGGGATAAACGCCAATCTGAAGGTACTTTTCAGCACCTTCAACAAGTTCCTCATCAAGGAACAAACCCGAATCACCAGACTCATGAAATTCTCCCGACTCAGGATTTGTCTAAAGGCATTCCTCTAGGGGTACCTACCCCTAGTCAAACATATATAAATCCACTACACTCACTATGATGGGAATGAAGAGTACAATGGCGGAAGAGGGGGGGGGGAGGGGGGTTCATATAGTATGTATAACATACATACATGTGAGTCATAGTTCGTAGAAATGAATGTTATGAGGCTAAAACATGCATTTTTCCGTAAAATTGTACATTTTGAGAAATTTGATGTACTTTGGAAGGGCTGTAACATAGCAGCTATTTGGTTAAAAAAAACATGTGACTAGTGAAATTTGAAGGAAATTTAATGCTCTTTCCGAAAATGTAATAAAAAAGACCTCTACATGGCATAGTTATCGAGTTATAGTCGGAAAACCGAAAAAAGTCCGAAAAAATCGTGGTTTTTCGGCCACCCACAATCGAGCACAGCCTTTTTTTGTCAGAAAACTCGGATTTAGCTTCCCTAGGCATCCCAGAACAACACCTCAAAATTTCATTAACTTTCCAATTATGTCCAGGCAAAAGTACCTCACTGCTGGACTATTGGGCAAATTACCAAAAAGTATGAAAAAGTATACATCTCTATGACAATGAAACAGGATTTTACCTGACAAAATCATCAGTGAAGGCAGCACTTCACGCAATGTTCATGAGAAAATAGCTGAGAGTTCAGGTAAACTTAAACTAAGAACAATACTGCGAAGAAGTAGTGTCTTAAAACTCAGTTTTCTCATTTAAAATATGTGAAATAATAATAGAAACAAGGCTCTAATCGACCAAATAGAGCCTGAGCTCAAAAGAACGGAATTTTTCGATCGAGTTGAAGGCTAGTAAAGCTGAACAGCGGAGGCGGACTTCAAAAGGCACATTCGGTTTCTACGCGACTTGAAACGTAAAATAACCAAGTATGAGGGGTGTTCAAAAACCTACCCTCTACATCAACATGATTCGTTGGTAATGAGGCATTTGAAAAGAAAAATTATTATATTTACTTCAGCAGTATTCGAGTAATTTTGAGGTGAGCAGTAGGGTTACATTTACAGGAAGGTTAGGCTGGTGTCGTGTGCCTTTAGGTACCCAAACGGGTGACGTTAAATGAGCCATTCTAACGTACGACGTTGTTAACGTCCCCTCAAGGTCACGTACTCTTGGGTACGTTAGGGTGACGTTAAGGGTACGTTAGTGGTCACCGAAAACTCTCTAATACCAACAGCCACACCTTATAATTCCAGTGATACAATTGAGGACTCACGTTGATGACGTCTGATCCTCTTTGAATGGCTTTGTAAAATATCTTGCGACCTCTCTTCTGCCCGCTTCCTCTCCCCCTCTTAGAGCCGTCCCCTCGCCACGTCCACAGCTCATGGCGGGCTGGAAGGAAGGCCGCGAACTTCGAAGCTTTGGCCACAGCCTGGTTGCTGCTGCTTGACAATTCCTCCTCCTCTTCCTCGTCTTCTTCCTCTTCTTCTTTTCGCTCCTCCTCCACAACAGGGGCCTGCAACCGTGACACCAAGAATTTTGAGATTAAACAAGCTAATAAAAAAGAAAAAGTTCCAGTCATGCAGCATGATCGTATGAGCGAATTTTCATAAACTATCTATCGTACTTTAGTATGTTGAATTGCATTGAAATTGAAGCAATTTTAGTTGACAGAAATAGTTAACAACCAATTTTATGGCAAAAAACTTATTCTAAATAAAATTCCACTGATTCAAAAGTTTTTTGCAGTTTTTATAGATATTTTAGCAAATTTCAATGACATTTAAGTACGTTTTTCATCATAATTTTGAGCAAAAATTTTTAATGTCCTAGTTAATCGTTGAAAATTTAGTTTTGACTAAAATTCTGCAACAAAATAGAAATTTAACGATTTTTGGCCGTTTTTAGCCATTTTTAGTGATTTTTTGGGTACATTTTTCGAAATTTGACAAATTTATTGTGCTCAAAAATTGTTGTCCAACGAACTCATCCTTTCTTTTGAAATGCTTGATTTTTTGGCGAAAGAACGAAGTTTTTATCTCAATTCTACCTAGAACACACACACACACACACACACACACACACACACACACACACACATATATATATATATATATATATATATATATATATATATATATAAACGCGATAAAATCCAGGAATCATTTCAGAATGCCTCAAAACAGATTTCGATGAAGAAAATTTTTGGAGCCATTGCAATAGCTTTATTTTCTAAGAAAATTCGCTAAATGTCATCGAAATTTTAGAAAAAGTAAACAATAAACATCAGAGATATCCCAATGAGGAACTTGCACCCATCTGAAAGAAACTAGGTCTGAAACCTCTGTTGTTTCTTCACTACCGAAGGTAGGGAAGCTTTGTGTTCGTGATTGAAAAAATTTTTGTACTTCAAAATTAAAATTTCTACTTGCTTTTTGCGTTTCAGAGCTTGCTGATCAATATGACGATCAATATGATTTATCATGACTTACAAGGTCTGTCCGGAAAGTTTGTATAAATATTTTCTCTAGGGACCTGAGGGGTAGAGGGAGGAGTAGCTGACTGGTTTCTCCTGTCTAGACAACCCACAGAATGTTTAGGCTCTTGGAGAACGTTCCTTGATCAAAATTTCGAACCTAAACTACTTTTCACGTACCGTCGGAAGGAAGGTGGCATGCTGTAAGAGCTGGTAGGAAGCTGAAGAGGGTGGGCGACTTCTTGAACTGTGTCATTCCTAGAGATGTGCCAATGCAAAGGAGCCCTCATGTGCCCCAAGCGTACATGTGGGAAAGTATGGAGGCTACAACCATGCATTGGCATTGTATGGTGGCACAAAGCAGGTCAGGTGGGAGCTCGTCAAACTCTCACAAGCATCCAGCGACTGGCCTGTCTAACCATTACTGGTGCAATGCATGGTACACCCACAGCAACCATGGAGGTTCTACTGGGCCTACCCTCAGTGGATATCTTCATAAAAGGAGAGGCCATGATGGCCTCCCTGAGGCTGAAATGGAATGGCTCTTGGCGGACAACTCCTCACCGAGGTCATACCAATATATTGGAATTGATACAAGAACCACTACTGGACATGGTGGCCGATATCATGCCCAAAACTCTCTCTCAACCCCATCTCTACACGTCAATCATCACAAGAGAGGGGCTATGGGAGAACAAATGCTGCTCCAACGACATCATCTGGTTCACAGATGGGTCAAAAATGGAAGCAGGAACTGGCGCAGGAATACATGGGGCCAAACCCAGGTGGAACACCTCGTTTCCACTTGGGCAACACACCTCTGTATTCCAGGCAGAAATTGTGGCAATCGAGGCAGCAGCTGCAGAGAGTCTTAGGAGTGGGCATAAAAAAGCCCACGTCTGCATCCTCTTGACAGTCAAGCGTCGATAAAACCGCTAATGGCTCCAACCATCTCGTCCTGAGTGGTATGGTGCTGTATGCAAACCCTCAACAACCAAGCCAAACACAACCGGGTTCGCCTGGAGTGGGTGCCGGGGCATAGAGGCATTATTGGTAACGAAAAGGCTGACGAGCTCGCGAGAAGGGGCTCCCAAACCCCATTTGTAGGGCCTGAGCCAGCAGTCGGATTACCAAAAACTACCTTCAGAAGAACCATTAACATGTGGGTCAACCAACAAACCGCTAAAAGATGGTCTAATATTGAAGGACACGCCCACAGTAAACTTATGGTGGCTGAACCCAACACCAAAATTACTGAAGGGCTACTTAGGAAAAACCGTAGGGAACTAAAAACAATGGTCGGCCTCATAACCGGCTTTGCACCCCTACGATTTCACCTACATCGCATAGGGGTCACACAAAACTCAATCCTGTGCAGACTGTGTGAGGAGACTGACGAAACGGCATCCCACATAATCTTCGAGTGCCCTGCACTCACCTATCGCAGAATTGAACTCTTTGGGGCCCAAACCCCAGTGAGCTCTATTCAGAGCGAACAATTAATCAAGGGCCTCTCACCCCTCATCAGGGGGTTGAGTATCTTCGATTAAAGAAAAAAAAACTCGCAGAAAAGTACAATAAGCCAACAGGCTTCCGTGCTGGGGGCTCAAAACCCCTGCTCTGAGAGTTTTTCCATCTACATCTACATCTAGAGATGTGCCAGGGTTCTACGAATGACACCGTTTTCCAGGGATGATGCGGTTCAAAAAGTCGCCCACTCTCTTCAGCTTCCTACCAGCCTTTACATCATGTCACCTTCCTTCCGACAGCATGTAAAAAGCAGGTTAGGTTCAAAAATTCGATCAAGTCTCGAACAATCTCCAAGAGCAGCTGGGCTCACTCCAAACATTCTGTGGGTTGTCTAGAGAGGATAAACCTGTCGGCTGCTCCTTCCTCTTGCCCTTAAGGTGTGTCTACACTTGTTCAACTTTCGTGCGTCATGAGGCATGCGTCATGGCGCAAGGTGTGACGCACGTGATGAAGACCAAGGCGCATGCCTCTTCCGAGATGAACGGGGGTGTTGAACGTAGCGAAAGGAGCACGCCGAACCGCATGGGTTGGCATTCTTTGTGTCAAACCGTTCATTTCTCGTGAGTTTTCGTGGGGAAAAGTGCCGTCTTCAAGTTTGTTAATATATTGTACGATGTCTGTCACCACGGATTTAATTAATACCGCGAAGGAAACGCTTGAGTTCATCGAGGATTATAGAAAATCACTCGCATTTCAAGACACTCGCACTTACCTTGATGTAATCCTGTAGAGCTTCAACTATGGCTTTTATTTCTGATATACTCTGTTTGGACACTTTCAATAGATAGAAAAGAGACTGGATCGAATCACCACTGGCCAAAAACCTCAGCGTGATTGCCAGCCTATATTCTGGAGGTATAGCTTCACGGAAATGTGAGTCCTTTTTTTCAATTTTGTTCCAAATCAGATTCAACAATGAATGAAAGTTATCCTTCGACAGTCGAGTGAAGTTTTTGAACAAAACATCATCTGCATTCACTTCTTTCAAAATCTTGTAGTCCCGAGTTTTCAAATAGTCACTCATCCACATGGATCGCTTCTTCCCCCGCTTTTTCTTTTTTTTTCTTGCTTTTTCAATCACCACGAATGCCGCACTTATTGAAAGTAGCAAACATGCATCGTCTGCTGACTCCATCGCGAAAGGAGGTTGAAAGGAAACTGACGCACAAATGTGGACAGGAATCGCATGCCTCTCGAGCATGCGTGGGAGGCATGCCCCATGAGGCAAGTTGAGAGACGCAAGTTGAAAATTGAAAGACGAAAGCGCACAAGTGTAGACATACCTTTAGGCTCCTACAGAAAAAAAACATTTTATACGAACTTTCCGGACAGACCTCGTATATCGGCCATGTTGCAATTGGTGAGGTTTTTTTTGTCAGGCAGATATTTGTTAATAACTTGCAGCATATCCATCATGCTGATTAGACCAGCATAGCATTCTTAACATCATTCTCCCCCACCAAGGAACACCCCCCCCCCCACCCCGTGAACATTTGGTTAAGTTAATTAGACCAAATTGTAGCAATTTTTCGTTTACTTTCAAAAATGTTAATCTCAAAGTTAGTTTTAGTGTTATTCCAATTTTCGAAACAGTAGCATCATAAAACTAAGTTCAAGTTGTACATCGTCAGTATTTTCGGAATGGAGTTAGATTAAAATCAGTTATCGTGCTGAACCGATGGAAATTGTGTTTTAATATTTATGTTAAGGTTACGTTAAATCCCGATGGGACGCAAATAGTTAGTTGCATCGTGTTCAGTATGATCTCATTCTATTCATTGAAGTCAATTCTATCCATATCAAGCGAGACAACTACTCTTTCATGTCAAAGGTTAAAGGATAATGATTTTTAAAATTTCAACTCTTAAATTTTTTAGGCACATCATAAGTTCCAAATCAAAGTAATTTTTGAGCCAAATGTAAATTTGGTCCAATGGTTTCCGATTTTTTTTTAGCATGAATATGCTTTAGCCGTGACCTAACTACCGAAAAATGTCCCACGAGAGTGCAACGAAAGTAGCGCCAATAATTGTGATGATTTCCGCTTACAACCGAGTCGTTGCTAGGGATATGATACTTCGTCGTTTTTCATCCCACAAAATTCGTTGACCATTCGTTCCAAAGCTCTCGATTTATCCAACCATACTATATTAACTACTGCGAAGTGCGTGGCCAACAAGCTGACTTATGAGCATGGTTATATGAATAATTGTTTACACACAGGTGATCATTCTCAATTATTGATATTGTGAACATGATTGCAACCGCTTGTTAATTTCTGATGATTTCATTGAGCTGGTGTTTCGATTATGTGATTCATAGCAGGTGATCCGAATATTGCGAGAACGGTTAGATTTGTGAAGCGGTGGTTAAATTATTTTAATAGGTAATTTCTATACTTTACACTATAGGAAGCTGTAATTTCGTATGTAGCCTCTTTAGCCTCTTTCTATAATAAAGTGAATGTTTACTCGCGAGTTTCTATTAGGAGATCATCATCTCACAAGAGCTCAATCGTCGTGATCATTTCTATAATAAAGTGAATGTTTACTCGCGAGTTTCTATTCCGAGATCATCATCTCACAAGAGCTCAATGGTCGTGATCATTTCTATAATAAAGTGAGAGCAAGGAGCTAAAACATGATTCCATGTTTTAGGATTGATGGCAGAATGATAAACAGAGTTCAGAGGCCGATGGGGGGTCGGGTTCAGAGAATCGACGAGGAGTGAGTCGTGTACGGCTAAAGCATATTCATGTTTTGAAATCTACGTATCTTAAAACGTAAACCAACAAATTATGAGTAAACGTAGCCAGAAACAAATGGTTTTTTCTTCATAAATTGCAAAGGCTCATTTTTTAAAATAATAAACTTAAAGCAAATGATTAGTATCGAGTTTATTATCAACGGGGATACTAAAACTGGGAAAGTATCCCCCACTGACAAGATATGAACAATATATGAATTAAAAAATATACATACCACGGATGGTTTAGCAATTGTGGTGACTAGAGGGCCTTTGTGGTGACCACTTTCTGTTCCAGTTTTTGAAACTGTGCTATTTTTAATCCGTAGTTCGGAATTTTCTGCACACAGAAATAAATCGACATGAATGAAATATATAACGCTGTAGCGTTGATTAGATGGTACTTAAATATTAGGTATATCCCCTTTGAGGTGACCACTTTCTGTTTTGAAACTGTGCTATTTTTAATCCGTAGTTCGGAATTTTCTGCACACAGAAATAAATCGACATGAATGAAATATATAACGCTGTAGCGTTGATTAGATGGTACTTAAATATTAGGTACATCCCGCAAAGGCGAGATTTTTCAAACAAAAAACGGAAATTCGCTCTCTCATGTTGGCCACCCTGCGCCCTCCCACCTCCAACCTCGCTATGTTGAGAGATCAGTGTTGCCAATGGTACCCCAAAAGGGGGAATTTTCCCCTTTTCAATCTGCCGTTACCCCGATCCCTGAAGGCCTCCGGGGTACCTCAATATTTCCCCCTTTTTATTGAAAGGCCCCCCTTTACCCCGAAAAATGAAAGCATGAAGTAAAATTTGCTAGATTAGTGTCACCAACCATTTCTAGTCACTCAGTATAGTTACCGGTCACCAACAACAACAGTTCCCCATTATCAGTTATCAAGATATAACTGTCTGATCTGATAATTTTGTCAAATCCTTATGACTCAAGACAGCGAAAATAATTGAATCGTTTATTTCAGAAACCACCTAAGCGACAAAAATTTAAAAAAATGTTGTTTTGGTGGTACTGTTCTTTTCAGAGGTGAATACACCGCTTAGTGCCAAAATGACCAATGTTCCATATCACCATTGCTATTTGACAGCCTTGAAAAGAATCCATTTATTTCAGAAAGAACCCAAACGCCGTCGCTGTAGCCCAAGCGCACTGAAGCGTGTAGTCTACTTGAAGAAGTATTTTCCGTTTAATGCCTAGTAAAACCACTCTTGTTTATACTTAAGTGTGTCTCTTACTTACTTACTTTTGATACTAAAACAGATAAAAATTAATCGTTTGACTTAATTTCAATAATAATTTTTAAAAAATCACTTTGGATTTATTCATGTATTGCAGAAACCACCTAAGTACAAAATTTTCAAAAATGTATAGCTCAAAAACTTGAAGAAAAAAAAAATTAACAAAATAGATAATTCCAATAGCATGTTCTTGATTTGGTATAAAAATATTTGAAGGATACTATAAGCCCCTACCTACCCTAGGCCCCCTACCCCCTACTACCTATACCTAAGCTTAAGCAGCAAAACAGTCTTTTTTAGTTTTCCAAAAGTTGAAAAAAGCGCACTTAGGTGGTTTCTGAAATAAACGATTCAATTATGAACTGAGTGCGTATGTGTTTGTTGAGAATCTGCCACTGTACGGAATATATATATATATATATATATATATATATATATATATATATATATATATATATATATATATATACAAGGTTAAACAGTGTTTCTAGCAGTGAAAAGGACCCCAGAAAGTTCACCTTTTTGTTTGAGAAAGTCCCCCGTTTTTCCCCTCTAAAGGTCCCCTGGGCTCCCTCCGGAACCTGGCAACACTGTGAGAGATGCTTTGTCACTTCGTGTTTTGCCACCAATGCGTGTGTCTTTCGAGTACTCTCTCCATTCCGTTATCAGTATTTTCAGAAAATTGTATCGCGAAAATTTGCGTTCAATACATTTTTGGAGTTGTCTGCCGCCAAATCTGATTATTTTAATAGAGTTTTTGGGTCGAAAAGCATTGGAGTTTGAAATCTGCCGCGTTGCTGCACAGATATGTCGTGGGCAGTTCGGTTTTGTTTGAGAACCGTGCGAGTCTGGCTTCCCGTTCAGGGAAATCCTCAGTAAAACCAGGTTTTCATCCATTTCATGTAGAGATGAGTCGATACCAAAATTTATCGATTCCCGATACCGATACCTAAAAAATCGATTCCCGATTGTCGATACCGATACCATCGGCGCATAATACCTAACTTCAGTTGTTACTGCACATCTATTGATAGCCTCTCGCAATGAATACTGGCACCAATAGCTTACCGTTCCGTCGATGATGAAGTTATTCGTCTAATTAGCTAATATATTTTCCATCTCTATTTATTGTCATTAGGAGTTCTTGTTCCTATGAAGCTTTAATGCTTTAGTTACTTATTAAAATTAAATAAATTTTAAAGATTAATTCTTATTACAAATTCTAAATTTCAGATTTATATTTTCATTCAAGGTTAATTTGATTTGTGCAAATACAAAATTTGATATTTTTTTGTTACCTATCAAGTCTCAATTAATAGGCAACTTTTATTGCCTAGGATTGATTTCTTTCTGAATAAAACAAGTTAAGCAGACTGACTTGGTTTTTTAGTTTTTCATCGGTAACTGTAAGGTATTTCCAAATAAGACTGGCTCTAGGCTTTTATACTTGGAAAACATAGCTTTGTCTAATGCTTCTGTTGTCACAAACAAAATAACAAAAGCCTACTTGTAAACAAAGTTATAATTGTAAGTTGTGTTTTGGACAATTCATGTTTCGCAACCTAACTTCACATTCGTAACTGCAAACTTCACATAACGGTTGCACGGTACAACCATCTTCGTTGTTACATGGTTGCAATAGTACCATAGTGTAATAAAACGCCCATCACCGGGCGGTATCGGCTTTAGGCGATCGATTCTCGATACCGATACCAATGCTTAAGAATCGGTGGTATCGAGAATCGGTATCGGGAATCGACTCATCCCTAATTTCATGAAATAAAGTTGTGGGAGGATCAGCATCGGTCCCCAATGTCCATCCCCGAGATCCCCACAAGTATGATCGCTAACCTCACTGTTTTGTTCGAAAAATAGCTCCTTTGCGGGTTTTTTCAAATTATTTCTTTGAAATTCACCAAGAATCTACGCGAGAGCTGCATTAGTAAACAGGCTGCTATGACCTAACTATTAGACTGACAACGAAAAAAAAACGAAAGTTCGAATTTTTGAGGGGCTCAAAGCTCAGATATTGCATCAGATGCTAGGAACAACTCCTGAAAATTTCAGTCCGAACCGATAACCCCTTGAGGTCTCCTAAACCCGTTTTTCGGTAATTGAATTATCGATTTTAGAACACTACACGCTTAGGACAAAAAGACGGTTAGGACATGAAAGATCCATGCGTCTGGACACTTTTTATACTCTATTGCTATGTTTTCAGTGTCGCGGAACACGATGCCGCCATTATTTCAAGCGCAGAAGCTGTATATCTTTTGATATTCAAGAAATCAGTCCAAATAAGTGATGGAAAAAAGGCATTTTTTGCCGTTTTTACCTAGTTTTGATTGGGAAAAAAATTGTTTGCGGGTCTTTTCTGCTTCGGACCTTGTTTCCTGGCTTGTTCCGAATGTAACAAGACCAATTTCGTCCTATAATATATTGTCTTTTGGAAATATCTGCTCAAGAGTTAGCCTTTTTAATGGTAACCGCTCTATACTTACCAATAGCTGCGAAATCAAAATTTAACGCCCTGAAGCCCTTTTTATCCCATTATTCTATGTTTTTGGGCTCGTTGAACATTACGTGCAAGTAGTAGTGCCACTATTGAATATAGAACGGTTACCATTAAATAAGTCGACTTGGCTCTTGAGCTGATATTTCGAGAAGAAAAATGTATTATGGGACAAACTTAGTCTTGTCATATTCAGAATAAGTCACAGAACAAAGTCCAAGGCAGAGGAGACACTCATAAATAGTTTTTTTCCAATCAAAACTAGGTGTAACCGGCAAAAAATCCCTTATTTCTATTACTCTATTCACCGATTTTTGACACCTAGCTCTTGATTATTAACCGAAATACGAGTCCTACGCCTCCACTACTAGCACGTAATGTTCAACGAGCCCAAAAACATAAAATAATGTGATAAAAAGGGCTTCAGGGCGTTAAATTTTGATTTCGCAGCTACTGGTAAGTATAGAGCGGTTACCATTAAAAAAGCTAACTCGGCTCTTGAGCAGATATTTCCAAAAGGACAATATATTATAGGACGAAATTGGTCTTGTTACATTCGGAACAAGCCAGGAAACAAGGTCCGAAGCAGAAAAGACCCGCAAACAATTTTTTTCCCAGTCAAAACTAGGTAAAAACGGCAAAAAATGCCTTTTTTCCATCACTTATTTGGACTGATTTCTTGAATATCAAAAGAAATACAGCTTTTGCGCTTGCAATAATGGCGGCATCGTGTTCCGCGACACCAAGACCAGGAATAGAGTATAAAAAGTTTCCAGACGCATGGATCTTTCATGTCCTAATAGTGTTCTAAAATCGATAATTCAATTACCAAAAAATTGGTTTAGGAGACCTCAAGGGGTTATCGGTTCGGACTGAAATTTTCAGGAGTTGTTCCTAGCATCTGTTGCAATCATCTGAGCTTTGAGCCCCTCAACAATTCGAACTTTCGTTTTTTTCGTTGTCAGTCTAATAGCCCAGGACTGGTTCCGGCCCAATGAATTGCATTGAGGCCCCCCTTTGTGCTAGCTGGTCTACCTGTTCGTTTCCTGCCACTTCTGTATGCCCTGGAACCCATTCCAAGGTGATCTTGTTGTCCTGTTCGTTTCCTGCCACTTCTGTATGCCCTGGAACCCATTCCAAGGTAATCTTGTTGTCCTTTCCCAGGGCATTTAGTACATCGCAGCACTCCCTCACAAGTCTTGACCTAGTTTGAGGTGCTGCAAGTGCTTTAAGTGCTGCCTGGCTATCTGAGAGAATGAGAATACTCCTCCCTCTCATTCCTTATTGCAAATAAGTCTGCCTGATTTACTGTGTTATACTCACCCAAAGGAAATGATGCCTCTAGGTGTGGTCTCCCACCAAATATACCAGCCCCAGACCTTCCTTCCATCCTGGAGCCATTTGTGTAGATGACTACAACCCATTCCATTATCCATTCGTCCTTCTAGAAATCTTTTACCTTGAAGTCCTTGAGAAAGTCGTAAATCGGGGCAGTTTGGTCACTTCTCATGTAGAGAACATCTATCCCAACAGCCCGTAAGATACTTGCATGTCCGATGGAGTCTATTGCCTTCCATTTGTCCATGGCCAGTAGTCTGTGTGCCATTGAGCTGTGGACTGTATAATAGCGTTATGCAGACACGCTATCCTTTTCAAAACATTCTACCTATACCTATTCCCCAACAAGATAGTAGTTGATAGGTCTCCCAGAGGTAGCGAACAGTAAATGAAATAGATTGTGAAATAGCTCCATTTTTTTGCAAGCTGGAAAACGTCATGTTTGAGCTCATTAGCTCTCGGTATCCATGGACACATCTTGCGAGGACTTCCATTATTTGAATTTTGTCTTCCTAGATCCCTTGAATTTCACAATGAGTGGCTCCTGGATAGCGCTTCTTTTCCAGCTATGAAAAAGTGTCACAACAGTGTTAACTTGTAGATTTTGATTCTATTTAGTATAAAATATTCTTAAACTCTGCCTCCTAGCCTCACCCTCTTCAGGATCAAATCAATTTAAAGTTAGGCACCTCCTTACATACACAATTTGCGTGGAGATGAACTTGGTGTTTTCAGAAAGTTTCGTGATTCTTTACAGATGAAATGGATTCTCAACAATGTTTCTCTGGATATTTTAGTAAATATAAAAACAACGATTTTATTTTTCCAGCTTTGCTGGGCACTTCATTCTTCCATTCCCTGGGATTCACGGCTACAATGCTTCCAAATTTGCAGTCACCGCTCTGACAGAGGGTCTCAGGAATGAGGTGACTGGGCTCAATGCAAACATTCGAGTAACGGTAAGTAAAACATTGAGGGTTCCTTAGTTTCACTTGGGCAGATTTGCAGTAGCTGGTTATAGGTAGAATGAGTTTGCTGTGTGTCCCGCACCTTAGTGTATGACACCTGACCCACCTGTAACAGTGTCACTTTTCTGGCATGGGAACAAGAGAGGAGACAACTCCAACTCACCCAATTGGCAGATTAGGGAACCTTGCTCACCTGTTTCACAATGCCACCATGCTAAAGAGTAGGTATTTGGGGAAGCTGGACAGCTAGTTTTTGGTAGAATGAGTTGGCTGTGTGTGTGTAGCCAATAGGACTCACTCAGTTCCTCTGGCCAAACAATTTTAATATGGCTACAAACCAACTGTACTGATCATATGGATAAAGACCGGAATCCATGAAATACCATCTACACACAGACCATTTTCATCAGCCATGTTGGTTTATTATTTTCAATAATCCACCTTGCTAGACCGAGAAAAAAACTTTTTCAAACCACCCACAAAGTTTGTTGGTTTATGTTTCAAGAGACGTCAATTCCAACAATTTAATTTAAAAAATCCATCGGCCGAAGCCTATCTAGACCGAACTTTATGAAATTTGGCTCAAAAATCACACCTTGGCATCAACCCTAAAGGGTATAATTTAAGGGCTGGAATTAAAAATCGAGATTTTGAACACTTTAGAAGTACCTTAGAGCAGTTTTTTAGTTGTGATGCAAATGAATCGAATGAAACGTCCTGGATCGCTATAAATTCATCCGTTTGCTCTCCCTGTGGGCTAGAAGTTTGACAAGAATAAAAATTCCTTAACAACATGGGAGCAAATCATAACTGGTGGAATATAGCGAAAATCGTCATGTAAACTACGACGATAGTATCTGCTGATATAACTTCAATGGAATTTTAACTTCATGAAATCGAGTTTATCATAATTTTAGTCACCTATAGATGGACTTGAGAATCGTTGGTGGATGATTTACTTTATATTATCAATTTTCAGTTGGTGGATGATATCATGGATTTTGTGGTTTGGCATCTTGTGTAAACCGAGCGACTTTTTGGAGGATTATATGCTAACCCAGAAAAAACCTAAAATCTGTTTGGCTTAATGGGCAGAAATTGTTTTGGTGTTAATGGATTAATGGTGTGATATCATTGTCAGCAAACGATACTTTGTTAACTTTAAATAATGAATTTTTGGTACATCGAAGAATCGTTTACCAGGACGACGTAGTTAGGCTTTTTCCGTTTTAGAAATTCATTGGAGGTTTTGATTTGCACATAGGTAGCCCATGTCACGAACGCCACATCAATTATATCCCTTTCAGTATTTTTGTGCAGTCCACTGTACATGACCTTCTCACTTTGTTTTCCACAACCAGAGCCGTTTTAGGGCCATAATTTGTGTTCAACAGCAACTATAATCCCCTAACAACGACGGTAGCGTGACTTTAAGTTCCACATAATGTAAAACAAAGCCTTTTTTGCTGATTCATTCCGTCCTCCACCCGCCCGTCATGGAAGATACAGATAAGCACCACAATTTTTGGGTTTTTTTTTGCAATATAAATACGATCCATCAGCTCTTTCATGCTTGGTATTGATTGTAGACGTCCTTTAGTTACTATAGAAGCAAAAATCGAGTTGGTTATTTGCGAAATGAAGTTGTGCCAAGTGTTCAAACGTAGTGTACAGTAGGTTGTACAATAGCACCAGAGCGACGTGGATCGCTGCCTCGGGTTCAAACGTTGTGTACAGTAGGTTGTACAATAGCACCAAAGCGATGTGGATCGCGTGATGTTCTAAATCCAAAAATATGAGAATACCGTCGAAACTTCGGCGGGGAAAATGCCGATTTCGGCAACTAGACATTATTGGGAATGATTACGGGTGTGGATTTTGTCATGCAGCACCCCTGTGGATGTTGGAAAACGTTAGTTGGAAACAATTTTGGCACGATAATACCAAGAAACGACATCATAGGAGAGCTGTTTACGATGAATAAGCCGTGCAGTACACTGTACATTCGAAATTGTTCATAGCACCGCTTGAGTCTCATTTGGGTACATCTTTTGAACCGATGGTACTAGGGTCATGAAATTTTTACCAGAGCTTACTTAGACCAATAGTAGATCGTGTGCAAAATTTGAAATTTTTCTGTTCATTACTAATAATTCGGGACTGAAAGGGCTAAGGAAATTTTATGTGATAATAGGAAATATCGAATATTATTCTAATCAGAATAACACCGCATTACAGAGTTTGAGCCCTGGTGCAGTTGAGTCGGAGATGACGGCCCAATTCAAAACTGAAGACAGCAGCTCAGGAGCCCTCGACCATTTTGAAATGTTGCCCGCCAAAGACATTGCGGACTGTGCGCTATTCATCCTACAAGCCCCTCAACGAATGAATGTAAGTTGTGACAATCTTTGTGATTAAATTGCTTAATCCTCTGTAGTAAATGCTTATAGGTATATTTATATACTGGGTGTCCCACGGAAAGGTACATCCTCCTGTATTTCAGCGTAAAAAATTGGGACCAACATCACTCTTCATAATAAAAAGACTTTCGCGCGTTCAGAAGAAACATGGCCCGGGGTTCCAGAAGGAATTCCCATTACCACCCTTTGGTATATACATAATTTCATTGGTCTTTGACTTATAATTTTTCTCTTTTATTCCCCATTTATATTTTCAATTTTTAGCCACCTGAGTATTGCTATTATGTCAATTACCAGGTTAGAGCACAATTTAAGTCCCCAAAGTTGGGCATATTAATTTAAGTCCCCTATGTTGGGCAAATTAATTTATTTCAATTTTAATTTCTTAAGGTATAAGTCTCCATAGTTGAGCCTCCGTTTTGCCCCGATTGTTCAATGAATACTTCTTATGAAGATTCATTGACAATCCATCCCGTTTTAATTTCTCTTTTTCCCATCCTCAATTGCCAATGCAGCTATTTATGAATGAATGAGCATCAGTTCTCAGCTATTAACTATTCCACCTAGTTGTAACGTACTTGATCTTCAATCAAGTATGTCTTTAAGGGGAGGAGTGTAACAGAGTTACCTCCATCGAGGTCCCGTCAGGGCTTGAGGAGCTGATGAGAAGTCGATCTTATAAAAAGTTCCAGTCATGCAGCATGATCGTATGAGCGAATTTTCATAAATGGTCGTATTACATTTATGTTAAATTCTGTTGAAATTTGAGCACTTTGGGGACAAATAAAAATTGTATTATACATTTTATAGCAAACTAACTTTTGTTCAGTAATATTCCAATGAACAAACGATTTTGTGGATTTTTACAATTTTTTCAAGTGTTCCTATCGATTTTTAGCTTATTTCAATGAAATTTAAGTACATTTTTCAGTACAATTTTGTGCTTAAATTTTTTAAATGTCCTAGTTCATGTTCGATTAATTTTTTTCGAGTAGCATTCTGCTAAAAAATAGAAATTTGTTAATTTTTAGCGGTTTTTTGCCTTTTTAGTGATTTTTTTAAGTACATTGTTTGAAATTTGACCAATTTAATGTGCTCAAAAAGTGTTGTCCAACGAACTCATCCTTTCTTTTGAAATGCTTGCTTTTTTGGCGAAAGAACGAAGTTTTTATCTCAATTCTATCGAGAGTTATCGTCTGGAATGACACATACATATATATACTTATATATATATATATATATATATATATATATAAGCGTTAAAATCCAGGAATCATTTCAGAATGCCTCAAAACAGATTTCGATGAAGAAAATCTTTGAAATTTTTATTTTAAAATGTTTGGAGCCATTGCAATAGCCTTATTTTCTAAGAAAATTTGCTAAAAAGACTTTCGCGCGTGCCCAGAAGTGGCGTAAATGACATAAACTTTGTTTTTTTCAAATGGGTACCCCAGTTTTTTATTGCAGATTCGAATTCTACGTCAAATTTCATGAAAAAATGACCCATCTCTCGAATTTTCAAGCGGGCGCAATTCCACTCTACAAGTTTAAAAATTGTGAAATACTGAGTGTTTGAAGATATTCAATTGCCACATGTAATACATGGGTCTAAGGTATTGTTTCGTGCTGAACCTCGTAATGATGTTCATTCATTGATAGTTGCAACACCAACTTGGGATAAAACTGAAAAATTAACCAGAATTGCACTTATTTTAGGTACCACTCATTTCCACACAGCACAAAGCGTAGATACTAAAATGTAGTTTCTTCGGTGTTTACCCAAGTTGGTGTAGCAAATATCAATAAATTAACATCATTACGAGGTTCAGCAGGAAAAAATACTCTAAAATCATGTACCCATTACATGTGGCTATTGAATATCTTCAAAAACTCAGCATTTCATTATTTTTGCACTTTTAGAGCGGAATTGCACACTTTTGGAGCAGAATTGCGCCCGTTTACGCGCACTTAAAACATCGAGTGATGGGTCATTTCTTCATGAAATTTTACTTAGAATTTGAATCTGCAATTAAAAATGGGGGTTCCCGATTGAAAAAACAAAGTCTATGTCATTTGCGCCACTTCTGGGCCAAAAGCGCGCGCAAAAGTATTTTTCCTGAGATCTACGTAAAAAATTGTGAAGAATGACGTTGGTCACAATTTTTTACGCTGAATTCAGGGGCAATGAAGGGGTATAACCTTTCGTGGGACACCCTCTATATTAATCCATCCAGTGCTGAGCCCTCATGAGCCACCAGCACAGCCTACACCATGCTTGACTCCTGCTTCTCACTGATATCAAACTAGTTTAAAACGCTTCCTTGCTATAAAAATTAATAAATAAAATCCACGGAAACTGATCTATTTTGTTTTGTGAGGAGCTCCTCTCTATCATCTTTCAATATTTCACCATCATTTCGATAGTGTAGAAATGAGAAGTCGATCTTATAAAAAGTTCCAGTCATGCAGCATGATCGTATGAGCGAATTTTCATAAATGGTCGTATTACATTTATGTTAAATTCTGTTGAAATTTTAGCACTTTGTGGACAAATGAAAATTTTATTAGGTAAGTATATATTTTATAGCAAACTAACTTTTTGTCAGTAATATTCCAATGAACAAACGATTTTGTGGATTTTAACAATTTTTTCAAGTGTTCCTATCGATTTTTAGCTTATTTTAATGAAATTTAAGTACATTTTTCAGTACAATTTTGTGCTTAAATTTTTAAATGTCCTAGTTCATGTTCGATTAATTTTTTTCGAGTAGCATTCTGCTAAAAAATAGAAATTTGTTCATTTTTAGCGGTTTTTTTGCCTTTTTTAGTGATTTTTTAAGTACATTTTTTGAAATTTGACCAATTTAATGTGCTCAAAAAGTGTTGTCCAACGAACTCATCCTTTCTTTTGAAATGCTTGATTTTTTGGCGAAAGAACGAAGTTTTTATCTCAATTCTATCGAGAGTTATCGTCTGGAATGACACATACATATATATACTTACTAGCCGCTCCGGCTCGCTACGCTCGCCTCCACGTCCAGCCGGGGGGCAAGCCCCCCGGACCCCCCATTCAATTGCTCGCTTCGCTCGCAAAGTGTGGCATGTAGGGAATATTGCTCGCTTCGCTCGCAAAGTGTGGCATGTAGGGAATGTTGCTCGCTTCACTCGCAAACGATAGATCCCTAAGGGTAGGTTTAACTTCTGTAAGGGATGCTGCTCGCTTCGCTCGCTTGAGGAAGTTATACTGCCCACCCAACTTGGCAGACGTTTTTTTCTGTTGGAAATTCTTACAAACAAATTAAATCTTATGAAACTACGTGGAACCACAAAAAGTTTATTCGGGGATGTTGCTCGCTTCGCTCGCAAGGTATTGCTGTATATTTGTAGGAAAAAATCCGAATTTATTCTGTTGACATGGCTCTCGCTTCGCTCGCAAAGTGTGGCATGTAGGGCATGTTGCTCGCTTTGCTCGCAAACGGTAGATCCCTAAGGGTAGGTTTAACGTGTGTAGGGGATGTTGCTCGCTTCGCTCGCAAACGGTAGATCTCTAAGGGTAGGTTTAACTTCTGTAGGGGATGCTGCTCGCTTGAGGGAGTTATACTGCCCACCCAACTTGGCAGACGTTTTTTTCTGTTGGAAATTCTTACAAACAAATTAAATCTTATAAAACTACGTGGAACCACAAAAAGATTATTCGGGGATGTTGCTCGCTTCGCTCGCAAGGTATACCTGTATATAGGTAGGAAAAAACCCGTATTTATTCTTTTGAAATAGGCCTGCAGGTAACATTGTGAAATACCTGACAAACCCCTTGACGTCTTCGTAGAGCCTTCTCGCGAACACGGCAAAATTAATTTCTGATGTTAAACGCTTCTTCTCGCTTCTGCTCGCGATTTGACCGACTTAACGTCACTTTTTTCGATATCCGATTTCGGATTCAGATTCGGCGGACCCAAAGCTGTATTTCGCCCGCGAAAACCGTTCCGAAAAACGTACCTTTATGGGGTATATTTTAATCGGAAAAAACCAAGTTTTTCGGCGGACTTTTCGAGAAAACGGGTCCGTACTCTCGCATTTTTTTAACGCATTTCCCGATACTTTTTTCGCGATCTGATCGCGCCGTCGTCTTCCTCGTAGGAAAACCTACGAAACCCGTATTTTTCCGGAATTGTCAACGGCCGTTTAGAGGGGTAGGGGAAGCGGGGAAGTGGAAAAAGCGCACATTAATTCTTACTTCGACCCCCCTCCCGCCCTACGGCCCATGGTTCGGGTGGGATTAAACAATTTTAAATTCGCTCGCTCCCACTTTTGGAAAATCTCAAGAAGATCCCCCCACTCGTAGACTCCCCCCACTCAGCCGTTTGGCCGTGCATAGACACGACAGACAGACAAACAGACAGACAAACAGACAGACGGAGTTTCATTCTTATAAATAATAGAGATATATATATATATATATTAATTGCTATGCAATTCTTAGGCCGACCCCCAATAATTTTTTTTAAATGTCCACTTTTTTTGTGTAACGTTTTTTGTCCCGAGATGGGAAGCGAGAGGTCGTGGGTTCGAATCCCAGCCAGGCTTTAATTTTTTTTTTTTTTTTTTTTTTTTTTTTTTTTTTTTTTTTTTTCTTTTTTCTCGTGAGACGAAGGTTGTGGGTTCAAATCCCTGCCAGACTTGATTTTTTTTTTTTTTTTCGTGAGACGAAGGTTGTGGGTTCAAATCCCAGCCAGGCTTGAACATTTTTTTTTTTTTTTTCTCGTGAGACGAATTGCATAGCAAATTATACTCGTTTTCTACGCAGTAGAAAAGAGAAAAGATCCGGTGAGGCGCGAAGCGCCCAGTATAGATTAGGGGGGCCCAGGGGGGCGAAGCCCCCCTGGCGGGGTCAAGGGGCGGAGCCCCTTGCGAGGCCCGAAGGGCCGAGTATATATATATATATATATATATATATAAGCGTTAAAATCCAGGAATCATTTCAGAATGCCTCAAAACAGATTTCGATGAAGAAAATGTTCGAAAATTTCTATTTTAAAATTTTTGGAGTCATTGCAATAGCTTTATTTTCTAAGAAAATTCGCTAAAAGCCACTTTGTTAACAAACATCTTTGTGTTTGGTTATTAACTCGAATTCTGGTTTTACAGGTGGCTGAGATGAGGGTGCTCTCCACCAAAGAAACTACGTTGGCTCAAGCGAAGGCAGCTGTGAGCATCTTGGAGAAAATTGCACCCAAGTGAATTTGGTAAACCGTTTCCCCACAATCAGCCACTCCTTTGCTACATCACTCGCCTGTATCCTGAAAGTCTTTCACATGAAACTTGGTGCATTGCTGTAAAACTTGTCTGTAAATCAAATATACCTACTTTCATTAACACCTTAATTTTGTTTGCCTGTCTCTCGAACGTGAAACACAATTTTAACATGACAGGTAATAATCTAAATTCCAGGATAATTTATGTTCAATTAAAAGGTGATATTCTTGTTGGAAATTTAACGCTGAACACGCCTATACCACATATGATGGGTCTGAAATGTCTCCTTAACGTGTCTTTTGCCTAAAAAGTGTCAAAAAACTTCGGTTTTTACTGATTATTGACGATTTTTCTACCGTTTTTTGAGAGTTTTTATACACATTTCACCACTTGACGACTAGAAAAAAAGGTGCTATTACTTGGACTATTTCTGAGTCAAATGAGACAACCAGCTCTGGTTGTGTGATAACAGATTTTTTGCGATTTTTCAGCTACTGGAAAACGTGTTTAATGGGAATATACCGAGAAGAAATGAGTTGTCAAAAATCTGACAAGAAACACGTCAATCAATTATCACACCTCTAGAGCTGGTGGGTGGTCGCATTCGAAGCAGAAATAGGCCAAGTAATAGCACAATTTTTTTTCAAGGTGCCAAGTGGTGTAATTTGTACAATAATTATTTAAAAACTTTGGACAAATCGGTGGAAAACCACGTTTTTTGACAGTTTTCAGGCAAGACAAGTTAAGGAGGCATTTCAGACCCATCATAAGTGGAACGCGTGTTCAGCGTTGAATTTCGAACAAGAATATCACCTTTTAATTGAACATTAAGTGCTCTGGAATTTGTGATTTTTTTCAAAAACCTCCAAAATTGTACGTCTACGTAAAAACTGGCTTCGGATTCAGATCCAGCACCTTCGAAAACCTCAAGACCAGTGAAAGTTTCGACTTCGCTCTTTTAGCGAATTTTTGAAGAAAATTAAGCTATTGCTCTCGCCTCAAAATTTGTAGAATGTGAATTTTTGAGAAATTTTTATGCAGAAATCCGTTTCAGGCTATTCTGAATTATATTCTGAAGTTTAACGCATTTTTTTATGTATGTATGTATGTATGTAATATATGTATTTATATATGTATGTGTCATTCCAGACGATAACTGTCCGTAGAATTGTGCTAGAAACTTCAAACAAATTTTAAAATGTTAAGGACACAAAAAGAAAGTTCAAGTTCGTTGGCCAGCATGATCGGATTACATCTTCGGGTTGAAATTTTCAAAAATGTAGTAAAAAATTTCAAAATAGCCTGTTTTTTGCGATTTGTTGTGCGAAATAATTTTTTCAGCATACTAACATGTGGTATATTCGGAATCAGCGTAAACTTTCCTATAAGAATATGTATCAAGTTTTCAAAAATTTCAAAGTTGAAAAATCAGTCAAAAATCGAAATAATGCCGTTCGCTAGTTGTAAAAATCGGTAATATTTGCATGAAACATTGTCCAAATTCAGATAGAACTACTCTTATGGAAGTATCCCTGTATAACCAATTTTAGAACCATGCTGTTTAAAACGTAGGTAGTAGTTGCTTTAAAAAAAAAAATGTAATCACAACTGATGAGTTTACTCTGTGCATGTGTTAATAATTTGATTCCATGTTTGTCTATCAAAATCATAAACTAAAATTTCTCAACACGATCAATGGCGACTGAAATGTCGAAGATTTCTTCAAAAATTCGCTCATGGGGTCATGCTGCATGACTGGACTTTTTTTTCTTTGGCAGTGCTATCAATCTTGAGATAATTGATTCATGAAATCGCACTGGGAATTACAAATTAAGAGGTACCTCGGTACTCAACAGGGGCGGATCCAGGATATTTTTGATAGAGGGGCGCACTGAGGGCTATGGGGGGTTGAATACCTTCTATCAAAACGAAGGGTCCCGGTCGAATAATCGAAATTCAACATTCAAACGACAGTAATTTCTGGCTTTTTGTTTGTAAACAACAACGTCATTGTTCACGCTTACCTTCATTTTCGACTCCAATTAAATCATAATTCAAATAACATCCTCTAAACACCACAAACCGACACATTTCATATTTATACCTCAAAAATTGAAGCAGAAGAAAAGATCATAACAGTGATGTGTCTACCATGCTGCATAGCCTTTTCCAGGCACATGTAAAAATTCCATGTTAAATATCCATGATAACAGGAACTGACTCGTGAGGGCTGTCAAGTTTTTGTATGGTGTTATCGAGCTCTGCTGTAAAAAGTTGGAGGGTTTTTGAGGTGCAAGTGAACAAGGTAAGAAAAAATATTCACGTTTCTATGGTACTACTGATTTAATCAAAAGAGTTCTGAATGACTTTATAGGATTTAATCAAGAATTATAGCAGATATGCAAGTTTTTAATTTTTGATAATTCTTTGTACCCAGGGCCGATTTTTCGTTGTACCCAGGGCCGGCCCTGGGTACAATATCTGAAATAATATTGTATAGATTAAGATTAGGGGTATAAAATTAACCAAATTCGGTCAATTTAGTTATTACTTTAAGTAAATCAATCTTTTTCAGATGCCACGAAGTTCTGTGGGCATAAAAAAAACTGCCCCCCTCTGAAGCTACAACAATTGCTGCTGTCCTGCTGTGTATGAAGTTGTGGTGAAAACCACCCCCTCTTGTCAACAGCCCTTTTCAGGGCTACCAAAAAGAGGTAGACACAACACAAAAATATTTACAAGACGTCGAGTTATAACTCCGTCAAACAAAATATTTCACCAGAGAGAAAACTCTCTCAAAAGTGAAATATTAACTAATAACATACAAGGCGACCTCCCTAGACACTTACTGGGCGAGAGAGACGCGACAAGTATCTCGAACCAAGTCGCCTTGAATGAGAAAACTCAAACAGAAAATCAAACGTCCTCTAAAACTAACAAGGACAATTCAAACAAGCCTACTCGCCAATCAGAAACACTGATTACACGAGAGACAATAGGCGAACCAACCAAGAGGCGGCAAGCAACCACCTCTGGTCCAGCAGCCACCCCGGGGACCCCGTCTGAACAACTGACGCAGAGAAAGCACCCGAGGTCCCCGTCTAAACTCAAGGTCGTCGGCTCCGCGACGGACGCTCGTAAGCCACCCCCGGGGACCCCGTCGCAGCGACGGACGTGGGGAAACCAACCCGGAGGACCAGCTCAGCTATCATACTCGCAGATACTGAGAAAACAATGTGCGAGCCAATGGGATTACACAGTCGAATTAATGAAATTAAGCGGACCAATCAGGAGGCGGCAGGAGGCGGCCACCTCCCTATAAATACCCCGCTCGGAGCCCTCCGAAATTCATTCTACTCTCCGCTCTCGACGACTACACCTCGAAGTACGAAGATTTCTACACGCTCTACGCTGACGAACCTTCTGCTCCCGAGTTCATCTCAAGAACGGCTTCCTACTGCTTTCTACAAGGCCTACCTTCTCTCCACACAGATCTCGCATTGGCATCTACGAGTCCAGTGATTATTCATCCTGCTCATTGCCCAACGTAGTTCTTCTGTCAGGACGCCACCCGGTACATCTATTGATATTCTCATTAGATCGTACGCCCGCTGGGACGTTCCTAGTCGTGTCGCCCGGGTTTCGTAGCACTAGGCTCGTCACCGACCGCTGTGGGCACGCCGGTAAATTACTCAGCTCATATGCTCTAATTTACCGTCCAAGGAAGTCTTTTTCAAGACTACAAGGTAGGACCCTGACATCCGAGCAAAGGAAAGAAGCTCTGTCAAGCGAGTCCACCTTCTAAACCCTCTATTTCTATACATAGAGGTATCGAAAACGAGCTAATAAACTCGTATATTTCGATGGAGCGTCGGCCGTCCTATTTCCCCATGCAAGGGGAGGTAGAACACGGCGCGGCCGGGCCTCTTAGCCCACACAGCGCTACCTACCCGCTGCCCGGCCAGTCCGCTGTTCCTAGCGACGGCTCAAGGCTCGATCCTCGCGACGAGATCGCCTTCTCACCTAACGTATTCGCGAAGGAAACGTTAGATCAAGCCTCACCTACACAAAAGTTCGAGGATACCTTTCAGACCCGCTCTGAAGTCAATCATTATGATTCGACAAAGATTTCCGAATATCCACGATATTCTATACAAGGCTACCCGGCCGATCCGAGTGTCAAATACACTCCAAATGTACAAAAAACAAAGGATACTTTTCAGTACCTCAACCAAGCTCAACATATTCCTCCTACAGATATAAATCTTAGGCCGGAATATTACAAAACGGCTCAGTACCAAACTGATCGAACCCAGCACCCACTATGCGAGCCCAGTGCTCCACGCGGCTGCGACACGAACTATCCCTCAGTTCATCCCGCCAAGCAAGCTGACCTTGGCGATTTCGCTCACATTCCTTACAGAAATACCTCAGGGACTAACCCGCATAATCAGAATATAAATGTCCCACTTGGTCTACCTACACCAAGTAAAACATATATAAATCCACTACAGTAGGTATTCCTTATTATCACTAAAAATAATTCACCAACAACGTGTGTTGATTAATATATTCCGTATGTGAATATGTATATGAAAATAAGTCATTCCAGCACTTTGAGTTCCAGTACATCAATATAATATGTAAGTTGTAAGAAAATTGTCCTTATCTTAGAAAAATCATACTGTTACAGACCTATTTTTAGTGATAATTGGGAATACCTACTGATCCTTTGTCTATTCTTTCTAGATAATTATGCATGAATAGGACCCAGATCCTGGGTTGAAACGTCGCAATAAAGAACATAAAACTCAAGACTAGACTTGTCATTCTACAATCCTGAATATATATATATATATACATAATTCATTATATCTATTAAAGATAGGGAAGCGAGTCAAGCCGAACGAGTAAATATGACTAATAGATCTGCGTGATATTATGTAAACAGAGGCGGAAACATTTTGTTTTGACGATGTTGGCCGCTCCAAAAATAGGATCGGTGGATGAAACTGAAATTATCTCGAGAGAGGCAAAAAAGTAAATAAAACAAACACGGTTTTAAAGAGAGGAGGCAGTGAGAATTGACTCGCTGAGGTGGGAGAGAGGATTCCACGATAAGAACTAGTTAGAACGCCAAGGTCTTTCGCTCAGGTCACGGGGATATAACGCTCAGACGGTATCAGGATCTGTTTACTGGAGACCTGTTTCTTGCTAGTCGCGTCACATCTCCACAGTTTCCTATTATAGTGAATTTGATATTATTTAAGAATCGAATATTATCGAGATGCCGGCCGTCGAGGGTAAAGTAGCGGTAGTGACTGGGGCCAGTTCTGGGATCGGGGAGGCCATCGTAAAAGAGCTGGTTGGAGCAGGAGTCATCGTCGCTGGACTCGCAAGGAGAATCGACAGAGTTGAGGTACCTAAGTTTAGAACATGTTTATTCATTCAAGGACTGTAGCCTATTTTTCATAGAAAGGTTATAATACAGTCTGAGGATGTACGCTTAATAACCTTTAAAAGTCCAGTCATGCAGCATGACCCCATGAGCGAATTTTTGAAGAAATCTTCGACATTTCAGTCGCTATTGATCGTGCAGAGAAATTTTAGTTTATGATTTTGATAGACAAACATGGAATGCAATTTTAAACAAGCACCTACTACCTACGTTTTAAACAGCATGGTTCTAGGATTGGTTATAGAGGGATACTTCCATAAGAGTAGTTCAATCTGAATTTGGACAATGTTTCATGCAAATATTACCGATTTTTACAACTAGCGAACGGCATTATTTCGATTTTTGACTGATTTTTCAACTTTGAAATTTTTGAAAACTTGATACATATTCTTATAGGAAATTTTACGCTGATTCCGAATATACCACATGTTAGTATGCTGAAAAAATTATTTCGCACAACAAATCGCAAAAAACAGGCTATTTTGAAATTGTTTACTACATTTTTGAAAATTTCAACCCGAAGATGTAATCCGATCATGCTGGCCAACGAACTTGAACTTTCGTTTTGTGTCCTTAACATTTTAAAATTTGTTTGAAGTTTCTAGCACAATTCTACGGACAGTTATCGTCTGGAATGACACATATATACATACATACATACATACATATATACATACATACATACATACATACATACATACATAAAAAAAATGCGTTAAACTTCAGAATATGATTCAGAATAGCCTGAAACGGATTTCTGCATAAAATGTTTTCAAAAATTCACATTCTACAAATTTTGAGGCGAGAGCAATAGCTTAATTTTCTTCAAAAATTCGCTAAAATTATTGTTAAGTAGGTACGTAGGTACCTAATATTAGTTACTGACGTCTCAAAAAATCAGAAAATGACTGTGCACTTCAAGCAAAACAGTGAATGATCAAACAAAATGAGAATCGCGAGAATTCGTTAAAATATTGTATAAATAAATGTCGTTATATTATTGCATAGAACATTATGATTAATCAGTTTTCTACCCCCTCCATCACCCCCTGCCATGATAACATTTAAAAGTCCTGTCATACGTTCCAAAACTATATTGAATTCGTAATGGAACAAAATGAGAATCACGAAAAGCGGTCGAGAATCGGGCAGCGTTTGAAAGAATCGGTAATTTATCCCCTCTACCCGCCTTTTCTCGTTGTACGGTGAACGAAGTGGGTAGGTCTTTGGTATGAGAAATTATAGAAATGCAACCGAACAAGTGTTCTACGGAATTTGCCTGCGTACGGAAGTTGTAGAGCATAAAATTCCCCTAGAACTATAGAATATCTTCTAAACTATGGGAGTTTAACGAAAATTTGGAAATTGAGCTAATCTTGCCAACGATGTCTTTCTCCTTGGTCTTTCTAACAAACATGATATTGCCAAGCACAAATATATATTCTGATGAAATTATATTTAAAAAATAAAAAGTCCAGTCATGCAGCATGACCCCATGAGCAAATTTTTGAAGAAATCTTCGACATTTCAGTCGCTATTGATCGTGTAGAGAAATTTACAACTAGCGAACGGCATTATTTCGATTTTTGACTGATTTTTCAACTTTGAAATTTTTGAAAGCTTGATACATATTCTTATAGAAATTTTCACGCTGATTCCGAATATACCACATGTCAGTATGCTGAAAAAATTATTTCGCACAACAAATCGCAAAAAACGGGCTATTTTGAAATTTTTGACTACATTTTTGAAAATTTCAACCCGAATATGTAATCCGATCATGCTGGCCAACGAACTTGAACTTTCGTTATGTGTCCTTAACATTTTAAAATTTGTTTGAAGTTTCTAGATCAATTCTACGGACAGTTATCGTCTGGAATGACACATACATACATACATACATATATACATATATACATACATAGATACATCCTGTGAATTTACCTGCGTGTGGTAGTTGTAGAGCATAAAATTCCCCTAGAACTATAGAATATCTTCTAAACTATGGGAGTTTAACAAAAATTTGGAAATTGAGCTAATCTTGCCAACGATGTCTTTCTCCTTGATCTTTCTAACAAACATGATATTGCCAAGCACAAACATGTATTCTGATAAAATTATATCATTATGGTTGGTAGCCTTTCCATTTATATGGTGAGTGTGGTTGTGAGGGGATGAGAGAATTGTTTAGGCTGCTTTTCTCATCATTTATTGAACACTCGCTTTCGCCCTAATGGGCCTCATCAGGGAGCTATAGTATACAAAGAGACAACAGGCATGTTGTAATTTCTATGGTGATTATATGGTAGGTTCTAGTTTAAGTTGTTTAATGGTAATGGCTTAGTTATGTAGTTATTATTTACCTATTAGTTAAGTTGTAGCTCTAAGTAATTAGTAGTAAACATAGTAGGAATCAATCGCCAAAGATGGGACAGTATTATAGGGTACTTTAAGGTAACATTTAGTTGTAGTAGAATATCTTTTAAACTATGGGAGTTTAACAAAAATTTGGAAAGTGAGCTAATCTTGCCAACGATGTCTTTCTCCTTGGTCTTTCTAACAAACATGATATTGCCAAGCACAAACATGTATTCTGATAAAATTATATTTAAAAAAATAAAAATAATTAGATAAAATCACAATAGCTTCATTTTCTGAAAACTCGCTAAAAGGACGTTTGGTAACCCCAGCCTTGGTAACACTAATGTCCCGAAAAATACAGAAAAAGTTCCAGTCATGCAGCATGATCGTATGAGCGAATTTTCGTAAAATATTCTATTGCCTATATTATGTTACATTGATTTGAAATTTGAGCACTTCGAGTGCAAAGAAATGGTTACTTTATTACTAATTTTATTTTTTTTAAACGTATTCTAAATAATAATCTCCTATTCAAACAAAGGTTTTGAATTTTTAGATTTGTTCGCCGTTTTTATCGATTTTATAGCAAGTTTTAATGAATTGTAAGTACACTTTTTCGCCAAAATTTTGTACATGAATTTTCGATTGTTCTATTTTATAGTAAGTTAATAAACTTTATTTGAGCAATATTTTGTCAAAAAATATCAATTTAACAATTTTTAGCCGTTTTTAGCCATTTTTAGTGATTTTTTTTATAGTACATTCTTTGAAATTTTACCAATTTAATGTGCTTAAAACGTGCTGCCCAACGAACTCATCCTTTCGTTTGGAATGCTTGATTTTCTGGCGCAAGAAAGGAACTTTTATCTCAATCCTAAGGAATCGTCTGGAATGACACATACCTATATAAATAAATAAATATATATATACATATATATATAGGTAGCATTTTTCAGTCAAACGAAACCTTTTTTCAATCAAATGACACATCGTAACTACCAAATGAAACCTTGTTACAATCAAATAAAAGCTCTTCTCAACCAAATGAAACTTTTTTCAAACGAATGGAACGTTATTTCAATCAAATTGAACTTCTCCGAATCATCCAAGGAAAAATTGAATTTTATTTCAGATTTTCGCTAAACAAATTAATACAGAGGCACTACAAATTAATTAAGCGAAGCGGCAGCAGTTTCTCATCATGTTATCACGAGTTTTTTTTTTTTTTTTTTTTTTTTTTACGTAGGCAGGTGAGGAAATCTTTAAGATCCTAAGGTGGTAATCGGATCTCGTAAGATACCCAAGAGGGACCGCACTCCGGGTTATGTGGGATTCAAACACACTAAAACCTCACCTTCCTTTTCCCACGTTGGAACTCAGCCTGGAACTGTTTAACACATTACTTCAGGCCGAGTCCTTGAGAAATTTCTTCAGTCCTCTCTATCTTGTGATCCCTCCTTGGTCTCCCGTTCCAAGATGATCTTTTTAAGGAGGACGTCTTCAACGTAGGCAGCTACAAAATTCCATTTTTGTTCTCGTTCAATCATTTTGGCTACTACCACCTCCGGTGTCACGTCTTGAGGTGGTAATTCCAGAGCATCCTGCAGCCTTCTTCTTTCTGTAGCCATCGCTTGCATACAAAGAAAGTATGGAGCACATCATCGTCCATTTCCTGGCAGTATGGACATATTGGGGATTCTACTTTTCCCATTTTATAGAGATATGCGTAAAACAGCCCATGACCAGAAGGGAACTGAGTCAGGAAAAAGTTTACTTCTCCATGTTTTCTATCTAGTCGTACCTTGATCTGAGGAATCAAGCGTGCTGTCCATCTCCCTCTCTGCTCTACAGTCCACATTTCCTGCCATCTTGCCATTGTATATTCTCTCTCTTCAGCGGCTAAATGAGCTCTTTCTCCTTCCTCTCTTCTATCAAAGATTCGTTTGCGTTCTGCAGCCAATTATATGGATTGGGATGCTGCTTGTAAGTACGAGTATGGCTGGCTCTGACACTGTTCTGTAGGCACATGCAATCCTCAGCGCTCCTCTTCGTTGAACTGCAATAATTCTCTTGCAATAGTAGGCAATGTTTAGAGCATCTGCCCATACCTCCGCACCGTACAAGAGTATTGATTGTACAACGGTCATCATGAGACGACGCTTACATGGTCTTGGCACATTGAAATTTCTCATGAGATGACTAAGAGCAGTTGTTTTCTTTGACACCTTGTCTGCTGATTTCTTTATTTGCTCCCAGAATGTAATTTTAGTATCTAATGTAAGTCCCCAAGTCCCACTAGGACTTACCACTCGTCCGAGATTTTCGACCTCCCGTGGAAAGTCGCCAACATGCTACCGTTTTACCAAAAACTAGACACATAAACACCGTTTGTACCACTTTTTTATAAATACTCAACAGAGCTGCCACTGAGCTGCTCCTCACTGGTTCACGGCTCGTCTCGCATTATCACGAAGTTGGCGCAGTCGGTCGTGGTGATCAGCAATATGGTGGACCGAAAAGTTTCATTTGTTTGAAAAAAGTTTCATTTGGTTGAAAAGAGCTTTCATTTGATTGGTGCATGGTTTCAATTGGTAGGTACGAGGTTTAATTCGATTGGAACAAGGTTTCATTTGTTCGGTACGAAGTTTCATTTGATAGAAAGAAGGTTTCACTTGACTGAAAGATGCTATATATACATATGAAAAACCGTTAAACTCTAGGATTCGTTTCCGAATGTCTCAAAACGAATTCCAATGAAGAAGTTTTTCAAAAATTTTGATTTTAAAATTTTCCGAGCCATTGCAATAGCTTAATTTTTTACGAAAATTCGCTAAAAACGAAATAGGTGAATATTACGATCATGTTTTTCCAGTGACTGCGGAGATGAAACAAATGAGAAAACTTGTCCGTGATCAGGTCATAAAGAAAAGCACGCTAGCTCTCAGTAGTTACGAAGGTCGAGGCTATTAGAATGTAATTACCATTCCGGGAAGCTGTAGGTAGTTAGTAGGTAGGTATGATGATTGTACTTTGTACCTACCGCGGGTATGATGCAAACCTGGAGCCCCGTGACGTATTCAAGGTCACCATAACCGGCGCGGAAAACCGAGTAGGTAGTTGGCTGTAAGTTCGTAACGGCAATCATCCGGAACGACCGCCGACCGTGAAATGGAACCTTCCCGATTTTGGTTTTCGCTTTATTTTTACAATAATGAACGAGTACGAGGCGAAATTATTGAAATCGAGGGTTTTTGTGAAAAATGGACCCCTTAGAAAATAAATAAATAATCATTGTGAAAAGGCCTAGTGGCCCATTATACTCTCAAGAATTACAAGGGTAATTGCTACAAAAATAAAAATGTTAGTAATTACGAATTACATAAGACATGGCAAGGAAGAGTAATACAAAATGAACTTGTTATAAAATATAATAAACGTTTGGTGGAAATTAAAGTAATGGGAGGCCCTGATAAAATATAGAAAAAGAAAATATTAAAATAAATTAAAAGTGGATTAATATGGAAGAAAGAAGAAGAGGTAGAGAGGATACACTATTCAGTGTTGGCATAAAATTTAATTACGCCACTCTTGAACTGGTTGATCGTGGGGCTAGACCTTAGACGGGGAGGAAGTGCATTTCACAGCCTCGCCCCAACTACCCCAAAAGAATAAGCCATAGTACGAGAATTGTGGCGACAATCCTCAGGGCGTTTGAGCGAGAAGAAATAGCCTATGTCCTAATTGGAGGTTGACGCACGGAACAAGTTCGTACGAAAAATTCGTGCGAAAAACGCTCGCACTCAATTTTTCGTACGATCGAAATGCCTGTCCTCATTGAACTTGTTAATGACGTCCGAAAGTGGGAGCTCCAGGTAGCCAGACCCATTCGCGCGAACAAAACCAGTCGTGTCCACGATGTCCTGCGAAGAGGATGCCGAGTTCTGATTTTCAACAAATATATCTCTACTCTTGTCATCTGAAGAAACTAACATACCTAAAAATTTAGGTTCAATCGAAATTTGTCCGCTTCAAGATCAACTGTGGAATGTTCATTTGGAATAGCTGCGGCCAAATTCAGAATACTGCACAAGCCAATAGAGACATCTGTCAAGAAAGCTTGCAAAGTTGTGAAGGCTGTTTGTATATTACACAATCTAATAATCGATAAGGAAGGTCTCAATTTAGATGTTCTAACAGAACGTACTGATGATTTCCTCACCTCTTCAAATTTGATCCCCTCTCGGGAAAATAACCGAGCTTCAACAGCTGCAATCGCTGTGAAAGAAAAATTTTGTTTGTATTTTTTTAACAACGTTCAAGTTTTTACCGTTATAGGCTCTATGGTTCGATTTTGCATCATGTACCTACGAATTACGTGTAACTAAAATATAAAAGTGTATGTAAATGTTAGTAAAATATTGTAAGTTATGGTGATGGATGGACCTATTTTATTAATATAATTTTAAATTATATTTATAACGAAAATTAACAATAAAATTATATTTATGTACTTTTGTGGTTTTCCCAAGGTTGTTGCTATCTTCTCCCACTCCTCGCGAACTTTGTCACGGTTTTTATAATGTTCACTTCGCTTATCCCAAAGAATTGGTCGCGACTGCACTTCCATAACCAAATTTTCCTCGTAGGCCATCGCGTATACCGTACGACAAAAAACAAACTTGTTTGATTTTTCGACGCACGAAAACTTCGCACGCAGGAGAGAAAACCAGAAGTGGACAGATGACCTGCTCAGCACTGTTTGAAAAACCCTTTTTCGCACGGCTCGCACGAAGGGTTGGCGAAACAAACCGAGGGGGTTCGTACGGATTACTCGTGCGACGACCTCGGACGGAAAAACCAACAAATTAGGCCACTACCTCCATTACCCAAGTTTGAAATTAGGGGCTATCTGCTAGCGACGAATTTGCACTAATCGTTTCGTACGAAAACTGCCAACTAGGACATAGAAATGACAGAGTTGAGATAGGACGGGACCAAGGAATGAAATATTTTGAAAATATGTAAGAGGTGGAGAAAGTTAAGATAAATTTTGAGGGGCAAAGAAAATAAATTAAAGTGTGAAACTGAATTTTCTGATCCAAAACCTAGACCTAGACCATAACGCGTTTTAGCGAATTTTTCGAGAAAAAAATGAAGCTATTGCTTTAGCTCAGAAATGTTTAAAATCGACATTTTTGGAGAAAAAATCATTGAAACCCATTTTGAGGCATTCTGAAACTGTTTCTTGTCTTTGAGCTTCTCATATATGAGGCATTCCACGTCAAACGGGAAGCTCCAAAAATAAATCCACTCTGAAATTGACCGTTTTCTCACAACTTGTACCTATTTATATGAAAGAAGATGATTCCCCCCGAATTTCAGGCTTTAAAAATCATTTTTGGTCTTTCAATCAGGGGATGTTATCGCCCTTATTTTTCAACCAACAAAAACTTGCTGGTAGTGTTGTAAACAGCAAAAACCCTACTCTTTCCAGTGGTGTATAAGTTTTTTGACCAAAAAAATATGTTCACTCAAAAAAAAAAAAAAAAACCCCATTTAAAAACTGTAAAAAGGAATTTTTCAAATTTCGACATTTTAAGAAAATGTTATTTTTGACTCAATTCGTAGCTATGTTAGGGTAGGACATGCAACTAAAAGAATATTTTGGGATAGCCGGTCATTTGGGCATAGCAGCCGAAAGTATGAACCGTTATACCACGAGAAACTCGTTTTTAGCTGTTTTTATGAGAGGTTTCCCGAGATTCACACAATTCTCAAATTCACACTCTTGAAAGTTTGATTATTGATTATCTGGCGCAAGAAAGGCATTTTTATCTCAATCCTAAGGAGAGTTATCGTCTGGAATGAAATATACATATTATATTAATTGCTATGCAATTCTTATCCCGACCCCCAATAATTATTTTTGTAACGTAACGTCCGTGACGCGAAGCGCGAGTTTTTTTTTATGTAAAATGAACGAATAAAAATGTACAAAAGAGAAAAAAACTACTTTATTTTTTGAGCGTTTTCAGGCTAAGAATTTCATAGCAAATTATCCTCGTTTTCTACGCAGTACAAAAGAGAAAAGTAAGGAGAGGGAAATTGGTAGCTTGAAATGTGAACATTTATCACATAAATCAAGCGCTTTCCAACGAGTGGCGAACGATTTTTGTGCGATGAAAACTGCGGAAGTTTCATTCCCCTAACAACGGCTGGGTTGTACGTGAAAAACACTGAAATTGTGACACAATCTATGGCAACTACTCAACTACTCGGGTGTACGTGAAAATCATCGTTAATTTCGTTACGGACATTACAAAAAAAAGTATTGGGGGTCGGCCTAAGAATTGCATTGCAATTAATATAGTTTTGGTGAAGGGTGAAAACTCTCGCGTGTAATATTATTTTGAGATGTTACAGATGGTCGGAAAATATAGGAAACAAATAAACATTCAATCACTGCTCGGGGTCACCATTGGAAAAGAGTTTCAGGCACCATGGTGCCTTGTAAACTTACAAAACTGAGAATAACTTAAAAAATCGAGAATATTTCGCCGTTTCGGCGTCGTCAGCTCTCTGATACGTGAAAAAGCGCAAACTTCAGGGATCGTTCCAGAATGCCTCAAGACGGTTTTCAATGGGGAAATTTTTTTTAAATTTTGATTTATAAAAATTTCCGATCCATTGCAATAGCTTCATTTCCTACGAAAGTTCGCTATAAATGATGACAAAAATACATGTTTCTTATCGAAATAAGGCGACTATACTGGACTGTGGACATTAATATTCTTCAATGAACAACATAAGTATATGAAAAAATGAATAATACTTTGTAAAATTATGTATTACTCGAAAAATTATAAATATACATACGTAGTACCTACACAAGTACGTTCTTATTACAAAACATGTACCTATATATTTTTTTAAACACATAGTAAGTACGTTCCTTTTTTCTGTAGTGACTATAAAATGATATAAAATGCTACGTGGTCAAACTAGTATACAAAGACAATCCTAATATATTTCAGCCTTTACTGTTCTTAGCATTGGTATACCTATTAACCTATTTGAAGTACTGTAAGGCTGAACTCCATGAAAATGTTGTACAGTTTCATTATTTAATTTATTCAATTTAAAATAGCATTATCGGCATTTTATTCTGTTTTTTTTATCCCCCCAGGCGCTGGCTGCAACACTGAAAGGGCAGAAAGGGAAACTGTCGGCTATCAAATGTGACGTCACTAAGGAGGATGACGTCATAAGTGCGTTTGCTTGGGTTGAAAAGAACTTGGGGCCACCAGCCTTCGTCATCAATAACGCTGGAGTCCTCAAGCAGGCCATGATCTCAAGTGAGTGTCCCTGCTGCAATTGATCTGAACATAATATATTTTCATTTTAATACAATTTAGAATGGGCGAGGCGTAACTTTTTCCTGCACTCACCTCAAAAATATTCCCATTCCAACGATTATCCTCAAGGAAAAATTGTATAGAAAAAGATACGTTAACGAATATAGGTGACATACCTATATTCGTTAACGTATCTTTTTCTATACAATTGCAGGTGTGATGAAAACATATTGCGATATGACGTATATCGCAATATGTTATCATCACACCTGCGAGGTTCAAATGGCTTACTCTGCAGATCGATGATGATGTAATCAGGTGCTGGAGTTGACATCGTGAGTATGAGAAGCGCTCATCGAATATTTCCAATCACTATCACACTCTTGAGATCACAGCCAAAAAAAAAAAAAAAAAAAAAAAAAAGTTTAGGTAGACACTCGAAAACCAATCGCTGAACTATCAGAGAGATTTCAATTCAATTCAATTTTATTGTATAACCCGTAGGTATTACAAGGAGTTCCTTGAATACATATTATTAAAAATAGCACATGATATCTTGCCTTCATTTTTGCCTCAACAAACAATGTTACACTTTTACGTATGATGTATCAAATAATTACTTATATAGGTCTACATAATTAACATATAATAAATGAGCATTGCCTAGTTAACATATATCACAATCAATAATGCCTACACTCCACTGCCAAATTTCAATAATAATCCCGAGTCATTGCCAACATTTCCAAAGCGGTGTTGATGTTCGTTCTATCTCTAGTAGATTTTCATTTTCTTCTTGATCTGTTTTCTGGAAATGTTGGGAGGGAACGGAGGAGGAGTATTCAGATTAATCTCCACTTCTGATCCAGTAGACTTAGAATGGATCCATAGTGAATGATTAGTTTTTTTTTTCCATCAACCAGTATGTTTGGCCTTGGCCAACGTGGATCTTTTTAATAATAATAATAATAATATCTTTATTGTCCACATAGGATACAAAGTCCCACCGAGTGTGGAGCACTCAATACAATATTGAATCGCTTATAAAAGAATAAACAAACCAAAAATAAGTAAAATAATAATAAGAAATAGGTTCCTTTTTTATAAAATCATTAGAAGGGTTGAAGTGGAAAAAGAAGAGTAGATGCTGAAAAGGGATAGAAAGAGAGAAAAAAGAACAGGTAGAAACAGAAAGGAAGTGTAGTGGATTTAAATATGTTTTACTTGGCGTAGGTAGGCCAAGTCGGACATTTATATTCCGGTTATGCGGGTTAGTCCCCGGGTCATTCCCGTGAGGAATGTGAGCGGATCCGCCAAGGTCAACTGGCTTGGCGGACTGAACTGGGAGATAGTTCGTGTCGCAGCCGCGTGGAGCGCTGGGCTCGCGTAGTAAGTGCTGGGTTCGATCAGTTTGGTACTGAGCCGTTTTGTAATATTCCGGCCTTAGATTTATATCTGAAAGGGGAATATGTTGAGCTTGGTTGAGGTACTGAAAAGTATCCTTCGCTTTTTGTGCATTTGGAGTGTATTTGACACTCGGATCGGCCGGGTAGGCCTGCGTCGAATATCGTGGGTATTCGGACAGCTTGGTCGAATCGTAATGACCGGTTTCAGAGCGAGTCTGAAAGGTATCCTCGATCTTTTGTATAGGCGAGGCTTGATCGAACGTTTCTTGAACGAATACGTCGGGCGAGAAGGCGATCCGGACGTGAGGATCGCGCCTTGCGCTGTCGCTGGGTTCAGCGGATTCGCGGTGTAGCCGGTAGGGAGCACTACGGGGGCTACTCGGCCCGGCTTCGCCGTCGTCTGCCTCCCCTTGCAAGGGGAAATAGGACGGCCGACGTTCCATCGAAATAACCGAGTTTTAGCTCGTTTCGATGCCTCTATGTGTGAAAAATAGAGGGTTTGGGAGGTGGACTCGCTTGACAGAGCGTCTTTCCAATGCTCGTATGTCAGGGTCCTACCTCGTAGCCTTGAAAAAGGCTTCCTTAGACGGTAAATTAGAGCGGATGAGCAGAGTAATTTACCGGCGTGCCCACAGCGGTCGGTTACGAGCTTAATGCTACGAAACCCGGGCGACACGGCTCGGAACGTCCCTCGGGCGTACGTTCTAAAGAGAATATCGATAGAAGTACCGGGTGGCGTCCTGACAGATGAACTACGTTGGGCAATGAGCAGGATGAATAATCACTGGACTCGTAGATGCCAATGCGAGATCTGTGTGGAGAGAAGGTATGGCTTGTAGAAAGCAGTAGGAAGCCGTTCTTGAGATGAACTCGTAATGCAGAAGGTTCGTCAGCGTAGAGCGTGTAGAATTCTTCGTACTTCGGAGGTGTCGTCGTCGAGAGCGGAGAGTGGAATGAAATTCGGAGGGCTCCCAGCGGGGTATTTATAGGGAGGTGGCCGCCTCCTGCCGCCTCCTGGTTGGTCCGCTTAATTTCATAAATTCGACTGTGCAATCTTATTGGTTCGCACATTGTTTTCTCAGTATCTGTGCGTATGATAGCTGAGTTGGTCTTTCGAGGTGGTTTCCCTGCGTCCGTCGCTGTGACGGGGTCCCCGGGGGTGGCTGAACGACCTTGAGTTTTCCTGTTTGAGGTTTCTCATTCAAGGCGACTTGTTTCGAGATGTTTGTCGCATCTCTCTCGCCCAGTAAATGTTTGGGGAGGTCGCCTTGTGTGTTATTCTTTAATATTTCACTTTTGAGAGAGAATTTAGTATTTTCTCTCTGGTGAAATATTTTGTTTGACGGAGTTGTAACTCGACGTCTTATAAATATTTTTGTGTTGTGCCTACCTCTTTTTGGTAGCCCTGAAAAGGGCTGTTGAAAAGAGGTGGTGGATTTCACCACAGGAAGGAAACTGAGGATAGGAGAAAGCAAAGATCATGTACCTGGTCATTCAGTGTGTCTCGCAGTGATGGCTGCCCCGAAGCGAGCCAGGGAAGGAAGGATCCGAACATTCAACGGCAGAGAATTCCAAAGCCTTGCTCCAGCTACCTTTAAAGAATTATAATATTGTTTGCACGATGTGTGCGTTTAAAAATGGTGCGCATTGCGCATTGCGCTAATTTGAAAAATTTGGTAAAATAATCTGGGATGTTTGTATTATTAAGAACTTTATACACAAACAACAATGTTCTGTCCTGAAGGTATGAAACCACATCAGTACCTAATATTTTAGTCTTGTGACTTGAAATATGTCCTCTGCTCTTTAGGTTAAAAACAAATCTAGTACAAGAGTTCATTAATACTTGTAATCTTCTTGAGCATTCTGCATCCAATGAAAGGGCAAAAACAGCGTCACCGTAGGTCATCAATGGTAAAATGAGCGTTTTCACAAGCCTCAATCGCAACGCCTCTGATGTAAAGAACGGTAGTTTACGAAGCGAATGCAGAGCCCCATAAACTTTTCTGCAAATTGCAGTGGTATTCGTTTTCCATGACAGGTTATCACACAGAATTAGTCCCAAGTTTTCGAAGAGAAAAGACTCAAAATCAGAAGATTGGAAACCTAGGGTGGTGGCAAAAGAAAAATATAAATTTTCGGAGATGGATGAGAAAATATATATACTTCTACGTATGGTACAAACTGAAGCAAATAGAATTCCCTAAATGACATAATCTAGGAAAGCTCCCCGCGTAAACTAAGTGACAAAAATAATGATTTTATTATACAGGGTGATTCCCTCGTAGATGCGAAAAAAATTTTTAGTGAAACTACATCAAAAATGGAGTAAAATGCCGCCAACTGCATATTTTTATCTCAATCCGTTCTCGAGATATGATTTTTTAAAGGTTTTTTCAGGAAAACCGTGTTTTTTTCCTTTTAAACTCAAATTTCTCCACTTTACTTCATTCAAATTTAACTTTTGACCACATTTTCGGAATCAACATTAAATTTACTATAAGAATAGTGTACTTGGGTTCTTAAAAAGTACCATCCGAAGGCCCTCACATCAGCTCAAACATTGACGATTTTGAAAAAAGAATAGTTCTGAAAATCTTTAAAACTTTACTTCTCTTCCAAAACGAATCCTGGAAACTGGCAAATCTCACGAAAACTGCTTCGTCTAATACTCTTTCCAACGGTATAATCAAGTTTACTTTTATTTCGTTATTTAGTGGAGAAAATTATGTTTTAATGTTAAAAAAATGTGGGTTTTTCAATGAAATTGTTGGTTTTCTCGAAAGATGACCCTCCATGAACCTACGAGTGTGGGGTCGGTTTCTATGTATTTTTTCACGCTGTATCGAATGGTAACATTTGTAGATCTCTCCAACTCCGTTATAACCGAGTTTTACACTTAAAATCGCAAATGTTTAGTTTGTTTGTTACGATTAAATGTATGTGTGTTATGGGGTAAAACTAGTTAATTAAAGTGTAAAACTCGATTATAACGTAGTTGAGAGATCTGCAAGAGTTTCCATTTGATCCAGCGAGAAAAAATACATAGAAACCGACCCCATACTCGTTGGTTCATGGAGGGTCATCTTTCGAGAAAACCAACAATTTCATTGAAAAACCCACATTTTTTAACATTAAAACATTATTTTCTTCCCTAAATAACAAAATAAAAGTAAAATTGATAATACCGTTGGAAAGCATATTAGATGAAGCAGTTTTCATGAGATTTTCCAGTTTCCAGGATTCTTTTTAAAAGAGTAGTAGAGTTTTAAAGATTTTCAGAAATATTATTTTTTCAAAATCGTCAATGTTTGAGCTGATGTGAGGGTCTTCGGATGGTACTTTTTAAGAACCCAAGTACACTATTCTTATAGGAAGTTTAATGCTGATACCGAAAATGAGGTTGAAAGTTAAAATTAAGTGAGGAAAAGTGGAGAAATCCGAGTTTAAAATGAAAAAACACGGTATTCCTGAAAAAAACCTTTAAAAAAATCATATCTCGAGTACGGATTGAGATAAAAATATGCGGTTGGCGGCATTTTACTCCATTTTTGATATAGTTTCACTCAAATTTTTTTTTTTTTTTTTTTTTTTTTTTTTTTTTTTTTTTTTTTTGCATTGTCCCTTTTAGAAAAATAATGGCGAAGATCTGACCGTGATAGTGATGATTGCGGCTGACAATCCAAGGGAAGGCTTCAACGGAATTCCTGGGGAATTGATCCAAACTCCGATGGCACCTTTTACCAGATTCCAAGACAAATTCTGGCGAAATTTCAATGTCGCAGGTCTGCAGTTCGGGATACTGATGACCCGCGGTAATGCAGTCACTAATAGTGGCGGTTTTGGTAGAGGATACTGATGACATCTCCAAATTTCGAGAAAACGCGTGCTATTTCAACGTAAATTTGAGCATGCTTGACCAAGCGCTCGATGGGAACTGCCTTTGTGAGATTCGCAGAAAGAGAAAGAGGTGGACCAAAACTGGGAGGAGGAGAAGGGACTGTAGTGGATTTAAATAAGTTTTACTTGGTGTAGGTAGACCAAGTGGGACGTTATGAAAAGTACCCATGTCTTGATTATGCGGGTTATACCCTAGGTTGTTTCCGGACGGAAAGTAAGCGGAATTGTCAAGGCCAACTTGGTTTGTCGTGGAATTATAAGGTTCGTTCATAGTTGGGCCGCGAGGAGCGCTAGGCTCTGCTCGAGCTTCTTGGGGCTGTCGAGTTGGGTATTGTTTTCCCGTGTAATAATCTGGCTTTAGATAGATATCTTTTTGCGGAGCCGAGTTGACTTGGTTAGAATACTGAAAAGTACCGTTTTGGTCATGAGATTTGTTCATGACGGGAGTGTACAGTGCACTCGCGTCGGCGGAGTAGCCGTGTGATGAATATCGAAGATATTCATGCTTGTGTGTAGAATCGTATTGATTACTTTCAGAAAGGGTCTGAAAAGTATCCTCTACCTGGTGTACAGGTGAGTGTGTGATCACCAAGTCTGTCGCAGAGTTGGTGGGCAACGCGTCGATCCCGTCACTGGGACTAGCGGTCGAACGGCGACGTTGGAATGCGGGTGGATCATAGCTCGAGCGTTTGCCGCCCGCGCTAGGATCCTCCTCCCCGGCTCCGCCGAGGAAGGACGGGCCTCGCTCCATCGTACGAAACGAAATATAGAATTCGCTCGAAATACCTTTTTGGCTCTGAAAAAGGATTTGTGTAGAGGAGGGACTCGCTTCGCAGATCTCTCTCCCAGATCAATGCGAGGGTCCTCTCTGAGTCCTAAAAAGAACTTCCTTAGACGGATCGTATGAGAAGTGCAATTAACTGGCGGGTCCCAGCGATCGACCAAGAGAGTAAGTCTGCAAGGTCCGGGTGGCCCGACTAAGACACCCCAGCGGGCGTACAAGAAGATAGAAATCTTAGCTTGTACCGGGCGATGTCCTGACTGAAGAACTTCGATTGGTAGTGAGTAGTGAAACACGTACTCGAAGCTACCAAGAAGTCGGGAAGAACTGGAAGAGAGAAAAATGCCTCGATGCGTGTAGAAACTTCGTCGGAGGAGAAGAGTCATCAGCGTGAGTGTAGAAATTGGAATGAAGACGCTGGGTCTAGTGCGTGATATTTATAGGGGGAGGCCGTCTCTGATTGGCCCAGATCGCGGGCCGCTTTATGGTTAGTATGCAAATGAGCTCGTTGATTCTCGGCTCGGCCGGGCTGTCTCCTGATTGGCCCGCTTAGTTTCTCTCGCGCAACAGGTGTTTCCTGATTGGTTCGCTTAGTTTCTCTCACAATCTGTGTTTCAGATTGTCGAGTTAATTTGCTAGTTTCGTCCTTGAGCCTCGTAGAGGTCATTTGGTTGCTTCCTTGAGTTGGTGTTCTCAAGGCAACCTTTTCGTGTTGTCTTGTCAAGCCTCTCTCCCGCAGTAGGTGTTTAGCTTGTCGAGTTTGTGCGGATATTTCGTCCGTGGGTGTTTGTTTTGCATAAACTCTCGGGCGAAATATGTTATTTCGCGCGGACGTAACCCGACGTCTTATGTGTGTAGTTCTACCTTGAGAACTTAATTTTGGTAGCCCTGAAAAGGGCTGGTGATAAGGTGTGGTTAATTCACCACAGGGACATCTTCGGTTGCAACCTGCTGCTGGACTTAATCGTTGTCACCGACTCTTATCATACCATGCCCCCCTTAATCCTAGCTCGAACCACAAAAAAAAACTAGTTATATTTATAGACCCCCAGCGTGTTGAAGTCTGGTTGAAAGTGATTGAGGTGGCCCAAACACAGTAGTTCATCTCCAATCAAGACGGCATGCTTCCCGTCTTTTCTTGCTTGAAACCGCTTGGGCAACAGATGCGGTAAATGCAGATTTAAGACACTGAAAAAAAAGTCCAGTCATGCAGCATGACCCCATGAGCGAATTTTTGAAGAAATCTTCGACATTTCAGTCGCTATTGATCGTGTAGAGAAATTTTAGTTTATGATTTTGATAGACAAACATGGAATGAAATTTTAAACAAGCACCTACTACCTACGTTTTAAACAGCATGGTTCTAGGATTGGTTATACAGGGATACTTCCATAAGAGTAGTTCAATCTGAATTTGGACAGTGTTTCATGCAAATATTACCGATTTTTACAACTAGCGAACGGCATTATTTCGATTTTTGACTGATTTTTCAACTTTGAAATTTTTGAAAACTTGATACATATTCTTATAGGAAATGTTACGCTGATTCCGAATATACCACATGTTAGTATGCTGAAAAAATTATTTCGCACAACAAATCGCAAAAAACAGGCTATTTTGAAATTTTTGACTACATTTTTGAAAATTTCAACCCGAAGATGTAATCCGATCATGCTGGCCAACGAACTTGAACTTTCGTTTTGTGTCCTTAACATTTTAAATTTTGTTTGAAGTTTCTAGCACAATTCTACGGACAGTTATCGTCTGGAATGACACATATATATACATACATACATATATACATACATAAAAAAATGCGTTAAACTTCAGAATATGATTCAGAATAGCCTGAAACGGATTTCTGCATAAAATGTTTTCAAAAATTCACATTCTACAAATTTTGAGGCGAGAGCAATAGCTTAATTTTCTTCAAAAATTCGCTAAAAGAAAAATCTTGAAATAAAACAGCGTTTATTATTATCGTTGCAATAAACAACAAAGGTTTACTATTTCCGTATTGGACAGCCCTTCTATGCAGAACACCTGTCTATGACCCAATTATTGGTTTCTTTCAAGGATTCTATAGGTCATTGAAAAGCTGAGTTCATGCTGAATGGTTTTAAAAAATCTTCAAAAATGGTTCATTATTTGAAGGTTTACAGCCAATAAATCGTGATGTCATAAATTCTGTTCTCACGCCAAAAAAATCAAGCTTTCCAAATGAATGGATGAGTTTGTTGGCCAACATTTTTTGGAACATTAAATCTACTTAAATTCTATTAATATTTGCCAATAAATACATTGATAAAAACTGCATTTTGCATGACTGGAATTTTTTCATTTGAGTTTTGCCACACCAAAATTTTTCAAATTGGCCGAATTAAACAGCTCCGCTTTAATTTTACAGGCTGCGATTTGAAAGACATTCAAGTCATGTTCGACACTAACGTTGTTGGGATCGCATCCTGCTCGAGGGAAGCGCTCAAGTCGATGGTGAAGAACAAAACTGAAGGAACCATAATCAACATTAACAGGTCAGTTGAACAGGTCTTCACTGATTTTTTTTCTTTTCTTGCAACATTACTTCCAAATGTAGGAAAGCTCTTTTGCCAGCACTGAACAGCTAAGAAATCCCTCCGTGAAGATGAAGGTCCTGTCAAACATAACACGGGCTGCCCGCCAATCGGTTCAAACAGAACTAGAAACTGACGACAAACCGGTAGGTATGACTTTGACTTCTCCATCACAGTCCAGCCCCAACAGCTCCCCTGACAGAGAAGAATTGCTTGTTAACACAGAATGTGTTTTTACTGAGGGTTATTTGGTTTGAAGGTGTCCGTCCCGTAAGATCCCCCCGAACCCACCCCTCTGTCGTGCCTGTGCTGAGTGGGGGGAGTGTACGAGTGGGGGGATCTTCTTGGGATTTTCCGAAAGGGGGCATAAGCGAATTTAAAATTTTCTAATCCCACCCGAACCATGGGCCGTAGGGCAGGAGGGTGAACGAAGTAACGGTTAATGTGCGCTTTTTGGACTTCCCCGCTTCCCGTACCCCTCTAAACGGACGTTGAAAATTTCGGAAAAATACCGGTTTCGAAGCTTTTTCTACGAGGAAGTCGACGGTGCGATCGGATCGCGAAAAAAGTATTGGGAAATGCGTCAAAAAATGCAAGAGTACGGACCCGTTTTCTCGAAAAGTCCGACGAAAAACTTGGTTTTTTCTGATTAAAATATACCCCATAAAGGTACGTTTTTCGGAACGGTTTTCGTGGGCGAAATAAAGGTTTGATCCCGTCGAATCTGAATCCGAAATCGGATATCGAAAAAAGTGACGGGAAGTAGGTCAAAATGCGAGGGGAAGCGAGGCGAAGCAATTAAAGTGACGTGGAGGCGTGCGAAGCGAGCTGGAGCGGCTACCTAGTATGTTGATAATGGTGAGTGGAAACGCTGCTCAAGTGTTCTCTACGGACTGGGCAATCAGTACCTACTCACGTAGCCCTGCGACCCATCATTCGCGCAAGTGTGTGTATAAATGAAAATATATAATATAATATTCATATGATATAATACATAGTGGCAAGCATTATTATAATATTATTATAAATAAGCGGGTAGTTAAGAAAGACCGGAACGTACTGCTCCCATTTCATTGACAGTTAGTATTCAGACGATAGTTGTTGGATTGCTTGTAATCTTTATTATTATTTGACTAATTCATCAAGAAGTGGGTGTTTTAATTAAAGACACAATTGTCTCCTGGCCAGAGGGTTTTCCTAACCATCCCTACCCTTCCTTGGAGGGGATGAGCAGTCGGTCACGTAGGCCCAAAGTAATGGCTTACATGGAAAATCATCGAAGGAAGAAGGGAGATTTCGTTACTGAGAAATATAATGTGTTGCAGTATGTGGACATTAAGTTGTGAAACATAGGTCCATGCCTAACATGCTTAACGACTTTTTTAACTTACTGCTCCCATTTTATTGAAAACTAGCCGCTCCGGCTCGCTACGCTCGCCTCCACGTCCAGCCGGGGGGCAAGCCCCCCGGACCCCCCATTAGATTGCTCGCTTCGCTCGCAAAATGTGGCGTGTAGGGAATTTTGCTCGCTTCGCTCGCAAAGTGTGGCATGAAGGAAATGTTGCTCGCTTCGCTCGCAAGGTGTGGCGGCGCAGATGCGATGTATTACAATTGAAACATGTAGGGGATGTTGCTCGCTTCGCTCGCAAACGATAGATCCCTAAGGGTAGGTTTAACTTCTGTAAGGGATGCTGCTCGCTTCGCTCGCTTGAGGAAGTTATACTGCCCACCCAACTTGGCAGACGTTTTTTTCTGTTGGAAATTCTTACACACAAATTAAATCTTATAAAACTACGTGGAACCACAAAAAGTTTATTCGGGGATGTTGCTCGCTTCGCTCGCAAGGTATTGCTGTATATTTGTAGGAAAAAATCCGAATTTATTCTGTTGAAATGGCTCTCGCTTCGCTCGCAAGGTAATTATGTGTACCTGCTCGCAACACCCAAACACCGAAACCTGTACCTGAGTTATCGAACCCCAAACACGTCTGTCTTCCTAGAGCCTTCTCGCGTCCACGGCACATATAATTTCTCATTTTAATAGCTTAGTCTCGCTTCCCCTCGCAATTCGACCGACTTAAGGTCACTTTTTTCGATATCCGATTTCGGATTAAGATTCGGCGGGATCATACCTTTATTTCGCCCGCGAAAACCGTTCCGAAAAACGTACCTTTATGGGGTATATTTTAATCGGAAAAAACCAATTTTTTCGGCGGACTTTTCGAGAAAACGGGTCCGTACTCTCGCATTTTTTAAACGTATTTCCCGATACTTTTTTCGCGATCCGATCGCGCCGTCGTCTTCCTCGTAGGAAAACCTACGAAACCCGTATTTTTCCGGAATTGTCGACGGCCGTTTAGAGGGGTAGGGGAAGCGGGGAAGTCCAAAAAGCGCACATTAATTCTTACTTCGACCCCCCTCCCGCCCTACGGCCCATGGTTCGGGTGGGATTAAACAAATTTAAATTCGCTCGCTCCCACTTTTGGAAAATCTCAAGAAGATCCCCCCACTCGTAGATCCGGCCCACTGCATGTGCATAGCATGGACAGACAGACAGACAAACAGACGGAGTTTCATTCTTATAAATAATAGAGATAGAGATAGTAAACAGACGATAGTTGGATTGTTTAACGACTTACCTGATCCTCCATGCTTCTATTCGTCTTTGGAACTCATAAGTTCACACATCAATTGGTCACAGGGAAGGGTCCCCGGGAAGGGTCTACGTAACGTAGGTCTACAATCCAAGGCGCTGGATTCCAAGAGCGCAGAATGAACTTCAGCTGATCTTACCAGAATGCCACCAGCCCTCCGGGGAATCCCCGAAATACACATTCTGTGTTTCATTGGTTTGATCCTTGATCCTAACATTAACAATCCGGGGGTCTGGGGGTGTCCCCCAGATTTCATTTTACAATAAATGTACATCATGAACACAAACCACTGGCGGCTAGACACCCCCAACGGCAACGTATTTTTTTTTTTTGCCACCTGTCTACTCATTGCCAGTGTTGTAGTTGTCTAAAGGAACTCTGCTCGAGTGGGGTGTTTTTCAAACTAAATTAGGTGCACTGGGGCAAGTGGAATAGGGGTTTGCACAAAAATTCTTGATACTACAATAAAATCCAGGGAAAGCCTTCAAGTCAGCTGAATTTATTACTGATGCTTGTACTAACCATTCTCTATAACGTGTAAAAGCCGTTTCGCATTTGTAATTATCTATGATAGCGATATTAGAGAGTTTTTGTTCTTCCCGTAATTTTCTACCCGTGTACGTGAAAAGACTGAAATACCAACTGCGCATGCGCGAATCTTCACGTCAACGTGTAGAACTACGCGTGTACGGGAAAAAGGCCTATCTACACGTGCACGGGAAAATGTATTCGTTGGAATTTCGGCCTACGGGTAGTCATCATAGCCTGACGCAAAGGTAACAAAGTTGCCTGTAATCAGTGTGACCAAGGTAACCGCAGTTACGCAGTTATCAGCAAAGGTAACTACAGTGTGGTTGCCAACAACACGTTGGTTGGTCAACAAGTCGAGAAGTTATAGTGAAGTGCTCCGCTATAAAATTCAGCCATTTAAGGTACCTAAGCAATAAATGTATTTATAATTTTTATGTATTTATAAATAATTATAAAGCCATTAATTATTTAAATAAGAATAGGTTGTACGAAAAGAATACGAAACAGCTTCTGAAACACTTATAGAGACGTTAACGTGACGTTAGCATTTGGTTTTTCACGTATACGTGTAGAAATACGCGTAAAAATCACGTGAAGAGCTAGCATCTCCAGCTGCTCGCTCTAGACGCTGCTCTAGGTACACGTCAACGGGAGAAAATCTTACGGGAAGAACAAAAACTCTCTATTGTGACAACAACAAAAACTAAAAAGTCCAGTCATGCAGCATGACCCCATGAGCGAATTTTTGAAGAAATCTTCGACATTTCAGTAGCTATTGATCGTGTAGAGAAATTTTAGTTTATGATTTTGGTAGACAAACATGGAATCAAATTCTATCTACAGCATGGTTCTAGCCTTAAACAACATGGTTCTGGGATTGGTTATACAGGGATACTTCCTTAAGAGTAGTTTAATCTGAATTTGGACAATGTTTCATGCAAATATCACCGATTTTTACAACTAGCGAACGGCATTATTTCGATTTTTGAATGATTTTTCAACTTTGAAGTTTTTGAAAACTTGATACATATTCTATTCTTATAGGAACTTTTTACGCTGATTCCGAATATACCACATGTTAGTATGCTGAAAAAATTATTTCGCACAACAAATTGCAAAAAACAGGCTATTTTGAAATTGTTGACTACATTTTTGAAAATTTCAACCAAAAGATGTACTCGTAATTTGATCATGCTAGCCAACGAACTTGAACTTTCGTTTTGTGTCCTTAACATTTTAAAATTTGTTTGAAGTTTCTAGCACAATTCTACGGACAGTTATCGTCTGGAATGACACATACATACATATATACATATATATATATATATATATATATATATATATATATATATATATATATATACATACATACATACATACATACATACATACATACATACATACATACATACATATATACATACATACATACATACATACATACATAAAAAATGCGTTAAACTTCAGAATATGATTCAGAATAGCCTAAAACGGATTTCTGCATAACATTTTTTCAAAAATTCACTTTCTTCAAATTTTGAGGTGAGAGCAATAGCTTAATTAGCGAATTTTTGAAGAAAATTAAGCTATTGCTCTCGCCTCAAAATTTTTAGAATGTGAATTTTTGAAAAAATTGTATATCCGTTCAGGCTATTCTGAAGTTTAACGCATTTTTTTATGTATGTGTGTATATATGTATATATGTATATATGTATATATGTATGTATGTATGTATGTATGTGTCATTCCAGACGATAACTGTCCGTAGAATTGTGCTAGAAACTTCAAACAAATTTTAAAATGTTAATGACACAAAACGAAAGTTCAAGTTCGTTGGCCAGCATGATCGGATTACATCTTCGGGTTGAAATTTTCAAAAATGTAGTCAAAAATTTCAAAATAGCCTGTTTTTTGCGATTTGTTGTGCGAAATATTTTTTTCAGCATACTAACATGTGGTATATTCGGAATCAGCGTAAAATTTCCTATAAGAATATGTATCAAGTTTTCAAAAATTCCAAAGTTGAAAAATCAGTCAAAAATCGAAATAATGCCGTTCGTTAGTTGTAAAAATCGGTAATATTTGCATGAAACATTGTCCAAATTCAGATTTTCTTTAAATCTACAAGATTAGTTTAATAATAATAAAGTATGAGTACCTCCTAATTATTTTTAATAATTTGATTCCATGTTTGTCTATCAAAATCATAAACTAAAATTTCTCTACACGATCAATAGCGACTGAAATGTCGAAGATTTCTTCAAAAATTCGCTCATGGGGTCATGCTGCATGACTGGTTTTTTTCAAAAATTCGCTAAAAAACGCAGTTGTACAGCAGATATACAACCTCACCAGATAAAGGTAATTAGTGCAACTAATACCTGTCGCGGTGGATGGTAGAAGTTGTCTGCAACAGACCTGACAGATGCAGGCTTTCCTAGCATGAAATTGGACTGGATGACACTAGAGTCCTAACTGGATGATTGTTCATACTATTGGTGTTTAGAGCGACTGCAACCTGGTATGTTGTGACAGTCGGCTGACTTGGCTTAGTGGGTCCCAGAGCTAAACTCACTACAATTATGCTGTGTGGAAGCAAAAAGCCTCTTGATGGCACAATAGCCAGAAAGGCCTCCATCAACTCGGAGGTAGGCCGATTCAGACCTGTCCCTTCCCACAATGTCTGGGGTCGGATCTCGGACATGAATTCACATGCTTCTGAATGGACTCTATAACGACTTAAATATCCAACTAGAAGTCAGACATTCTTACCATGAGCCCCAATTTCCATGAGCTCTGTTTACCATCAAAGGTGGTTTCTGATTCCGGAGTTTCCGATAAGAGGATTTGTGGAGTCCACCGCAACGAAGTCCACCAACACGCTCGACCAGCCTTTCACCTCTTTGGATGTGCTCTCGATCAGTTTCGTCGCTATCGTTTTCACATGAACTAGCATATGAAGGATTATTAACCGATTTCCATAGCAAATAAGTGGAAATTCTGGACAACCCCATCCAGGAAGCCTGGTAGCATCGAACAAAAGTATTTTTATTCTCTTTAATGGACCAAATTACTGCTTCAGACAGCCCCTTCTCGCTAGGAAAAGGGCTTCTTTTCCGATTCTTCATTGCGTGTTTATACCTTCATACAAATCCCGATTGGACTCATCAATGCACCTCGAATCATTAGATGAGGTACCCCCATAGTTTTAGGAATCCCCCCGTAGAATATAATTAGGTAGTTGTAGGAACGATTCGTAGGTTGTCTTTGTCCACAGGTGGAGGAAACATCTCCAGCCAGATTCCTAGTCTGGATGTCTACATAGGAATGGGATTCTTTACTGCAAAATGCAACTGGGTCAGTTAGCATAAACATGCGCAAAATTTTCCTATGAGCATAGACTCTTTACGACCCATCCTAGCAAGACTATATATTTTACCTGCAGATAAAAGTTTATTGAATGTGCTGTTGTAAGCATAATCTCACTAATACTGGCATTATTCAAAACACGCTTTCCTATTCAAAACATACTGCCTATACCAATCCCCCAACAAGATAGTAGTTGATAGATCTCCCAGCGGTAGTGAACAGTAAATGAAATTTACTCCATTTTTTGAAGCTGGAAAACGTCATACTGTTTGAACTCATCAGCTCTAGGACATCTTGCGAGGATATCCACTATTTGGATGTTGTCCTCTTAGATATCTTAAATTTCACAATGTGCGGCTTAAATAGATGGAGGGAGGATAGTACTTGTTTTCCGGCTATGCAAAAGTGTCACAACAGTGTTAACTTGGAGATTTTGATTCTATTTAGTATAAAATATTCTTACATTTGGGCTCCTAGCCTTACCCTCTTCAGGATCAAATCATTTTAAAGGTAAGCACCTCCTTACATACCTAATTTGCATGGAGGTGAAGTTGGTGTTTCCAGGACGTTTTGTGATTCTTTACAGATGAAAAAATGGATTCTCAACAATGTTTCTCTGGATATTTTAGTAAATAGAAAAACATACGATTTTATTTTTCCAGTTTCGCTGGGCACTTCATTCTCCCATTCCCTGGGATTCACGGCTACAATGCTTCCAAATTTGCAGTCACCGCTCTGACAGAGGGTCTCAGGAATGAGGTGACTGGGCTCAATGCAAACATTCGAGTAACGGTAAGTAAAGTAAAGCATTGAGGGTTCCTTAGTTTCACTTGGGCAGATTTGCAGTAGCTGGTTATAGGTAGAATGAGTTTGCTGTGTGTCCCCACCTTAGTGCCCACACCTCCCCCACCTGTAACAGTGTCAGTTCTCTGGCATGGGGAGCAGAGAGGAGACAACTCAAACTCACCCTATTGGCAGATTAGGGAACCTTGCTCACCTGTTTCACAATGCCACCATGCTAAAGAGTAGGTATTTGGGGAAGCTGGACAGCTAGTTTTTGGTAGAATGAGTTGGCTGTGTGTGTAGCCAAAGGGCTCACTCATTTCCTCTGGCCGAACAGTTTTAAAACCGTAGAACGGGGTTACTTTACTTTTGCGGGGTATAAGTGGTACTTGACGTCATTTTTCATATTTTTCAAATTTTTGCATTACCTACTGAATTTAGGAAAACAGCCAAGGTTGGCATTTGATACTTGATTATTGCCTAATGGATTTTAGTCATGACAGCAAAACAACCACACTTCTTCATCTTGTTTGATAAGGCTTATGAGTTCTGTATTTTTACAACAATTGGGAGGTGTGCTGCAAACTGTGTTTCTCACGGCTTTCCAGGCTTCTTGACTTCAATTTCTGGCGTAACGATGGTTTTAGCATTGGATAACAGTGATATTCATGTATGAATTAATTTGATCAGGTGTTATCAGGTTCCAGAGGGTAGGGTTATATGAAAGTGGGAAGGTAAACGCGGCAACAGTGGTACACCTAAAAACCGGGGTTTTTGTCAATTTTCGGTCATGCAGGATTTTTTTTCTCTATTGTTTCAGTTTTCGATAATGAGAAAGTACAAAAGAAAATTGGGATCACGGCCTTATACAAATTTCACCGAAGAGAACGATAACGTGACTGCGATAACGTGACCGCGATAATGTGACCGCTATAACGTGACCACGATCACTTGACCACGATCAGGTGACTGTGATCAGGTGACCGCGATCACGTGACCGCGATCAGGTGACCATGATCCCATGATTATATGGATAAAGACCGGAATCCATGAAATACCATCTACACACAGACCATTTTCATCAGCCATGTTGGTTTATTATTTTCAATAATCCACCTTGCTAGACCGAGAAAAAAACTTTTTCAAACCACCCACAAAGTTTGTTGGTTTATGTTTCAAGAGACGTCAATTCCAACAATTTAATTTAAAAAATCCATCGGCCGAAGCCTATCTAGACCGAACTTTATGAAATTTGGCTCAAAAATCACACATTGGCTGGGGATGTGACAGTAACCTTGGCATCACATTCGATCAACCCTAAAGGGTATAATTTAAGGGCTGGAATTAAAAACATAACTGGTGGAATATAGCGAAAATCGTCATGTAAACTACGACGATAGTATCTGCTGATATAACATCAATGGAATTTTAACTTCATGAAATCGAGTTAATCATAATTTTAGTCACCTATAGATGGACTTGAGAATCGTTGGTGGATGATTTACTTTATATTATCAATTTTCAGTTGGTGGATGATATCATGGATTTTGTGGTTTGGCATCTTGTGTAAACCGAGTGACTTTTTGTAGGATTGTATGTTAACCCAGAAAAAACCTAAAATCTGTTTGGCTTAATGGGCAGAAATTGTTTTGGTGTTAATGGATTAATGGTGTGATATCATTGTCAGCAAACGATACTTTGTTAAGTTTAAATAATGAATTTTTGGTACATCGAAGAATCGTTTACCAGGACGACGTAGTTAGGCTTTTTCCGTTTTAGAAATTCATTGGAGGTTTTGATTTGCACATAGGTAGCCCATGTCACGAACGCCACATCAATTATATGGAAATTTTATGTGATAATAGGAAATATCGAATATTATTCTAATCAGAATAACACCGCATTACAGAGTTTGAGCCCTGGTGCAGTTGAGTCGGAGATGACGGACCAATTCAAAACTGAAGACAGCAGCTCAGGAGCCCTCGACCATTTTGAAATGTTGCCCGCCAAAGACATCGCGGACTGTGCGCTATTCATCCTACAAGCCCCTCAACGAATGAATGTAAGTTGTGACAATCTTTGTGATAATATTGCTTAATCCTCTGTAGTAAATGCTTATAGGTATATTTATATACTGGGTGTCCCACGGAAAGGTACATCCTCCTGTATTTCAGCGTAAAAAATTGGGACCAACATCACTCTTCATAATAAAAAGACTTTCGCGCGTTCAGAAGAAACATGGCCCGGGGTTCCAGAAGGAATTCCCATTACCACCCTTTGGTATATACATAATTTCATTGGTCTTTGACTTATAATTTTTCTCTTTTATTCCCCATTTATATTTTCAATTTTTAGCCACCTGAGTATTGCTATTATGTCAATTATCAGGTTAAAGCACAATTTAAGTCCCCAAAGTTGGGCATATTAATTTAAGTCCCCTATGTTGGGCAAATTAATTTATATCAATTTTATTTTCCTAAGGTATAAGTCTCCATGGTTGAGCCTCCGTTTTGTCCCGATTGTTCAATGAACACTTCTTATGAAGATTCATTGACAATCCATCCCGTTTTAATTTCTCTTTTTCCCATCCTCAATCGCCAATGCAGCTATTTATGAATGAATGAGCATCAGTTCTCAGCTATTAACTATTCCACCTAGTTAACATACTTGATCTTCAATCAAGTATGTCTTTAAGGGGAGGAGTGTAACAGAGTTACCTCCATCGAGGTCCCGTCAGGGCTTGAGGAGCTGATGAGAAGTCGATCTTATAAAAAGTTCCAGTCATGCAGCATGATCGTATGAACGAATTTTCATAAATGGTCGTATTACATTTATGTTAAATTCTGTTGAAATTTGAGCACTTTGGGGACAAATAAAAATTTTATTATACATTTTATAGCAAACTAACTTTTTGTCAGTAATATTCCAATGAACAAACGATTTTGTGGATTTTTACAATTTTTTCAAGTGTTCCTATCGATTTTTAGCTTATTTTAATAAAATTTAAGTACATTTTTCAGTACAATTTTGTGCTTAAATTTTTAAATGTCCTAGTTCATGTTCGATTAATTTTTTTCGAGTAGCATTCTGCTAAAAAATAGAAATTTGTTAATTTTTAGCGGTTTTTTGCCTTTTAGCGAATTTTCTTAGAAAATAAAGCTATTGCAATGGCTCCAAAAATTTTAAAATAAAAATTTTCAAAAATTTTCTTCATCGAAATCTGTTTTGAGGCATTCTGAAATGATTCCTGGATTTTAACGCTTTTTTATATGTATATATATATATATATGTATATATATATATATATATATGTATGTGTCATTCCAGACGATAACTCTCGATAGAATTGAGATAAAAACTTCGTTCTTTCGCCAAAAAATCAAGCATTTCAAAAGAAAGGATGAGTTCGTTGGACAACACTTTTTGAGCACATTAAATTGGTCAAATTTCAAAAAATGTACTTAAAAAATCACAAAAAAAGACAAAAAAACCGCTAAACATTAACAAATTTCTATTTTTTAGCAGAATGCTACTCGAAAAAAATTATTCGAACATGAACTAGGACATTTAAAAATTTAAGCACAAAATTGTACTGAAAAACGTACTTAAAGTTCATTAAAATAAGCTAGAAATTGATAGGAACACTTGAAAAAATTGTAAAAATTCACAAAATCGTTTGTTCATTGGAATATTACTGACAAAAGGTTAGTTTGCTAAAAAATGTATAATAAAAATTGTATTTGTCCCCAAAGTGCTCAAATTTCAACAGAATTTAACGTAAATGTTATACGACCATTTATGAAAATTCGCTCATACGATCATGCTGCATGACTGGAACTTTTTAGTGATTTTTTAAGTACATTTTTTGAAATTTGACCAATTTGATGTGCTCAAAAAGTGTTGTCCAACGAACTCATCCTTTCTTTTGAAATGCTTGATTTTATGGCGAAAGAACGAAGTTTTTATCTCAATTCTATCGAGAGTTATCGCCTGGAATGACACATACATATATATACTTATATATATAAGTATATATATATATATATATATGTAGTATATATATGTAGTATATATATATATATATATATAAGTAGTATATATAAAAGCGTTAAAATCCAGGAATCATTTCAGAATGCCTCAAAACAGATTTCGATAAAGAAAATTTTTGTAAATTTTTATTTTAAAATTTTTGGAGCCATTGCAATAGCTTTATTTTCTAAGAAAATTCGCTAAAAAGACTTAAACTTTGTTTTTTTCAAATGGGTACCCCATTTTTTTATTGCAGATTCGAATTCTACGTCAAATTTCATGAAAAAATGACCCATCACTCGAATTTTCAAGTGCGCGTAAGCGGGCGCAATTCCACTCTACAAGTGCGAAAATTGTGAAATACTGAGTTTTTTTTTTTTTTTTTTCTTTTTTTTTTGAAGATATTCAATTGCCACATGTAATACATGGTTTTAAGGTATTGTTTCGAGCTGAACCTCGTAATGATGTTCATTCATTGATAGCTGCAACACCAACTTGGGATAACACTGAAAAATTAACCAGAATTGCACTTATCTTAGGTACCTACCACTCATTTCCACAAAGCGCAAAGCGTACTAAAATGCAGTTTCTTCGGTGTTTACCCAAGTTGGTGTAGCAAATATCAATAAATTAACATCATTACAAAGTTCAGCAGGAAAAAATACTCTAAAATCATGTACCCATTGCATGTGGCAATTGAATATCTTCAAAAACTCAGCATTTCATTATTTTTGCACTTTTAGAGCGGTATTGCACACTTTTGGAGTAAAATTGCGCCCGTTTACGCATCGATCGATGGGTCGAAAAATCGAATGATGGGTCATTTCTTCATGAAATTTTATTTATAATTTCTGCAATCTGCAATTTCTGAACAAATTCTAGAATCTGCATTAAAAATGGGGGTTCCCGATTGAAAAAAAAGTCTATGTAATTTGCGCCACTTCTGGCACAAAAGTGGGCGGGAAAGTATTTTTCCTGAGACCTATTTAAAAAATTATGAAGAATGACGTTGGTCCTAATTTTTTTACTCTGAATTCAGGGGCAATGAAGGGGTATAACCTTTCGTGGGACACACTCTATATTAATCCATCCAGTGCTGAGCCCTCATGAGCCACCAGCACAGCCTACACCATGCTTGACTCCTGCTTCTCACTGATATCAAACTAGTTTAAAACGCTTCCTTGCTATAAAAATTAATAAATAAAATCCACGGAAACATTTCGATAGTGTAGAAATGAGTAGTCGATCTTATAAAAAGTTCCAGTCATGCAGCATGATCGTATGAGCGAATTTTCATAAATGGTCGTATTACATTTATGTTAAATTCTGTTGAAATTTTAGCACTTTGTGGACAAATAAAAATTTTATTAGGTAAGTATATATTTTATAGCAAACGAACTTTTTGTCAATAATGTTCCAACGAACAAACGATTTTGTGGATTTGTACAATTTTTTCAAGTGTTCCTATCGATTTTTAGCTTATTTCAATGAAATTTAAGTACATTTTTCAGTACAATTTTGTGCTTAAATTTTTTAAATGTTCATGTTCGATTCATTTTTTTCGAGTAGCATTCTGCTAAAAAATAGAAATTTGTTAATTTTTAGCGGTTTTTGCCTTTTTTAGTGATTTTTTAAGTACATTTTTTGAAATTTGACCAATTTAATGTGCTCAAAAAGTGTTGTCCAACGAACTCATCTTTTCTTTTGAAATGCTTGATTTTTTGGCGAAAGAACGAAGTTTTTATCTCAATTCTATCGAGAGTTATCGTCTGGAATGACACATACATATATATACTTATATATATATATATATATATATATATATATATATATATATATATATATATATATATATATATATATATATATATATATATATATATATATATATATATATATATATATATATATATATATATATATATATATATATATATATATATATATATATATATATAGATATGTAGGGGATATGAATGAAAACTCCCGAAATAACAGAACTATTACTACTTTATTGAACTCTAAATTTGTTCACAACAGAAAGCTAAACCAATCTTATTGTAATAAAAACCCGACTGTCCGTAAAAAACTCTTCGTTCCCGAAATTCAACTTGTCTAGTCCATTTTTCATCTGGCGGGGAAAGCCCTCGCGACGGACGAGTCCATTATTGATTCTCCTAGAAACGAATAATTACATAGGTACTCTGTTACGATCCTACATCTCGGCCATTCTGACCATCCATACGGCCCGTATGGGTTGTCCACGGTTCCATATACTCTGAGCATGTGGACGTGGTTCTAGGGCCTCCTGTGTCTTCTCCTGCGACAACATCATAGGAGTTTCCGCTTTTCATCTTGGTGATCTTGTAAGGACCAGCAAACTTCGATTTCAATTTGGTACCTAGCTGAATGCGTTTGACCAAATCCCCGAGATTGTACTGTCGAGCAGTCTTTCGCCTTGAGTCGAAGGTCCTGTTCTCATCCTGTATTCTCAAAAGCTGAGATTTCGCTTCATTCCGCCGTTCTTCTCGGTCTTCCGTGAAGCTGTTTCTCATTTCCTCTTCCTCGCTCTCACTTTCTTCATCTTCGTCACTACTTTCATCCTTGCTTTTCTTCTCATCTTCAGTCTTCTTTCCGTTTTTGGTATTCTCAGAGTCCCCAACGTTCTTCTTTGCCTCTTTCTTTGTGCCACCCTCGTTGTCCGAATCCTCAATGAACTCTTTGCTGATGTAAGCAACACCAGACCCTCGCTTCTCAGGTGATGCTGTTACTGTCGCAGACTTAGGGGCACGCGCTTTCTTGGTTGTTCCTCCTTCTTTCTGTTTTCGTTTAGCTTTCTCCTCCTTCAATCGCTGTTTTGCCTCATCGGCTTTTCCACTGGCTTTGCATTCTTTCATAGCTTCCTTGTATTCTTCTTTCATTTTAGCGACTTTGCCTTCCCATTCGGATTTATCAGATAGTTCCTTCCACATTTCTCCACCTTTTTTGGCAATGTCAGTAAAAGCAATACCAAGATTATCAGCTTTAATTTTCTCTCGGTTTTCACTGAACCATAACATACACGCAGATGGAGCTCTTTTAGGCGTGTTCTCGTCCTTAAACCGCTTATCTCTCTTCATTCTTGGTTTTTCGGATACAGTCTTTGCAGATTTCTTCTTCTCTTCTTTTTTCTCTTTTTTTTCTCTCTTTTCAGTTCCGCTGCCACCTCCTGACGCATCGGAACCTTCTTCTGAATCTGACGTCTCTGGATTTGATTCGAATTCTTCTGCCACATCAGAACCGTTTTCTTCTGGGGTATCTTCATATGTGCTATTGGTATCTTCATATGTGCTTTCATCTTCAGAACTCCCACCTTCTGCATCATCACCTTCTTCGGCTTCCCTTTTGACTAGTGCCTTATACGCATCTGGTTCTTTTTCATCGTCCGAGTTACCGAAGTTATCCATGGAATAATTAGCCTTCTTGTTTTTGACATGTGGTTTGGCTTTCTCTATCCAAATTTTGTCTGGGGTGACTAATAACACTGCTTCACACAGAAGGTCTTTTCCAATGATGACAGATGGTTTCATGGTACTGTCCGACACCACATGAATAACAGTGTCAAAATCTTCCCCATTCAATCTTACTTTCGACCTGAACCGTCCAACCGGGCTAATTAGGGCGCCATTGACACCATAAAATGTCTCCATTGTTTCTTTCAGTGGTGGGCCGTTGATGGTTTCGTAGCATTGCTTCTTCATCAAGTTGGGACTACTACCGGTGTCGATCAATGCATCGAACTCATGACCAAGGATGGTCGCCGTCACCATATTTCGCTGTCCTACAAACTGAACAGGTCTAGTAGGGGCTTCTCGACATTCATGACTTTTGTGCCCAAACGCGTTGCACCGGAAACATTTGGTGCCCCTCTCTTTATGGGGACAACCAGAGCTGGAGTGGGATCCTCTCTCCCCACAGTTATAACAGCGCCTCTCATTGGAATAATGTCTTCTTTCGTTGAAGGATTGTCGTCGTCCACATTCCTGTTTTGTCTCCTTTGCTGTAGCATGCTCATCCCAGCTAGGAGCGGTTTGTTTATTGGTGCTTCCTTTCATCTTGTCGTAAATTCTGAGCTTTGCTTTGAAATCGGTTATAGTGACTGCTCCATACAACACAGATTTGTAAGCTGGAGGGTCTGATATACCGTCAATTACGTATTGGATGAGGGACTCGTCATCAATTGAACCTCTGCTCGCTATCTCTCTCATCATGATTAGGTATTCTTGAGTGGACTCGTTGCGTTTCATGGGACGGTTGGCAAGCTCCTGATGTAGCTCTCGACTTGTAGCTTTTTCCTGAAACTCTTCCCTTAAGGCCTTCTTCAAACTCCTCCATGATGTAAAAACCTCAGTTTGAGCAAAAATATTTGCCAAGCCTTTCAAGGATTTTTTGGCGAAAACCAGTTTTTGTAAGGCACTGAGATTGAGTAGAGTCACCACACCTTCAAACTCCTCAATCCATTTGTCGACAGAAAAATTGTCCTCACCCGTAAAACATCTTATCATCCCCTCAATATCCTTGAAAGAAACATCGTTTCGTTTTCTCCTTCTCACGTTTTCTACTGTGCTATTGGCGGATGATTCACTCTTGTCGTTAGCGTCGTCGTCTCCCCCATCTTCGTCGTTGGCAGCATCGTCATCTCCCTCGTCTTCGTCGTTGGCAGCATCGTCACTTCCTTCGTCTTCTCTACATCTTACTTCGTCTAAAAACCTAGCAGCAATTAGGCGTTTAATAAGTTCGGTTTTCTTCCCCGTCGTCTTCAACTTACGAGTCTTGAGCTCCTCCTTTAAATCTACAACTTTCATCTTAGCCGGATCGTTGTCCATAATGTCAAAATAATTACCTAGTTCGTTGGTAAACGTTTACTCGAAGTTATAGGCTAACGTCGTAGATTTTCGCTAACAAAACTCGAGGAAGTTTGTATTATTTCGAACACTGTCGTCGTCTTCGTCGTTTAGCTGATCAGTATCCCGAAAAAACACTAACAACACCCGAGAGCTAGGTTGTATCACTGCGAAACCACACACTTCGATAAAACACTTCCTAAAACCGGCACACGTTACTCGCAAGTTTTCACCTATCCCGGAGCGGCCCCAAAATTGTAGGGGATATGAATGAAAACTCCCGAAATAACAGAACTATTACTACTTTATTGAACTCTAAATTTGTTCACAACAGAAAGCTAAACCAATCTTATTGTAATAAAAACCCGACTGTCCGTAAAAAACTCTTCGTTCCCGAAATTCAACTGTCCAGTCCATTTCCTCGCGACGGACGAGTCCATTATTGATTCTCCTAGAAACGAATAATTACCTAGGTACTCTGTTACGATCCTACATATATATATATATATATATATATATATATATATATATATATATATATATATATATATATATATATATATATATATATATAAAGCGTTAAAATCCAGGAATCATTTCAGAATGCCTCAAAACAGATTTCGATGAAGAAAATTTTTGAAAATTTTTGTTTTAAAATTTTTGGAGCCATTGCAATAGCTTTATTTTCTAAGAAAATTCGCTAAAAGCCACTTTGTTAACAAACATCTTTGTGGTTGGTTATTAACTCGAATTCTGGTTTTACAGGTTGCTGAGATGAGGGTGCTCTCCACCAAAGAAACTACGTTGGCTCAAGCGAAGGCAGCTGTGAGCATCTTGGAGAAAATTGCACCCAAGTGAATTTGGTAAACCGTTTCCCCACAATCCACCACTCCTTTGCTACATCACTCGCCTGTATCCTGAAAGTCTTTCACATGAAACTTGGTGCATTGCTGTAAAACTTGTCTGTAAATCAAATATACCTACTTTCATTAACACCTTAATTTTGTTTGCCTGTCTCTCGAACGTGAAACACAATTTTAACATGACAGGTAATAATCTAAATTCCAGGATAATTTATGTTCAATTAAAAGGTGATATTCTTGTTGGAAATTTAACGCTGAACACGCCTATACTACATATGATGGGTCTGAAATGCCTCCTTAACGTGTCTTTTGCCTAAAAACTGCCAAAAAACTTCGGTTTTACTAATTATTGACGATTTTTCTACCGTTTTTTGATAGTTTTTATACAAATTTCACCACTTGACGACTAGAAAAAAAGTCCAGTCATGCAGCATGACCCCATGAGCGAATTTTTGCAGAATATTACCGATTTTTACAACCAGCGAACGGCATTATTTCGATTTTTGACTGATTTTTCAACTTTGAAATTTTTGAAAACTTGATACATATTCTTATAGGAAATTTTACGCTGATTCCGAATATACCACATGTTAGTATGCTGAAAAAATTATTTCGCACGACAAATCGCAAAAAACAGGCTATTTTGAAATTTTTGACTACATTTTTGAAAATTTCAACCCGAAGATGTAATCCGATCAAGCTGGCCAACGAACTTGAACTTTCGTTTTGTGCCCTTAACATTTTAAAATTTGTTTGAAGTTTCTAGCACAATTCTACGGACAGTTATCGTCTGGAATGACACATACATACATACATACATACATACATATATACATACATACATATATACATACATACATATATACATACATAAAAAAATGCGTTAAACTTCAGAATATGATTCAGAATAGCCTGAAACGGATTTCTGCATAATTTTTTTTCAAAAATTCACATTCTACAAATTTTGAGGCGAGAGCAATAGCTTAATTTTCTTTCAAAAATTCGCTAAAAGGTGCTATTACTTGGACCATTTCTGAGTCAAATGAGACAACCAGCAGCTCTGGTTGTGTGATAACAGATTGTTTGCGATTTTTCAGCTACTGGAAAACGTGTTTTATGGGAATATACCGAGAAGAAATGAGTTGTCAAAAATCTGACAAGAAACACGTCAATCAATTATCACACCTCCAGAGCTGGTGGGTGGTCGAAGCAGAAATAGGCCAAGTAATAGCACAATTTTTTCTAGGTGCCAAGTGGTGTAATTTGTACAATAACTTTAAAAAAACATTGGAAAAATCGGTGGAAAACTTCGTTTTTTGACAGTTTTCAGGCAAGACAAGTTAAGGAGGCATTTCAGACCCATCATAAGTAAGTGGTATAAGCGTGTTCAGCGTTGAATTTCGAACAAGAATATCACCTTTTAATTGAACATTAAGTGCTCTGGAATTTGTGATTTTTTTCAAAAACCTCCAAAATTGTACGTCTACGTAAAAACTGGCTTCGGATTCAGATCCAGCACCTTCGAAAACCTCAAGACCAGTGAAAGTTTCGACTTCGCTCTTTTAGCGAATTTTTGAAGAAAATTAAGCTATTGCTCTCGCCTTAAAATTTGTAGAATGTGAATTTTTGAAAACATTTTATACAGAAATCCGTTTCAGGCTATTCTGAATCATATTCTGAAGTTTAACGCATTTTTTATGTATGTATGTATATATGTATGTATATATGTATGTATGTATGTATGTATGTATGTGTCATTCCAGACGATAACTGTCCGTAGAATTGTGCTAGAAACTTCAAACAAATTTTAAAATGTTAAGGACACAAAACGAAAGTTCAAGTTCGTTGGCCAGCATGATCGGATCACATCTTCGGGTTGAAATTTTCAAAAATGTAGTCAAAAATTTCAAAATAGCCTGTTTTTTGCGATTTGTTGAACGAAATAATTTTTTCAGCATACTAACATGTGGTATATTCGGAATCAGCGTAAAATTTCCTATAAGAATATGTATCAAGTTTTCAAAAATTTCAAAGTTGAAAAATCAGTCAAAAATCGAAATAATGCCGTTCGCTGGTTGTAAAAATCGATAATATTCTTCAAAAATTCGCTCATGGGGTCATGCTGCATGACTGGACTTTTTTTTCTTTGGCAGTGCTATCAATCTTGAGATAATTGATTCATGAAATCGCACTGGGAATTACAAATTAAGAGGTACCTCGGTACTCAACAGGGGCGGATCCAGGATATTTTTGATAGAGGGGTCGCACTGAGGGCTATGTGGGACCCTTCTATCAAAACAGAGGGTCCCGGTTGAATAATCGAAATTCAACATTCAAACGACAGTAATTTCTGGCTTTTTGTTTGTAAACAACAACGTCATTGTTTGCGCTTACCTTCATTTTCGACTCCAATTAAATCATAATTCAAATAACATCCTCCAAACACCACAAACCGACACGTTTCATATTTATACCTAATTTATAAAATTAATTTTCAAGTGCTTTCTCGTAATTTATTGTTTATCACTATCATAACCTTGGAATAATAACCACAAATCACCTATCTTCTCTTTTATGTGGTTAGTTGTTGCCTATCAGCATTAACTGTTGACGAGCACTATAGCTTCGTTCTCAGTGATAGGGACAGTTCTCAAAATCATAGAACTGGGCCGGGAAATCCCGCGGCGTTACAGAATCGTAAAGCCGATTTCACATGGAGCGGTATGTCCGGAGACGGAAAGACGGAACGCAATGTGATTGGCTGTTGGGACAACAGTTGAGGATGGTGGCAGCCATGTTGCCGTCGGCGCTCGGCGGTAGAAATTTGTATACCGTTGCCGCTTGCTGTCGAGCGGAGCGCAAGCTCATTGGACAGGAATGTTGATAACCTCAAGTAGAGGTTTCAGATCAGGTAGGATGGTTATGATTCCGTTCACCAAGGTGCCGTTTTCATGTGAACAACGTGACGCATTCCGCCGCCCCCTCCACTGGATTTTTCGGCCTTCCGTCTTTCCGGTTGTACGCTCATACCGCTCCATGTGAAACCGGCTTTAAGCCGATTTCACATGGAGCGGTATGTCCGGAGACGGAAAGACGGAACGCAATGTGATTGGCTGTTGGGACAACAGTTGAGGATGGTGGCTGCCATGTTGACGGTATGGGCGGTAGGAGGTCGGCGGTAGAAATTTGTATACCGTCACTGCTAGCCTTCGAGCGTTGCGCAAGCTCATTGGACAGGAATGTTGATAACCTCAAGTAGAGATTTCAGATCAGAGAGGGATTCAGTAGGAAAGTTATGATTCCGTTCACCAAGGTGCCGTTTCATGTGAACAACAACGCCCCCTCCACTGGATTTTTCGGCCTTCCGTCTTTCCGGTTGTACGATCATACCGCTTCATGTGAAACCGGCTTAACGCCGCTCGCCATTCGCGGCGTTCTTCACTGCGAATGATTTCAGAACTTCGATGTGGAATAACCTGTGTTGTTGTTTGTAACCTCACTCAACTCGTGTTACCTTCTGGTGCTCCTTTTCAGAATATTTTTAGTGCCCCTGAATATATTACTTATTATGCCCGTGAATATTACTTGACTATTACCCCACGGCAATAATTAAAAAATTAAAAAATAAAATCCACGATGACTGTGGAGTATACTGGTAAAAATTTGAGTTTCGATTTTGATGAAATTTTCAAGGAATGCGCGTATTAGAGTGTAGATATAATCCCCTATCAGTTCCATTGATCCCAAATATACTGGGAATCCTTGACATGCTTTCTACTAAGCTTGCATCCTGCAATTCCTTCTTCGCCGACTCGCTTACTCTGTGTCATCTGAGGTTCTGCTTATGGTGTATCACGCATGTTTCGCAAGCCGTATTTCTTACTGTGTGGTGTTGTGGGACAATTCCAATCATGCGGAGGTCATTTTTAAACTACAAAAAAGAGCCATCCGTACTGTCCTCAAGCTTGGATGGAATCAAAGTTGTCGAGGACATTTTAAAGAACTTGGGATTCTGACACTTCCTAGCATCTATGCGCTCAATTGTTTGTTGCTTGTGAAGAAGAATTTGGATGTTTTTTCCGATGGCACGGCTAATCGCAATCATTTCACCAGATCCCGCAAAAATCTCCGTCCCCCCGCAAGTTAGACTAAATTCTTCAATGATTTCAAACCCCTACCAAATTGGGTCCCGTATGTTCAATCTGCTTAACGACGAGACTTAAGAGCTTTCTTTCAAACTTTTCAAGCGCACCATACATTAAGCAAGAACTATACCACACCAGTGATTTTTTCAAGATGAAATGTGCCATTTTTAAATAGTAGATAGCAATTTTTTTCATGCAAACAAAAATCAAGCAATATCTATATTTATTTTTTTGACTAGTGGGACGTTTTACTCCACTTATTCACCTTCAAATAGTTATTATCATGTAGCCATTGTTAATTTTATGTCAGCAACCGAGGAATTTTATAAAAGTACTCGAGTTAGCTTTTTAGATATTTATTATGAGACTGTGATAACTTGTTAACTGTTGAATATTTGTATTTTTTTTTTTTTTTTTTTTTTTAGATTTATATAAGTTGTATGAGTTATTGTTTTTAGTGTGATTGTAATTTATTGTGTGTATGGCTTTATAGCGAGTAAATTATTTTGGGTTCGGGGCTCTCGATCGGCTCGGGGGCGGTCTCGCCTGGTGTTTTTTTTCGGTAGTGCGATTTATTAATCGTAGCAAGGGGTGCCTTCCTAGAAATAGGTGGGCGCCCCCCCGGGAGGCCGCCATGGTGGGTCGGGTCCGGGCTCGGTCGGGAAGCCCCGGCCGAGCCGCCTTTTAGGCGGGTTATTGACCTGCCTACACTCTTTTGTTTTATTATATTATTATTGTTTTAATCAATCTGTTTTTTCCCCCTCTTTTATTGGCTACATAAATGATGATTTGCTTTGTACAACAATGTTTGCTTTGACGATTGTCCTACATAATCATGTTTTGACAAAAAAAAAAAAAAAAAAAAATAATAATAAAATAAAATAAATAAATAGGTACTTCACGCCGCGCATAAGCAAATCCCATCAAGCATAATTTTTCACGCCCTGGTCGTCCGATCTGGCTCAAATTTGAAGGATAGTTAGGAGAGAACGATTTAAACATTCCTTATCAATTTCAACCCGATCGTATCAATGGTAGCTCCTACGCATGCGCAAATGTGAAATCCCTTTAACTAGCTTAATTTTCACAGTTTTTGTCCGATTTTGATGAAATTCTCAGGGAATGTGCGGATTAGAGTGTAAATGGTCCCCTATAGGCACCATTGATCCCAAATAAATACTTCACCCTGCGTATGTGCAAAAGTAAGATCCATGAAGCATAATATTCTCACGTCCTGGTCGTCCGATCTCGCTCAAATTTGGAGGATAGTTAGGAGAAGACGATTTGAACATTCCATAAAAATTTCAACGATCATATCAATGCTCCTTTGTATGTGCAAATGTGAAATCCTAGTAACAGCCTTACTTTTCCTTAGTTTTAATCTGATTTTGATGAAATTCTCAGAGATTGTGTAGATTAGAGCTTAAGTAGGTTCCCTACCAGTTTCATCGTTTCCAAATAAATAGTTCACTCAGCGCAACCGCAAACTTAAATTCATCAAGCATAATTTTCTCACGCCCTAGTCATCTGAAAACGTACTCCATCTTAATTTACCATTTCCCTCAACTATAGGAAACAGGAACTAAATGATCTTAAGATCATTTAAAACATTTCATTGATCTATAGGTATGTGCATTCATGTTATGGATACGAGGAAGCTATGTGCCACACTCAACTTGGCAGACGTTTTTCATTCCATTCCACGTTTTCAGTTTTATCAGGAACTAAAGGAAAATGACACAATAACACTCGCTATGCAGTTTTATAGCACCTCTGTAATAATTAATGGCAACTAACAAGATTATACAATGTTGCACACAGCATTTTTCAAAGTAATAAAGATAAATTTTAAACAACAATCGTGGTGTTATTGGCCAGCCTACCGCCATACATTACATAAGTGAATTAATGTACTCTAAAATATGTACGGTTCACCGAAACAGAAGTTGGGGATCGACCAACGCAACTCGGAAAAGCTAAATTCCTTTACAAGCGATAGTAAATCTGAGTTATAGGTATGGGATAGGTATTGATTTACTTTTAGGGGGGCACACTAAGATATAGGTAGGTATGTAAGGAAAACAATACGATTGATGAATACATCAACATTGGGAGCATAAATTCTGCCGCCCTAGAAGCAAAAATGCGCAGACTTATCTATATTTTAAAATATATATATTGGGTGTTGATAGAATTAACAAAAAAACGGACTATAGCAGAAAAGTTGATTAAGATTTGAGTTAATCATTGTCGTGTTGAGTAGAGAAATTATTGTTTAAACAAGGCCATTAAGTGGAGTGAGATTCAGTGTAGGCAATTGCAAAGCAACATACTTATATGAGATAACCTAGAGCAGCAGTAGAGGTACAGCTATGGCCAAATAATATTGTAAGCAATTGCATCTACCTAACAAAGTGAAAATGAATTGCCTACAACTGATCTTGTTTTCAAGGAACAGGTACCTTTTAATTTATAGTGTTAAGGCCGTATCACACTAGCATTTTTTCTGCATTTTTAATGCCTGAACGTGAAGAAGAAGAAGTGCTTTTTTCCAAGGTCAGCTTGTTCGACCATTGCGCATCCTGGCGGAGCGTTTTTAAACTCACTTGGGAAGATTAGAACGCGTTCTAATTTTTACCTTGACGCAAGAAAAATGCTAAACAGTGTTATGAATTTCACACAATTTGTCAGAACATACAATGAATCTTTATTTCTATCTCAACTCCGTAACTGGTAACTAACATAACATATGTCTATAATAATGTTTGCTTCATAACTACACATGTAGTGTCCAACATCCCCCCCTTATTTCTTTTCTTTTTTTTTTTTTTCACATATATTGGTTTAAATATGTTGGTCTGCGTCTCGGCCTTGTCGATCTTCTGTCACCCATTTGCTCCGACACTTCTTCTTGTCTTTCTTCCGACTCTTCCTGAGCTGCTTCTCTTCTTGGTCGAATATGAATTTCGTTCCTTCTAATTTTGGTTCCCCGCTCCGTGACTATGGTATATGATCGATTTCCCTGTGCCTTTTCAATTTTCCCCTTTTTCCACTCTCTATCTTCGGGTTTCAGTTTATAATATATTTCTTCTCCCTCTTGTAAATCTCTTCTCGTCACTACTTTTCGATCGAAGTATCTCTTGCTCTTCTCTCTACATTCTCTTATTTTCTGCCGCACTTCTTCTCTATCTACCACTTTTTGTTGATCGTCGTACGATGGTAGATCGCATCTCAACCATCTACAGAAGATCCTCTGTGCTGGGCTGAACCCTGTTTTATTTGGCGTATTTCTCCATACCAACAAATTCTTGTAGAAGTCTTCGTTTGCTGCTATACTGTTCAGAATCAATCGTTTCGCTATTTTTACTGCTGCTTCTGTTTTTCCGTTTCCTTGGTGGTGTTGTGGGCTGCAGTAAATAATTTCGAATTTCCAATCTTCTCCGAACTTCCAGAACTCTTGACTGTCGAAATTTCCCCCTTTGTCTGTTATCACCACTTTTGGCACACCATGCCTGCTGAATTGTTTCTTACATCGTTGGACTGTTGCTTTTGCTGTCAGTGTCTCCATTTCTTCCACTTCAAAATAGTCTGAGTAGTGATCTACCATTATCAAAAAATGTCTTTTTCTCTTGTTAATTATGACCTCAAACAGATCCATGCCGATTCTCTGAAACGGACCCTTGGGTATCTCGTGGGACATCATTTCCAGAGGTCTTTGGTTTCTCACATGTTTCTGACAAATCTCGCAGCTTCGTATTATGTCTTCCAGCTCTCCATATATTCCTGGCCAGTACACCAATTCTTTCGCAAGTCTAGTCGTCCTTTCTATCCCTTGATGACCTGCATGTAGTTTTTGTTTAATTTGTCTCCTCATTTCTTTTGGAATCACTATTTGTTTTCCCTTCAGGATGAGTCCCCCGTCTAATACCAAGTCTTCTCTGTAGTTCCAGTACGGTCCCATTTCTTTGGCTTGCCCCCTCTTCTCTGGCCATCCCTCTACAATTGTCTTCCTCAGTGTCTGCATTTCATGACTTTTTTCGGCGGCCGCTGCTATTCTTTCTAGCGTGTCTACTTGTAATCGTCCTCTTGGCATTCCCACATTCTTTCTTGTTCTTCTGCTCTCGGCGATACTTCATCTATTTCTCTCATAATTTCCTCTATTTTATAAATTTCATATGACTTCTCGACGTGTTTTGTACTCTCAGGAGCTCTTGACAATGTATCTGCTATCACGATCTCTGTCCCTTTCTTGTATTTTAGCGATATGTTATACCTTTGCAATGCTAAAATCATACATTGCAGACGTTTGGGGACTTTGAGAATTGATTTTTTGAATATGCTCACCAGAGGGCTATGATCTGTTTCTACCAATACATTATTTTTCCCACATATGTATTGGTCAAATCTATTACAAGCATACACAATACTTAACATTTCTCTCTCAATCTGTGCGTAATTCTGTTGTGTTGCCGATAATGTTTTCGATGCGTAAGCTACAGGTTGCCCTTCTTGCATTAATACGGCTCCCACTGCGAATGACGACGCATCTGTTTGGATTACCACCGGTTTGTTCACATCATAGTATCTCAGCGTAACGGCATCTGTTATTATTTGTTTTAGTTTCTCAAATGTTTCATTTTCTGTCTTGTTCCACCTGAAATCGACTGATTCCTTTGTCAACTCCCTCAATACTTGTGCATTATCAGCCAGCCGAGGTATGTACCTATTCAAGTATGTGACCATCCCCAAAAATCTTCTGACCGCACCTTTGTTTTCTGGTCGGGGCATGTTAGTTATTGCATCCACCTTTTCTTTGTCTGGTTTCACCCCCTTATCCGTCAAGATATGTCCAAAAAATTTCACTTCCGTCTTACATAGTTTCATTTTTTCTTTGTTTAGTTTCAGACCTCGTTCTCGCAACTTTTTAAATAGTGTTCGCATATTTTCATTGTGGTCTTTCAATGCCTCCTGTCTTGTTTCTCCTCTTCCTACGATCAAAATGTCGTCTGCTATCACAGCACATCCTGGAATTCCCGTCAGCAGTTCCAAGATTTTCTTTTGGAATATTTCCATCGCTGTCGTGATTCCGAATGGCAACCTCAGGAATCTGTATTTTCCGAATGGACTCCAAAATGTTGTTAACTTGCTACTTTTTGTGCTAAGAGCCAGTTGCCAAAATCCTTTTCTTGCATCTACTGTTGTAAACACCTTTGCATTCGTTAACTGTGGCAGTATCTCTTCTACGGTTGGTAGCTGTTGCTTAGTGTCTTTTAGAGCTTCATTCAACCTTCTAGGGTCCAAACATACTCTAATTTTATCACCTTTTCTTGCTATCGTCAGGTTGCTGACCCATTCTGTTACGCTTGGCTCCTCCATTATGATACCATCCTCGACCATTTGATCTAGTTCCTTCTTCAGTAACGCTACACATGGTAAGGGTATGCGCCTAGGTGCTTCCTTCACTGGCTTCACATCTGTGGCTAGTTCCAACTCGACTTCCCCCTCTAATTTCCCTATACCTTGAAATATATCTTCAAACTCTTCAACAATTTTCGAAGCCTCCCCCTCTCCTTGGTCTTCTGTTGTCTCTATTTTCTGGCATATTTTAATTAGACCTAGATCTTCACACGCTTGTGCTGACAATATTGGTACATGCTCATGACCCACAACTTCAAACTTCAAATTATACTGCTTCCCTTTGTGCAATATATCAAGTCCCATTGCTCCTTTGGGCACCATGATTTCTCCCCCGAACACTTTTAACTTCGTCTCCGATTTTATTAACTTCAAGTCCTCTGATCCCTTCAGTTTCTTTGCAGTTTCTATTCCGATAACGTTGCATGTGGCCCCGGTGTCTAGCTGGAATGTTTGTTTTACCACCTTCCCATTCTTCTGTGCTACCCCAAGTTGTACCGTTATAATTCGTTTTCCTCCTTTTATCACTAACAACTGCTGCTCTTCTTCTGCTCCCGTCCCGGAAGATTCCTCCTGTATTACTTTGATTTGCTGCTTGTTTATACGTCTATAACACACTCGTGCAAAATGTCCGCGGTTAGTACAATAACTACACACTTTGTCTCTGGCTGGGCATTCTTCCATCTTCTCGTGGAACGCCATCCCACAATATGAGCATTTTCTCCCTTTTCTCTGAATCTCTTCTCTGTTCTTCGAGTAACCTTTGTGCTGTTCCTGCCTCCCCTGTGATCGTATCTTCAACAATTCCTCTGTATTACCTGCTATTGCTCTTATTTGTATGTCTGTAGCTTCACTCGAGTTGCATATGTCAACGGCTTCCGTTAATGATATATTCTTTCGCAACCACAACTTTTCTTGTAATTTTGTATCTTTTATAGAACAGATTATTTTGTCAAGCAGTAGTTCCTCTTCCATATCCCCGAAGTCACATGTTTTAATTTGCGTTCTTAATCGTAAAAAGTATTGTGCATAGGTTTCTGATTGTTCTTGTTTTGCTATGTTGAATTTGAACCTTTCAAAACGTTTGTTTACTTTATGTGTAAAATTTTCTTTCAACTTTTCAATCACCCCTTGTGCTGTTTCTTCTTCTGTTTCTTTTTCCTGAATTTTGAAATATATTTTGTGCATCTCACTGCCTATTACAGACAAGAGAATAGCAACCTGCTGCCTCTCTGGGTACCCTTCTAACCCACTTGCCACTGAGTAGTTTTTCCATGCTTTCTCAAAATATTCCAAATTTTCTGATATATTTCCTTCTAACTTCACAGGCATTGGTTGAGGCACATTCCTTAACTCCGGCAACTTGTGATTTTCTCGCCCTCCATTTCTCAAACCTTCCGTTGCACTTTCCAGTTCTTCATTTTTCCTTTGGATCTCTCTCTCCAATTCATCCTGCCTTTCAGCCAACTTCTTCAGTTCCTTTTCCAATTTCTTCATCCTCTTTTGACGATTTTCACACCTGACACCATGTTATGAATTTCACACAATTTGTCAGAACATACAATGAATCTTTATTTCTATCTCAACTCCGTAACTGGTAACTAACATAACATATGTCTATAATAATGTTTGCTTCATAACTACACATGTAGTGTCCAACAAACATAACCCTTGGGGAGGTAACGTTTCACTGGGAAACCGTGTTGTACCTTCCCGTTTTCATTCCGGTTCCAGTTCTCCTGTGCCAAAAATATTGTTCCTAGTTCCATGCCGAAGTTTCCTTATCTTCTTAGAGCCAAACTTCTTTTCTTATTATTCTTATTTCAGTGCCGAACTTCTATTTTTATTAAGTTTTTGTTTGGTCGCGCGCCAATGCCTCACCTCACATGACGTTAAGTTTTAACAGCACCCCTCCGGTCACTAAAGAGACTGCACTAAACAAATGCCGAATCAGGTGAATGAACTGTAGAAGTGAAGTTTGTTGTTTGAGGATTATTGCCGTGCACCGTGCACTCTTGCTTCTCTGTTGAGTTCAAATTACATACCTGTCTTCTTATATAAATATAATTTAAAATCGAATAATCATTTTTCGTTCTTGACCACGTCCCTAGCGGGAACAGTTTTTTTATTATTACGTTATTTTTATTAGTATTGTGCGTCTTCAAAGTATAATAACTTCGGAAGAACAAGAGCTGTCAAGACACTGTTTGAAAACACTAGGCACGTCGAACGTTACTTCAATATTTCAAGCCCTAACCTGACAGGCTTAATAAAATTGCATTCCGCCAGAGTGCGCTGTTAGCGAATTTTTGAAGAAAATTAAGCTATTGCTCTCGCCTCAAAATTTGTGGAATGTGAATTTTTGAAAAAATTTTATGCAGAAATCCGTTTTAGGGTATTCTGAATCATATTCTGAAGTTTAACGCATTTTTTTTATGTATGTATATATGTGTCATTCCAGACGATAACTGTCCGTAGAATTGTGCTAGAAACTTCAAACAAATTTTAAAATGTTAAGGACACAAAACGAAAGTTCAAGTTCGTTGGCCAGCATGATCGAATTACATCTTCGGGTTGAAATTTTCAAAAATGTAGTCAAAAATTTCAAAATAGCCTGCTTTTTGCGATTTGTTGTGCGAAATAATTTTTTCAGCATACTAACATGTGGTATATTCGGAATCAGCGTAAAATTTCCTATAAGAATATGTATCAAGTTTTCAAAAATTTCAAAGTTGAAAAATCAGTCAAAAATCGAAATAATGCCGTTCGCTAGTTGTAAAAATCGGTAATATTTGCATGAAACATTGTCCAAATTCAGATTGAACTACTCTTATGGAAGTATCCCTGTATAACCAATCCTAGAACCATGCTGTTTAAAACGTAGGTAGTAGGTGCTTGTTAAAAAAAAAAAAAAAAAAAAAAAAAAAATGTAATCACAACTGATGAGTTTACTCTGTGAATAGATGCACAGAGACTACAGTTTGTCTGCCAATTTCTAGCTGTAGGATACTAGGATTCGAATGCATCTGTCTTTATATCACTCGTAATATAAAGCCTCATCATCGATTGGCTGTGGAAATACGTTTCTTTCATATGACGTCGGTATGTTATTTTATTTTATGTCAAGATTTGATGATGTTATGATAGGATACTCTTAAGATTTCAACTGCCTTCAATACTGACCACATTGGACATCGAAATCTATGAATATTTACCTACATTTGTCTTTAAATCCACAAGATTAGTTTAATAATAATAAAGTATGAGTACCTCCTAATTATTTTTAATAATTTGATTCCATGTTTGTCTATCAAAATCATAAACTAAAATTTCTCTACACGATCAATAGCGACTGAAATGTCGAAGATTTCTTCAAAAATTCGCTCATGGGGTCATGCTGCATGACTGGACTTTTTTTTAAAGTTTTATCAGGAACTAAGGGAAAATGACACAATAACACTCGCTATGCAGTTTTATAGCACCTCTGTAATAATTAATGGCAACTAACAAGATTATACAATGTTGCACACAGCATTTTTCAAAGTAATAAAGATAAATTTTAAACAACAATCGTGGTGTTATTGGCCAGCCTACCGCCATACATTACTTAAGTGAATTAAAGTACTCTAAAATATGTACGGTTCACCGAAACAGAAGTTGGGGATCGACCAACGCAACTCGGAAAAGCTAAATTCCTTTACAAGCGATAGTAAATCTGAGTTATAGGTATGGGATAGGTATTGATTTAATTTTAGGTGGGCACACTAAGATATAGGTATCTAAGGATGTAAGGAAAACAATAAATTTGATGAATACATCAACATGGGGAGCATAAATTCTGCCGCCCTAGAAGCAAAAATGCGCAGACTTATCTATATTTTAAAATATATATATTGGGTGTTGATAGAATTAACAAAAAACGGACTATAGCAGAAAAATTGATTAAGATTTGAGTTAATCATTGTCGTGTTGAGTAGAGAAATTATTGTTTAAACAAGGCCATTAAGTGGAGTGAGATTCAGTGTAGGCAATTGCAAAGCAATATACTTATATGAGATAACCTAGAGCAGCAGTAGAGGTACAGCTATGGCCAAATAATATTGTAAGCAATTGCATCTACCTAATAAAGTGAAAATGAATTGCCCACAACTGCTCTTGTTTTCATGGAACAGGTACCTTTTAATTTATCGTGTTAAGGCCGTATTACACTAGCATTTTTTCCGTATTTTTTCTGCGTTTTTTCTGCATTTTTAATGCCTGAACGTGAAGAAGAAGAAGTGCTTTTTTCCAAGGTCAGCTTTTTCGACCATTGCGCATCCTGGCGGAGCGTTTTTAAACTCACTTGGGAAAATTAGAACACGTTCTAATTTTTACCTTGACGCAAGAAAAATGCTAAACATAACCCTTGGGGAGGTAACGCTTCACTGGGAAACCGTATTGTACCTTCCCGTTTTCATTCCGGTTCCAGTTCTCCTGTGCCAAAAATATTGTTCCTAGTTCCATGCCGAAGTTTTCTTATTTTCTTAGAGCCGAACTTCTTTTCTTATTATTCTTATTTCAGTGCCGAACTTCTATTTTTATTAAGTTTTTGTTTGGTCGCGCGCCAATGCCTCACCTCACATGACGTTAAGTAGGTAACAGCACCCCTCCGGTCACTAAAGAGACTGCACTAAACAAATGCCGAATCAGGTGAATGAACTGTAGAAGTGAAGTTTTTTGTTTGAGGATTATTGCCGTGCGCTCTTGCTTCTCTGTTGAGTTCAAATTACATACCTGTCTTCTTATATAAATATAATTTAAAATTGAATAATCATTTTTCGTTCTTGACCACGTCCCTAGCGGGAACAGTTTTTTTATTATTACGTTATTTTTATTAGTATTGTGCGTCTTCAAAGTATAATAACTTCGGAAGAACAAGAGCTGTCAAGACACTGTTTGAAAACACTAGGCACGTCGAACGTTACTTCAATATTTCAAGCCCTAACCTGACAGGCTTAATAAAATTGCATTCCGCCAGAATGCGCTGTTTTTGCAGTTATTCCTCTTCAACATTCACTGCTGACCTTGAAAAAACGCACTTTGCCTTCTTCACGTTCCAGCGTTTAAGAGCGGGCTGCCAAAACAGCGCCATGTCCTTCGGCGTGAAAAGCTTTAACTAGCCAAGTTTGGCCAAGAGGAGCGAGTGACAAGAAAATCCGGTAGAGGTAGCAGGGTGATGAGCAACCCTGAAGGTACCTGGTGATTGGGGTGGGTCATCGAAGCCTCTCACTAAAAATAACGGGGCCTAGGTGAGGCGAACGCCCTCGGAGCCCAACTGAGAACCCGACTCGGCCCTTGCCGGGCATATATTGACGTTTTTCACCGATTTGTCTTGTCACACAAAAATGAGTTTGACATCGGGCTTCCATGTTTTATCCACGCTGAATAAAATGGCAACACTTTCCAACCTCGTTGACACATACCTAACTAAGCTTATGAGAAAACCGGGTAAGGATAGGTTCCGCCAAAAAAAAGGATGTCATTTTGTCAAAGGGATGGTACTTTGATGGCACATTGTTTCATCAAAGAAACGCCAACTGTTTCATCAAAAGCCCTAGTGACCCGATCTAAGATCGCAGGCGGGAAGAGTTAGTGGCATCTAGCGTAAAACCCCTGAACTTCCTCGACGCCCGCCTCGCTTCGGAAGTTTGAAAAGCCATCGAATCGCAAATCCAGTTTCCCGATCACAGAACTTCATGAAAAATCAACCGATTTTGTCGTTTGAACACTTAAATTGAAGCGTGGAATCTAAGGAAGACATCCGTCAGGGCAGATTTGCGATAAATCATCATCCAATAAAGCAATCATCACTCGAATAGAGTAACCTTCTTAGCTGTGACTTTGTTGATGAATTGCAGCTTCTAGTGACATTTTTCTCAAAAAACGCCTCGACGGATTGCTAAAGATTGGTTTCACTTGAAGATTAAAAAAAAAAAATCATGGAAATCGCGGGAAAATAACGTTGTTTCCTTATGGGAGCAGAAAACATGGCCGACACCACAGCCTGCTCTTAAAATGTGAAAAAAATGCGGAAAAAATGCAAGTGTGATATGGCCTTAACACTTTCGACCTATTGCTTACTATATATTGTTTCTCAATATTTATGTTACGTAGGTACTACCTAGTTTGATATACAACAAGTACCTGGACTTTTTAACAATTATAATTATATATTATCAATGGGCCTTTAGAGTGCAAATACAGCAACGACATCTTCACACTTTCTATAACTGTCGTGTTGCATGTGCACCAGTGAAGATTGGCGTATCAAGAGCAAGCACTAATTAGCAGAATAATTAGAGCTTCGAATCGAAACAATCTTCATTGCAACTGGAGAAAATTCCACAATTACATAGTGGCTTTGTTCGCTACAAATTAATCCACAACCTTTTAGTTGTGGATTATTCTAGCCCAGATTTACAGTTTTCTTCCATTACATTTTACATTAAATGAACCAAAATAAATTGCAACACAAAATTCATGCAAGCTCTTCCAAGTCGGCCATCTTGTCAGCAAGTACAGAGCCAGCCGATTATAGCAACACCTACCCTTACAAATAATCCAATACCCACCCATCTTATTTTCGTAAAATAAGTTAATAAAAGTTCGAGCACTTCATCAGTTTGGCATCTGAATGTAAACCCAAATACAGTGCATTGTGAAGAAACTTACCATTTCCAGCCCGTCAGGACTTTCTTTTAAAATGTAGGCATCTTAAAAAAAAGTAACTCGACTAAACAATTCGACCGGTGGAGATTTTTAAATTAGCAGTCTTATACAATTTCATTTTTTACAAAATTCAGGGCTTAAAAGCAAGTATGAAGTTTTCCTGAATTTCGCACACATACACAACAAAAACACAAAATTCAACAATAAAAAGCTTCCTTGTTTTGTTTTCCTCATATTTAACATTGATATCTTCATTGGGGTTTGAAATTGTGGATTTGTTGGCAACGTGCTGCGTGTGCATAGATATTTTATAATGTGTAATTCATTTTTTTAACAACACCAAGACGACGATCATTATTTGCTATTTGTACCTCGGTGGCCTAAGGCAGAAAACGTATTAAATACTCTAATGTCTGTACTACTATCGGAGGAAAACATTTATTTAGTTTTTCTTCTTCAGCGCATGCGTTTTGAAAGATATATTGATTGGTTAGTTGATATAAATGGTAGGTGATAGGGGCACTAGCTGTAAAATTACTACTGGATCAACGAAAAGTCGATGGATCGTCTTGGAAGGCTTATTGTAACACCCACACATCGTTTTTTGGTAAATAAGTAGCAATAGAGTGGCCCCTCGAATATTAGCCTCTGACCCTGCACTCTACAGGAAACGGGGAGAAGCTGACAGCCTGAACTAGAAGGTAGTGGGGAATTCTACTCTATTATGTTGGCAGCCATGGTGGATGACTTAAGGGCCGTTTACACGAGCAACAAAAGTTGTGCAACTCCAAAAAAATTGCACTAGAAAAGTTGTACGCAACACAAAGCAATAAAATTGCCTCGTGTTGCGTCAAGATGTTGCAAGGAATTAATTGCACTGTGTTGCACCAAAAAGTTGTGCAATAGAAATTGCTCAATTTTTTCGTTTACACGGGCGACAACAGTTCGCGCTATGGACGGTCAAGAGGTGGTCGTCGCTGCTGCTGTGGTCGTCGTCGCTGCTGCTGCCAACCAAAGGAAAAAGAGGGGAATTTGGCAGCGCCAGTTTCTGAGCCAGAGAGAATGTGGGTTGGCTCTCACCTCTGAAATTCTTTCACGTCAATATTTGCTCATAAGGCCATGCTACACAAATAAACTCCTATCTTTGCTACGTTAAAATTCTCTCATGGGGCAATGCTGCACCCCACCAGTGCAGTTTCACGTCAATATTTGCTCATAAGGCCATGCTGCACATATAAACTCCTATCTTTCCTACGTTAAAATTCTCTCATGAGGCAATGCTGAACCCCACCAGTGCAGTTTCACGTCAATATTTGCTCATAAGGCCATGCTGCACACATAAACTCCTATCTTTCCTATGTTAAAATTCTCTCATGAGGCAATGCTGCACCCCATCAGTGCAGTTTCACGTCAATATTTGCTCATAAGGCCATACTGCACAAATAAACTCTCAATGTGATTGGCTGTTTCGTTCCCTCTCCCGACCCAAGGCCGAAAAATTGCCGCAATAGTGCAATAATTTTCCAAACCCCTTGGACTTCATTTCAACACGATGCAACAGTTGCCGAGAGGGCTCGTGGGCCTGAAATGTTGTACAACTCCCGTCAATTAATTGCGTGCAATCTTCGGCAATTTTTTCGAGGAGAGAATAGTTGTCCAACTTTTTTGGAATAGTTGTGCAATACTTTTTTCTGCAATTATTGCCGGAAAAAAATCGCTCGTGTAAACGGGCCTTTAGCCTCTGACCCTGCACTCTACAGGAAACAGGGAGAACCTGACAGCCTGAACTAGAAGGTAATGTGGGGAATTCTACTCTTTTATGTTGGCAGCCATGGTGGATGACTTAGTTCCATGTTGATGAGATTACCCGCATTGTGCTTCCTTGAGTTTGTATCATGCTTACTGTGTGTGCTTTTAGTTTTGCCAGTATATATCCGCTTATTAATCCGTATTTTTAACTGTATCATCACAATCCCACCTACGTGTAAGGAGGAAGGCGCGAGAAATCGTGTACAAAATGTTCAAGTATTTCACGAGGAAGAAGAAAGAGGATGATTCGAAGTAAAACGTTAATGAGCACCTCAACCAGAACAGTAGATTGACGTTTTTACATTTTAGCGAATTTTTGAAAAAAATTAAGCTATTGCTCTCGCCTCAAAATTTGTAGAATGTGAATTTTTGAAAAATTTTTATGCAGAAATCCGTTTCAGGCTATTCTGAATCATATTCCGAAGTTTAACGCATTTTTTTATGTATGTATGTATGTATATATGTATGTGTCATTCCAGACGATAACTGTCCGTAGAATTGTGTTAGAAACTTCAAACACATTTTAAAATGTTAAGGACACAAAACGAAAGTTCAAGTTCGTTGGCCAGCATGATCGGATTACATCTTCGGGTTGAAATTTTCAAAAATGTAGTCAAAAATTTCAAAATAGCCTGTTTTTTTGCGATTTGTTGTGCGAAATAATTTTTTCAGCATACTAACATGTGGTATATTCGGAATCAGCGTAAAATTTCCTATAAGAATATGTATCAAGTTTTCAAAAAAGTTGAAAAATCAGTCAAAAATCGAAATAATGCCGTTCGCTAGTTGTAAAAATCGGTAATATTTGCATGAAACATTGTCCAAATTCAGATTGAACTACTCTTATGGAAGTACCCCTGTATAACCAATCCTAGAACCATGCTGTTTAAAACGTAGGTAGTAGGTGCTTAAAAAAAAAAAATAAAATGTAATCACAACTGATGAGTTTACTCTGTGCATGTGTTAATAATTTGATTCCATGTTTGTCTATCAAAATCATAAACTAAAATTTCTCAACACGATCAATAGCGACTGAAATGTCGAAGATTTCTTCAAAAATTCGCTCATGGGGTCATGCTGCATGACTGGACTTTTTTGTTTTGAAATAAACGGGTGGGTAGATTTTTCGGACCATCCATATATTTTCTCCTCCCTTAGCTTACTAATTATTTCTCCTTGAATAAAGGGTTGTAAGTTCTCGGAAATTATTCCGTTTTGGCTTGTCATTTCTGCATTACAATGAGATTCTGAGCATCAAAATAATTCACGGTACAATTCAAAAACGAATTTGATGATATCCGGTGTTTTGAATGTCAAATTTCAATATGGTATTAATATACTGTCGGGTCCTGTGATTGAAATGTCTTGGGGAGTGTTTTTGACTATAGAAATTAAAGAAATCAGCATAACTTCAGGTAGCCCCAATTGAGGGAGTGGAGTGTAGGGATGATATCCTTAGATGCAATGATTCAACTCCGAGGAAGTTCGGTTACACCATACTGGAAAACTTAACTGCCTTCACATTTGGTGACAATCCGTGACTACATTGTGTACCCCAAAATGCAAGCAATGCAATGGAATTTTAGGGGAAAAATCAACTTGAAGTAAGGTATATGACTAACAATTTGTTAAACCGGCTACAATAATCGTCCCTTCCACAATATTACTGTGTCGCTGTCATTTGATGTGATAAGATAGGAAGGTGTGCTTGGGTCCCTATTCAGGAGTAAGATCCGCTAGTAACTTCAATTACACATTTAGGTTGTGTTGTTGTTGTTTAAAATATATTGCTATACATTAATTTCTTCGATCCACAACCTATGACAACTGTGCAGACCCAATGATATTGTCAGGTAACCATAACTATTATGTCATCCACGTAGTAGATTTGAGATGGGCAGGGAATATCGTTGATTGACTGCTAAACAGTAGAGGCTTTGATTCAGGAGTACGAATTTCCAGGGATATAGAGAGCAGAATAAGTCAAGTCATGATCTAAGTATGACTGTATATGGCTGTCAAGGTAGAAGATAAAAGAGGGACTTGTGCTTGTGAGAGAGGGAGCTCTATTTTTGAGTAAAAATACTTGGGATAAAGGGAAAAGGTTAGCATCAACATTTAAGAGGGAAGGTGCAAAAAGAAATAATGAGCTTGGACGAATTAAGTGAAGGGGAGAGAAAACTATTTGATTGGCTGGCAAATGGAAAGACCAGAGGTCAGGGCTTGTGAAATAGAAACTTGAAAAGAATATATGTTTTAGTGAATTATGACAATGTGAGTGTATATGTATCTGTAATGGATAAGAAAAGTGCAAGGTGAAAGGAATTAGTTGGATGAAGTGAAGGGAAGAGAAAGAACCGATTTGATTGGCTGTCAAGCTTTGGGTGTGAGAGGCAAAAGAGGGCAAGGAAAGTAACCTGTAGGGATATTTATTCCTACATCTAAGAGAGAAAAGAGCAAAGAAAACTGAACTTGGGTGGAATAAAGTAAAGGGAAGAGAAGCTATTGAGATTGGCTGGCAATAATTGGAAAGGCAGAAGAGGTTGGGGCCTGTGAAGTAGAAATTTGAGAGGTTTTGGTGAATTATGATAACGTGAGAAAATGAGTATCAACAATTGAGAAGAAGAGTGTAGGGTGAAAGGAGGTCGGCTGGATAAAGTGAAAGGGCTGGAAGTGAGTGGAAGAGAAAGAACTGATTTGATTGGCTGTTGAAGGCAAAAGACGACAAGGGAAGAACCTGTAGTGATATTTATATTTACATTCACGAGTGAAAGTGCAAAGCAAACTGAACTTGGGTGAGTGAAATGAAGGGGGGACACATTACGGATTTGATTGGCTTCTAATCGGAAAGGCTTAAGAGGTTGAGGAAATGTGCTTGTGGAGAGGAAGATACTAAAAGAAACATTCGTTTCAATGAATGGGAACAAAGTTAATTATAATGAGGGGAAATATGTACAATCTAGAGTGAAAGGAATTAGGTCAGATGTAGTGAAAGGCCTAGAAGTGAAGGGGTGACAAAGGCTCAAGAGGTTGAGGAAATGTGCTCGTGGAGAGGAAGATACTAAAAGAAACATTCGTTTCAATTAATGGGAACAAAGTTAATTATAATGAGGGGAAATATCTACAATCTAGAGTGAAAGGAATTAGGTCAGATATAGTGAAAGGCCTAGAAGTGAAGGGGTGACAAAGGCTCAAGAGGTTGAGGAAATGTGCTCGTGGTGAGGAAGATACTAAAAGAAACATTCGTTTCAATAAATGGAAACAAAGTTAATCATAATGAGGGAAAATATCTACAATCTAGAGTGAAAGGAATTAGGTCAGATATAGTGAAAGGCCTGGAAGTGAAGGGGTGACAAAGGACAAGTTTGATCGCTCTTGATCTACCATGAGCAGGTGTTACGTGTGAAAGCCTTCCAAATACGATGCACATCTTGAAAAACAATACTTAAAAAAACACTTCTTTTGTGTTTTCAAAGAACCTCAACACGTTTCAGAATAATAATGGTCGATTACAATGATAGACACATTTACATCTGTAGGTACTTCATAAGGCATTTTATTTAATGTCTTTAATGATTCTTAGGTGGCACTAAATTATCCCGTATAGTGGTCTCAATTTATTTATATTTTTTCAAAGTTTTTCGATAAGATTGTTTCCATTTCCGAATAAATCAAGGGTACATTATAGCCATTATTATTCTTAGAACAATTTTATTCCTTTACTTCTAAAAAGGGAAACCCTTCAACTTTTAAATTGTGTCATACCTCATCATCAAGCATGAGAAACAAAAAACGTAGAAGTGGATATTTTTCTCCTGTTTTACTGTACTTGGTTTTGAATTATCGGACAGCGATTCTATTTTTCTAAAGTCACGGAGTCAATAGCACGGTCAATTTGTGTTCATAGATTTAGGTTCAATGTATATTACGGGGTTTTCTACGGCGAAAAACTATTTATAAGATATTTACCTATATCATTTCGTATGTAATTTCGCTTGTTCAGAAATCAATACCGATTCCAAAATCCATGAAAACGAGGTAAGACACAACTAACATTAAGTATATAACTATTTCCCTTGGTCGTTAAAGGGTTTTTTATGATATTATTTACGTCACAATAAAATCATGTTTTAAATATAATAATGTTTGTGCATGTTTTCTAAGGATAAATCACACGTACAAAGACACACAAGTGCTAAAATGTATTTTCTGTCAAGTCCTATATTGCGACTATACACGTAAAGAGAGATTAACAGTGCACTTTGCTTTTGAGAAAATATTCACTGGAGAAAACCTAAAAATGATGATGTTTTGGCGTCAAATTCGGGTTGAAATATCAATTTGTTTTAGATGTTTGTTTGATTTGTGTTGAATTGGAAAGTAAGGCGTACAAAGACAGAACGCAACTTAAATTGGGAAGAAATCGAGCAATTTGATTCGGTGGTCATCTGATTTTTCTTTCAATCTGGGTCTTGATCAAAATGCATTGCCAAGGATTTGAAATTCAATTTCAACCCTCATTCGACGAACAACGTCAAAAAATGACAAACATTTGCTGAGTTTCTACCGGTAGGTATTGAAGATAATGTTAAGATATTAGATGTAACATGGTGAAACCCAGTGCAGGGATTGAATAAATTACCCGAATCTACATGTAACACGTGTTATACCCCAGTGCAGGTATTAAACAATGTATGTATTACATATAGCAAATGGTACATCCCAAACAAGTATTGGAATACATGTAACACATGGTACTTATCTACCCGAGCAGTATTTCTCTATACTTTCAAAGACATCACATCGAACCTAATTTTGTTCCTGAAAGTTAATAATCGATATTTTTTTTGTACTCCCGTATTGCTGAATATTTCTTGAGCCGAAGTTGAAACAGCGGCGTGCATATTTTCGAATTAATGCTGTCAGTAAATACACTTTTCTCTTTTCTGGTACCACATTCATTTAATGAAAATCAATTTAGGTATTAAGATGGTATATTTCATGATTGAATAGAAATCCTCAGTTGTTTAGATTCAAAGCTGATGTGCATTATCTGAGGGTAACTTTTGGCAGTTTTCAAGTACCAATCTACTCCAGATAAATCAATTTCGGTTCATTTGGACAGTGTTGGGCACATAACCTGTTTTAGCAGTGTTAGTGTAGATCTTTGTGAGATATATTTATATTTGGCTACCTATAGGAATTTTGTGAGATTTTACCTGACTTGGGAAAGTGATGCTAAGAAAGTGAAATGACCTCCCATATCATCCATTCTCAAAATCAATTAAAAAAGAAGAAGCTATATAAAGATCAGATGTAGGGATTGCGAGTCATTTAGATGTATGTAGGGGATTCATTCACGATTTTCATTTGCTACATGTGATAGTTTGTAGCATTCGCAGCGAAGGAAACCAAAATTGACTGGATGCAAGGCATTACCAAACTCACTGTCGTTAGGAGTTGAAATATTCCGATTCGTTGAGATATTCCGATGAACAGATTTCAATTAAGCTGGAATAGGAAGTTTTAATGATTATCAAAGGCTGTTGCCACCAACAACGAGGAGTGTTTGTGAGCACAGACAAATTTATCAACAGGATACATGATTATAACCAAACTCGCAACAGACAATAAAAGATGCAATCCCCATAGATGTCTGTCTGTTGAAAGATACTTTTCATTGCTAAATGTAGCGATTATTATGTTGGAATAGAATGAATTTCATTATTTTTCCAGCTTTTGCTACCAAAATATGGGAAGTTCAGTAATTTTATGAGGACAAGAAACCAAATAATGATAGGTATGAACGTCAACCCCATGAAGATGTGTGTTAAAAAAATTATCAACGATGAATGTGATTCACAGTCATAGCTCTATACAATACATAATCGATCATTAGATATTTTTGGGGTATCAGATATTTTAAACACGCTGAAAAAGGGTTGACATTACATATTGTCTGCGGTTTGTTTATAAAATTATGAGAATCTAGGGAATATATGAAGTGAACAACGGAGACCATGACTACTAATACTTCAGCATGATCAAACACGGAAAGGTGAATCATCAACTTTCCCAGCAATTCTCGACCAATGCACAGAAGGGCAGATGACCTCAAAGGTTAGCAAAAACTCAAAAGTGAAAATCACATCAGCAAATGTTGATTAGTGTTGTAAACATCCTAATTAAATGTTTGAACAAGTACCTAATAGTTGTGAGCTGTACAAAGGTGATAAAGTCAGGAAGTTGAGGTATCATCAGAGAAGCGATTTTGGAAAAATGGATTTTTCCTCTCAATTCGAGTTTTTTGGTGAGCAATGGAGTCACCACTAACGGATAGAATTATAGAACTATAGATATAATTTTAATGAAAACGGTCATATATCTTTATATCAGATTCAACCTGTTCATAAATGGAAGGTGTTTTCATTACATACCATTCCAAAAAGCCCCGACTTGTTACATTCATTCTGGGTTTGCTACAAGTAATACAGGCAATTCCTCAAGAATGCCCGTAAAAAGAACTATTTTTAGAATTAAAGAATTTTGAAGTTAGGAAGGTTCATTCAAGAGAGCTCGAAGTTTTCTTCAACTTTTGAGGTCATTTGCCCCACTAAGTGATGGAAAAATACATTTAACGAGACTTACACTTGTATAATTAATTTATTTCCCATTATTTTTTAATAAATAACAATAAAATATGTTGATTTCATCACATAAAATTAATTGGGTCTATATTACCAACCTTGGAGACCGAACATGGACGTAAGTTCACGAAGTTTACCAAGAATTTTGTCACGTTCAATACGAACAACCTCTGCCAATATTTGATGTTTGGAATGTGTCTTGCGTGTAATGATTTAAAAAAAAGTAAAATAATGATAAAAGAAGGAAATTTCCAACCCAAATGTTATAGATTTGTGAGCATAATTGAAATTTCTCTACCTGAGTAAAAGGGGATTTCAAATAACGGAAAACGAATCATTCGGTTATCACAACATTGGATATATTTATAAGAATGGAGGTGGTCATGGATATTCCTTATAAATTTATAGAAATACGTAATATGGACTCGTTTTTTACTCGTGATCGCATAGAAACTTACCAAATGTTACCCACAAGCTCGATGTAAGGGCGTTTAACAAATATTGTAACACTGACGTAACTGAGAAAGTATATTCAACCGGAAAAAATCACAATTCAACAGTACGGAACTTAAACGAGGTACGAATTTTTCACAAATTCGTACCCCAAATCACAAAAGAAAGTGCCAAGTTTTTAAAAACAATAACAAATGAGAACGTAACTGAGATAATGTAGACAAGAAATAACTGATATAGATATTGTATGAGTATACAAAATGTAAAGACAAAAAGCTTAACTAGGTACAGTAGACAATAATGAACCTACAAAAGAGATAACACAATAAACAGAATCAGGCCGTGAGGGACCTTTTTGATCAGCTGTTTTATATACAAGTTACTGGGGAAGAAGAAGAAGTCACTGTCAAGAGACAATATTGACAACTGTCAAACTGTGACGATGTTGTCAACGCTGTCAAACTGTGAAGATGTTGTCAACACTGCCAAACTGTGACTAGCCCCCCATTTTATTAATACTCAAAGGTCAAACTGTGACAATGCTGTCAACAAAACTGTCAAACTGTGACAATGTTGTCAACGCTGTCAACATGACGAAATTCCTATTTAAAACAATGGTAAGGTGTGAGATATTGCACTTTAGAGGAAATCGATTCAATTTACACAGTTTTAATCAAGACTAAAACAAGGGATTGTATACTTTTTTTGTATTTTTCTTGCGTAGGTACAACGAAATCGAGATGAAAATACACCGTATCCTCCTAAAGGCCCCTCAAAAGCTGCCTATACATACAGTAGATATACCACCATACTCGAAATAATCACCCTGTAGTAAAAAATATACAACAAAAAAAACCTTATCAAGTGTATATGTACAATCCTTTGAAAGTTATTTCCTTGTTTTAAAAATTTTAAATTCAATTATTTCTCATGATTCAATACAAAATATATATGCTCACTGATTTTTTTTTTGGTTTTTTAGGTTTTCTTAATTCTTTTGTTATCCATCTTTGAAAATATACACACACACACTAACCACATTGTTTTGTATGGGTGTTACAATTAAGTATTTAAAATATATGATTTTAAATGGCACACAATTGTCCCACTAAATTCTATTTTTTTTTCTTTTTTTTTCCTATTTTTTGTTTTGTTTTTTTGTTTTTTAATGTGATATAAGACGTAGAATAAACAAGCGTATTATGTTGCGGCTAAAAATACATCAGAAGGAAGACTCAATCGGAATATTTACAATCGTTATTTCCTCATAATGGGACTAAGCCAAAGGGTCATTTTTATATATAATTTTGGTGTTTATGTCACGTTGTAGTATGTTTGAATTGAAAAAAGCACAGTCAACGGTAATTATGAATGATATAATTCATATTCAGGAATGATATAATTTAATTATGCTGTTTTTTAGAGCCAAGAATATTCTGATTTCTCGAATTTCTTGTTTATACGTCTCTATGAGCTTAGATTTCAAAATGAGCTCATATTTAGAAATTATCTAGCATTTTTATTTTCAAAACTTACAGGTCGCGTGCAATACAAGATATTACGAGTGCAAGTATAGCAAGTTGGACTTGCCCATTGTCAACAAAAATCGTTTAAAACCATATCGCTTGTATCATTACAACAAAAATATACTAACTGCATTAAATTGTGTTAGGTATTCACACTCGTTGTCGTTATCATAACGAGAGAACATATCGAAAAATGATGTCACGTCCAACTAGGTACTATAATTGATAATATTGGATGGATAATGGACCAGTACCCAATGAAAATTAATATACATTAACGTATTAATGGAATACAAGCAATATGTGATTGTTCAAATCGTAATGCATATAGCGTTAATTTGAAAAATAGTTCATCTATGTCCGATCGCGATAGGTGAGCCGAAATATGAAGAATTGTGACTTGTGCTGACATAAACTACCACGATAACGAAATATAAGTAATTTTTAAAGCTACCTTAAGTATGTACAAATTCTTGATTTTTTTTTGTTGGAGAGATCCTTATTTTTTTCTCATTAAAAATAGTTTTTAAAGCAAAAACGACGAACGAAAAACCTTATACGTAGCCGTGGAGAATTTAGAGACTCGAAAAACTTAACGATCTATACACAATTCTGGAATGACTCGACTATTTACAAGAAGAGAAGATTCAGGGTTTCCGGCGACAGTAAGGAGATCGCAGCTTTTTACGGCCTGAAAAAAAAAAAAGAAGAAATGATTGATAATATTGAAAAACGGTACAATTTATTACGTAAAGGTTTTGAAAGCGGTAGATAGTAAAGGTATTAGATAGCGTTTATCCGTGTGGATGATACTAGTGAGGCAGAATTTCAGGTTTCAAAAATCAAATGAAACCTTTTGACATTTTCATGTCTTTGCCCTGGCACATTGCACAAAAAACTGTCACGTAACGTAACGTAAATATTGACAATTGTAGTGGATTTAAATATGTTTTACTTGGTGTAGGTAGACCAAGTGGGACATTTATATTCTGATTATGCGGGTTAGTCCCTGGGTTATTCCTGTAAGGAATGTGAGCGAAACCGTCAAGGTCAGCTTGCTTGGCGGGATGAACTGAGAGATAGTTCGTGTTGCAGCCGCGTGGAGCACTGGGCTCGCATAGTGGGTGCTGGGTTCGATCAGTTTGGTACTGAGCCGTTTTGTAATATTCCGGCCTAAGATTTATATCTGTAGGAGGAATATGTTGAGCTTGGTTGAGGTACTGAAAAGTATCCTTTGTTTTTTGTACATTTGGAGTGTATTTGACACTCGGATCGGCCGGGTAGCCTTGTGTCGAATATCGTGGATATTTGGAAATCTTTGTCGAATCATAATGATTGACTTCAGAGCGGGTCTGAAAGGTATCCTCGAACTTTTGTATAGGTGAGGCTTGATCTAACGTTTCCTTCGTGAATACGTTAGGTGAGAAGGCGATCTCGTCGCGAGGATCGAGCCTTGAGCCGTCGCTAGGAACAGCGGACTGGCCGGGCAGCGGGTAGGTAGCGCTGCGTGGGCTAAGAGGCCCGGCCGCGCCGTGTTCTACCTCCCCTTGCATGAGGAAATAGGACGGCCGACGTTCCATCGAAATATCCGAGTTATTAGCTCGTTTTCGATGCCTCTATGTATAGAAATAGAGGGTTTAGAAGGTGGACTCGCTTGACAGAGCTTCTTTCCTTTGCTCGGATGTCAGGGTCCTACCTTGTAGTCTTGAAAAAGACTTCCTTGGACGGTAAATTAGAGCGTATGAGCTGAGTAATTTACCGGCGTGCCCACAGCGGTCGGTGACGAGCCTAGTGCTACGAAACCCGGGCGACACGACTAGGAACGTCCCAGCGGGCGTACGATCTAATGAGAATATCAAGAGATGTACCGGGTGGCGTCCTGACAGAAGAACTACGTTGGGCAATGAGCAGGATGAATAATCACTGGACTCGTAGATGCCAATGCGAGATCTGTGTGGAGAGAAGGTAGGCCTTGTAGAAAGCAGTAGGAAGCCGTTCTTGAGATGAACTCGGGAGCAGAAGGTTCGTCAGCGTAGAGCGTGTAGAAATCTTCGTACTTCGAGGTGTAGTCGTCGAGAGCGGAGAGTGGAATGAATTCAGAGGGCTCCGAGCGGGGTAATTATAGGGAGGTGGCCGCCTCCTGCCGCCTCCTGATTGGTCCGCTTAATTTCGTTAATTCGACTGTGTAATCTCATTGGTTCGCACATTGTTTTCTCAGTATCTGCGAGTATGATAGCTGAGCTGGTCCTCCGGGGTGGTTTCCCCACGTCCGTCGCTGCGACGGGGTCCCCGGGGGTGGCTTACGAGCGTCCGTCGCGGAGCCGACGACCTTGAGTTTAGACGGGGACCTCGGGTGCTTTCTCTGCGTCCGTTGTTCAGACGGGGTCCCCGGGGTGGCTGCTGGACCAGAGGTGGTTGCTTGCCGCCTCTTGGTTGGTTCGCCTATTGTCTCTCGTGTAATCAGTGTTTCTGATTGGCGAGTAGGCTTGTTTGAATTGTCCTTGCTAGTTTTAGAGGACGTTTGATTTTCTGTTTGAGTTTTCTCGTTCAAGGCGACTTGGTTCGAGATACTTGTCGCATCTCTCTCGCCCAGTAAGTGTCTAGGGAGGTCGCCTTGTATATTATTAGTTAATATTTCACTTTTGAGAGAGAAATTCGTATTTTCTCTCTGGTGAAATATTTTGTTTGACGGAGTTATAACTCGACGTCTTATAAATATTTTTGTGTTGTGTCTACCTCTTTTTGGTAGCCCTGAAAAGGGCTGTTGAAAAGAGGGGGTTTTTTTCACCACAACGATTTCCGCTTACAATCGAGTCGGTGCTAGGGAAATGGTACTTCGTCGTTTTTCATCCCAAAAAATTCGTTGACCATTCGTTCGAATGCTCTCGATTTATCCAACCATATTATGTTTACTACTGCGAAGTGCGTGGCCAACAAGCTGAGTTATGAGCAAGGTTATTTGAATAATTGTGTACACTCAGGTGATCATTCTCAATAATTGATATTGTGAACATGATTGCCACCGCTTGTTAATTTCTGATGATTTCATTGAGCTGGTGTTTCGATGATTTGATTCATAGCAGGTGATCCAAATATTGCGAGAACGGTTTGATTTGTGAAGCGGTGGTTAAATCATTTTAATAGGTAATTTCTATGCTTTACACTCTAGGAAGCTGTAATTTCTTATGTAGCCTCTTTAGGACATTGACTTGACGATGCCCAGGGTCCAGATCAGATGAGTGGCTTTTGAAGCTAATTTCTATGTTTTACACTCTAGGAAGCTGTAATTTCGTATGTAGTCTCTTTAGCACATTTACGTGACGATGCCCAGGGTCCGGATCAGCTGAGTGGATCTTAAAGCTTGCATACGAGTCTGCAGGGGGGTAGGTGATGTAGCTCGAATTCAATGAAGTACCCACTGGTGTCGGAACAATGAGTCAACACGATCGCGAATTCAATTAAGTACCCACGGGAGGGCGGTTTCTCTTATGGCCCATTTAATTGATTTGTACGCCCCGCCGTGCGATGCACGGGTGAGATCTGCCTAGTAATAAATACAATAAGAAAACACACATGAAAATGTCCCAATGTGTTGCAGACTCGTATGCAAGCATTTCAAGCTGCTTTGTCTTTCTTATGATTTCATAATGGAAGAAGTACAAATTAGCTACAACTTTATCTGTAGTTTAATTCTTTCACTAGAAACAGATGTAGTAAAAGAAGGAAGGGAACTTGGAAGTTTTTTTTTTTTTTTTTTTCTATTAAATGAAACTTTGTACCGACCAAATGAAACCTCGTTCAAATCAAATGAAACCTCCCACACGACACGAGACATTCCAAACCCGACGCGAGCACCTCCCACCATACTGCCTTTTCCCCTCCGTTTGTTTCCCGCTGGGTAACAACCGAACAGCTGACCCGTACTATCACTTATCTTATTGTTTAGGTTCTATTTAGATTACAGTACTTTGACATGTGTGTTTAGTTTATATGTAGGTACTTTTAATTATATGTTATATATGTAGTTTAAATTACTTTTATTATATGTTCCTCCGCATGTATGTTCCTCCGTTTCAACATGCTATTTTGTTACCGTTGCACATACCAAACGAAGAGGAAATTCAATCTTGGCACATAGAATCTTGGCATGGTTCAGACAAAAGTCAACTCGCCAAACAATGAATTTTTTATGTTCAGGAAAATTTCTTGAGTTTTATCACTCGTTTACTGTGATTTTACTTTACTCTTTTCTAAGTCACTCTCTCTTCTAAGTCAGTCTCTAAGTCACATGGAAAATGAGTGGTGGTAATTTATTGTTCCTCCTACGTAATAAAATAAAAGCTTTATTGTTCTATTAATTCGTCATTTTGCATCAATTTCATTTTCCCTACTCCATTTGAAATATGTGTTCAGATAAAATGAATCAAAAGGTTGAAGATAGCAATAAATTTTATAGTTAAAAATGTTAACGTAAAAAATTGCTCTAATTTCAAAATTTAAGAACTCGAGAAATTGCAAAAAATTCGTTGAACGAATTTTCTTTTATAATTTAATGGGAAACTTTCATGTGTTGGAATTTCACACTTTTGACCCCAAATTCGGATTCAGCACACTTGAAAACCATCTACTACTAATTAGTAGCTCAAAATACTGTTTAGCCTGGCCAATAAACGGGTGATAAGATCACGCAAGTAGTAATGCAAGAGAGCTGAAGGTTCCTTCAGACAGGTGAGGGCCATGACGTCATCGAGCTAATGAATTACAAGACCCGTATTACTGATCTGATACCCACCGTACAGCTACTTTTTGGAAAGCTCTCGTTAAGATCTATCTATATCTATTAAGCAAATAAAAATAACCATGCAAATTCTGCATTGTTTTATTACCTTTTCATTTTTATTTTAAGATTAAAATATTCATTAAAACGAGTTTGTCACCCTGGAAATTTGAACATTACCAGGCAAATTAGCTTCATGAAAGTATTTAAATTTGAACTTATAAGGTGCATGCTGAAAAAGTCATGAGTTAAGGTATACCTTCATAAATGAATATGAATTAGAATTAACTCGGAAGTTCATGCTGCTTGACTGAAACTTTTAAAATCATGATCCTAATGTCTTACGTCAATCTGAAAGATATGAAAAAAGCTTTAAAATACTGGCGTTCAAGTTCGATTTACTATTTGTTTGTACATTTGACAATAACTCCCTGCAGTTACGGATATTTACGAAGGTTGGCAACGCTGAGCGGTTGCTTTGTAGGGAGGAACATGTTGGAGTGGGAGGTGCTTGCGTCGGGTTTGGAACGTCTCGTCCCACGCAACACTTTTAACATGGACATGTTTTTGGGCTGGGGGTCATTATAAAATTTGCGTAACGACACCAAAATTTGTGACGACCCGGCACTTTAGATTATTATTAACTCGAAAAGTGAAGGCTAGGTAGAATTTCTATTGATTTTTCACGTACAACCAATGAGTTGCTAGGGAAGAGTAACTCCCATAGTTTTCATAGTAGGAAAATCGTTCGCCACTTTTGGTTTATTATTTCCACCCTCAAACTTTGTCACTTTACGTGCGTCACTTTAAGGTGCGTAGAATCCAAATTTGAAATGTCCGTCCGCCGTTCGGGCCATAAAAGGCCTTAGAATCGACTTAAAAAATCTGTTCTTTCGCACATAGACTCCACTTGGGGTCTAGTTGGTCCTAACTTCTCGCCAGCTCGATCGCTCCACTCTCATGGGTGCTATGAGCCAAAAAAAGGTGAAAAAGTGTCTTTTTTTCGTGTATTTCAAGTTGTGTAGGAATTGGAGATTTTTATGAGTGAAAAGAAAATGTTAGCTATTAATTTTATGGAAAAAAAGTATTCTAAATGATACTCTTCTATTCAAAAAGAGATTTTGGATTTTAGGCTATTTTTTGCAATTTTATAGATTTTTTAAAACAAAATTTAATGAAGTTCAAGTTTTTAGCATAATTTTGTACATAAATGTTTGAATGTTCTATTTCATAGTTGATAAACTTTATTTGACCAATCTTATGCTAAAAAATATCAATTTAACAATTCTTAGCCATTTTCAGTGATTTTGTCAGCACATTTTTTGAAATTTGACCAATTAGATGATATCAATATACAGTATAGGTAACACTTTTACGTGTTGGAAATATGACTTGGTAATAAATTGTTTTGTTTATCAACTATATTAAAAAGCGTAAATTAATAATTATGGACCAGAGATCTACGTAGAAGGGCTTTCTAATACATAAATAATAAACCTTTGTGTAATAATTTGCAGCGTTTTGGAATGCTTTAATTTTATCACAACATCTCATGACCTATAAGCCATTGTAGTGTCAAGGAATGCTGATTTATTACTCTAAGTTATAAACTAATATTGTTTAATTACCATAATGGAATAATCTTGTGAAAAGAAGGCACTACATGGTTGGTATACAATTGAGTAGTAGGTACCTACTGGTAAGCAGTAGGTACTAGACATATCCATGATCTTTTGTTTTTCCCACAAAGAGAGAAATTAATCTTGATCCAGGGGAAAGGGTTCTCATTATTTCCTGGCTTCGCTTTGAGTCCCTCAGTTTTCTGGCCAGTTTTTGAGACTTCGTCTCTCAATCCACCGTTTCCATGTGATTTTGATTGATATATTGTAAGAAAAAGGAAGAAGAAACTGCAAAGAGAGATGACGAGCGGTGGAGGTGCGGTATTACGTTGCAACATGACCCGCCCACACTAGTTTCATTCATCCGGAAAAACAGCCAACAGACAGATTGGCTCAATATTGTTCCTCCAATTCTCAATTCCTCTGAAGTTTTGCCACCCCAAACTTTGGATTTGTTTGGTCTGGAGGAAAGTTACAGAGGTTTGTTATAAAGATGCGTCCACATTATGCGGGTCGAGGGTGGTCACTCCGTAGGATCTGTAAGAATCCACTTAGCGTCCACACTATAAGAGTAAGCTCCGATGTACGAGGGTTGTCCAGAAAATAAGTTCCGTTTTGATCTGTAGGGTGGTAGGAGTGGCTTTTGCCAAATCTGGTAACACCGCTCGAAAGAGGAGAGGTGGGGGAATAGAATGAGAGGTGGGTGACCTCAGTCGGTCAGTTACCAATGTCAGGGCACGTAGTTGAAATGGAGACCTCCACGTCGTGTCCCGCCACCTCGATCCCCGTTCCCTCTCGAGTTGTTGTGCGCGGAGTGATTCAATTTCTTTATGCACAGGGTTTCAAATCAGTTCAAATTCACGAACAGCTCATTTCTGTTTATGGAGAAGGTGTAATGAGTGAGTCAATGGTGAGGAGATGGGTACGTGAATTTAAGGCGGGAAGACATTCACTTGAGGATGAAAGTGGGAGAGGCAGACCCTCAGTTGTGACGGACGAAATTGTCGCAGAAATCGACAATGCAGTTCGCAAAGATCGTCGTTCAATCCTGGATGAACACCACCTGAGTTTCCCAGACATCTCACGATCCCTCATCCATGAGATCGTCTCGGAAAAACTTGACTTTCGGAAAGTTTGCGCTCGGTGGGTCCCTAGAGAGCTGACGCCCCAACAAAAGGAACAACAAGGCGCAACTTTTGGATGAGTTTGGTTGGGATGTTCTGACCCATCCACCTTACAGTCCCGACTTGGCCCCTTCAGACCAAAACCTGGTCCTGGACGAGAACGTTTCACAAGTGACGAGGAAGTGAAAGAAGCTGTCACGAAGTGGACCAAGGAGGTAGCGGCAAGCTTTTATGAGGAAGGAATTTCGAAGCTCATTTCGCGATATACCAAATGTATTGACGTCGCCGGGGATTACGTGGAAAAATAGTACATATTATGTTCGACTACAATACCTGTAAGTTCCAATTTTTTTCAATAAAAACTTGATTTAAAAAAAGAAAATGGAACTTATTTTCTGGACGACCCTCGTAAGATTTAATTTCGTCTGCAATACTTACTGGTCAATGACTACGCCGGGCTCATATTTGATGCTTGTGTCTTGAGGGTCGTAGAAACCGGCCAAATAATAGACCTCCTGGTTGTCGTAAACCGGCCAAATAATAGACCTCCTGGTTGTCGTACACCGACTCAAGGGCAACTTCTTTCCGGTCGACTCGAGATTTGAACTCGGGGAGCGAAACAACTTCGCAGCGGTGGGAAATCGTCTGGACGTCGTTGCTGTCAGTGTGAGGCGATTTGAAAAGAGCTCCCTGCGACAAGAAACAACAATCAAGTATTACTTCAAACGTCTCCGTAATACAACTCTCATATTTGATGAGAAACATTCAAGCATCAATCATCATAACTACCTAACTGATCAGAGTATTTTGCTTAAGTAAGGGCTATGGGTGATATTCTCGAGACTTGGACACTAGCGCATCCTTACATCGAGGCAAGGCGAAATCGAATTATTTCACCTTGTTGTCATGGTGACGAGTAAACATATGCGAAAATGCGCCATTTGTAAGCTCAGCTGGACAACAGCATAACATAGTCTCACCTAGTTCCGAGTCAATATTTTCATTATTTGTAATATGCAAGGTGAAAAATTGTATGCAAATGACATCAAGTTATTATCAGGTGTTGACCTCAAACGCTACGAACGCAAGATTTATTCTCTGGGGTAGAGATCCAAATGAAATGTGTGTTGGGGAGTTGACATACAAGTGTTCTAGATGATCCAGACTTCAGCCGCAAAGATGTTGTGGATTACCTATCTAGTTTTAGAACTGTTCTTTGAATCAATTGAAACTAAAAATCTTTAGAGTACTGTGAAAGTGGTCTTGTGAAAGGATGTGTTATGAGAGCTCTGTTTTGCGGGAATAGTAAGTTGTAGGTATCACATGTGGTAAGGTAAATACCTAGAGGTAAGTTATACCTACATACTTTCCGTATATTACTACTTGTTCATGTAGGTACTTTATTGATCAAAACGAAAGTAGGTACCTAATTATCGTTTTTGTCCATAAAATTTGCGTAACTGCAAAACTCGGGCAATAACTGCACTGCCAATGCCGTCTTTATGAAATCTTACCTTCAGATAAATGCATTTCAAGGTTTTTTCCTTGCAGCAGGTTTTTAATTCATGTTGCATATTCCCTGATTCGATATTTGACAAACTTGCTAATCGGCGGTTGTATTCGTCGGCAAAGCAACGACCCACCTACTTTGTTTAGGCACTTTAAACCAACAGCAAATCTGGTAGGACGTACGTAACTACCTAAGTAGTTTCGTTTCTTGGTGTAGCAACAACCTGCCTTGTTTATTTTGACAAACTATCAAATCTCTCCTTTTATTCATTCAATATAACAAGTAAAGCTTCCTCAGTAAAGCATAGTACCTACTACGAACTTATAATAAAACGCTGATGAAGCTACCTGAGCAATGGCTAGGTACCTACACAGCAGTACAGACACCTGAGGAATTTTCAATAATCTTTTCTTTACTATTTTTCAGGTTAATTATTCTCAAAGCCTAAACGAATGAAGTTCTTTAGTTTTCTGACACTGATTAACTACTATAGTTAGTAGGCTCCTAGTCCAAATAAAAACTCGTTCACGTTAGATTAGTATTGTTGGCAACAATCTACAATCAATTGAGGAGCTGACATGGAAAACGAGTTAAGTCCAAAAATCCAAAGAACATTTTTTTTCGTCGAAGTGCAAGTTAACAGTCACGCCAACGGCCTTAGGTCCTCCCGTCCTTGCTAGATCGCACCCTGAATAAATGTGTGACCTTTACATGGAGAAGAGATTATGTCCAAAAAAATCTGATAAGAGTTCAGAGGGAGTTCCTATGAAATTTGATTTTTGGACTTAACTCGTTTCCCATGTCAGCATGATTATTATAACATTTAGTCGAATTGAAGCTTTGTATTGCTACAATATTATACTTTTTCAAAACAAAACTGTTGAAAAATGGCCTCATAACCACGAATTATGTTGACGTGAGACGGCAAACTTCTTGTGAGAAATAGGTTGGTTGAGTTGCGATTCATTGACGTAGGGTGGTATCATGGCCGACTTTGGCTGAAACGCGAACCTACTCCAGGCGTGACGTCACGAGAATATGGGCCATACAGTCCAGAAGCAGCAGTTTTTGAAGTTGTAATAGACTTGCAATAGGAGGCTATAGAGTTGTAGTAGGAGGCTGAAATTTTGAATAGATCAGCTATAGGCCTGCTGTGTATGATTGACAAAGTGAAGACTACACAGATCAGCTAAGTGAGCTCGGGAGCATTTTCTCTCCTAAAAGACCTAGAAGGAAGTAATTTGGTCTGAAGCCTCAGTATGCATGCTGAGGACGATTGACAAAGTGGAGGAACCACCCAGATCAGCTGAGCGAGCTCGGTAGCTCATTTCACTCTCAATAGACCTAGGAGGATCATTTCTCTCCTAAATGACCTAAGAGACTGAAATTTGGTATGGAGCTTCTATAGGCCTGTCGTGTCCTAGTGAAAAAGCGAGGGATCACCCAGATCAGCTGAGAGCTCGGTAGCTCATTCCTCTCCTAATAGACCTAGGAGGCTGAAATTTGGAATGATCATCGCCTATAGGCCTGCTGTGTACGATTGACAACGTGAAGACTACACAGATCAGCTAAGTGAGCTCGGGAGCATTTTCTCTTCTAAAAGACCCAGGAGGAAGTAATTTGGTATGGAGCCTCAGTAGGCATGCTGAGGACAATTGACAAAGTGGAGGAACCACCCAGATCAGCTCAGTGAGCTCGGTAGCTCATTTCACTCTCAATACACCTAGGAGGCTGACATTTGGTTTGGAGCGTCTATAGGCTGCTGTGTACGATTGAAAAATTGAGGGACCACCGAGATCAGCTGATTGAGTTCGGGAGATCGTTTCTCTCTTAATTGACCTAAGAGACTGAAATTTGGTATTGTGCCTCTATAGGCCTGCTGTTCGAGTGACAAAGTGAGGACCCACCCTAATCAGCTGAGTGAGCTCATTTCTCTCTTAATATTTGGAGGAAGCTGAAATTTGGAATTTAGCAACGTAACTACGAGAGAAAACATGATGCATGATTTTTATTTATTGGTTGCAACAGAAAATCGACAATATTTTTATTAGATTTTTGGATTCTAAGCATCTTGAAACGTAAACCGACAAATTTTCAGGGAAGGCCAATTTTTTTGTTTTTTCTTGGTCGGTTGGTTCGGTTTGGTTTGGGGAAGTTCAATTTTTTTGTTTTTTCTTGGTCGGTTGGTTTGGCTTGGTTTTTTTGTTTTTTCTTGGTGGTTCAATTTTTTGTTTTTTCTTGGTCGGTTTTTTTGGTGTTTTTCAGATTTGTCCACCATATTACTTTGATAACGATTAGTGTTTTTTGGGGCTCCTTGACAATTTTTTCTGTTGATTTAAATAATCTAATTATTTGAAGTTTGTTTCAAGGTTGCTATTGTTATCTTCAGAATATTTCCACATTTCACATCATAATAGCCATTATTGTGAAAAGTTAACACTCAAAAAACCTTGGGACAAATTAATTATTGTACCATAGAACACCTCGTTTTCATTTTTTTTTTTTTTTCGTCTTTATTTTGAATAATATTCAAATATCGCAGTTTTAAAAGAATTTTGCATCTCATCCCAGAACCCAAGATGCCTTTCACAAAAAGGCCTTTCCATCCTCAAATTGGTGTTTCATTTTCCCCAAAAGTTTCTTCCGTGGGGCAAGTGCGTTTCATCAAAAACCACATGAAATTACCAGGAAAATAAGAAAATCAAGGTCTTGAAGCCTAGTTTCCATCCAGAACCTCTTCTTCAACCCCCACGCACAACCGCACGCGTCTCCCAAACCACAGTCCTATCTTATTCTACAAAACTCTGGAGTCTTCAAATTCTCTCTCACGCAAACCTCATTCCCCAACCGACAGCGAATCAGAGGACAGCCAACAAGTGGATGAGTTTATTGACCATTTTATCAACTCAGGAATTCATGTTAAGTTGCTAAAAATTATCTATTTTGCGGCGTTTTATTTTTCATTAACAATTCATTTTAAATTATACCTAAAATCTACCTACTTTGGTTCATTTTATTTTGACATGGATATAGGTAGATGTCTTTTGGCTGGGGGTCAAGGAATTTTTCGCGACACTTTTTTTTCTCCACACAAAATGCAACGCTCCGGCACTTTAGATTATTATTAACTCGAAAAGTGAAGGCTAGGTAGAATTTCTATTGATTTTTGACGTACAACCAATGAGTTACTAGGGAAGAGTAACTCCCATAGTTTTCATAGTAGGAAAATTGTTCGCCACTTTTTGGAATGCTCTCATTTTATCACAACATCTCATGACCTCTAAGCCATTGTAGGTAGTGTTAAGGAATGCTGATTTATTACTCTAAGTTATAAACTAATATTGTTTTGTAACCATAATGGAATAATCTTGTGAAAAGAAGGTACTACATGGTTGGTATACAATTGAGTAGAAGGTAGGTACCAACAGGTAAGCAGTAGGTACTAGACATATCCACGATCTTTTGTTTTTTCCATCAAGGGAGAAATTAAATCTGGTGATACTTACTGTGGTGAATTCATCACACACATCGTCGGTCTTTTTCAAGGCCACCAATTACTTTACAAGACATCGGGCTGCCTCCGAAATCTAAGGAGATAGCTCTATACATATTTCAAGCGGCCGTCAGGAGAAACAGAAATTCTCACTGACACCCAGCTAAACGCCCTTGAAATATAACATTATAAGCAACAATCCAATCAGGGTGTTGTATTATATCGATCGGCCAATCAGAAGCTTTTGACCGTGACATTGAGAAAAAGTACACGAGCCAAAGGCGGGCGAAACAAGAGCGCTCTAGAGAGAGAAGGAGGAAACAGCCACCTCCACCAAGCGAGCCAATCACAGCACGCCTCCGCCGACGGGAGGGGTATAAATATAGCCCCCCTGGGCCCTGTAGCTCATACCGATCCAGGCAGCCGACTCGAGAAGAACCTCCTCTAAAAACAGAAGATCTTCTCAGGAACAGCAGTAGCGATTTTACTCCACTGGCGTTCTACAAGGCAGAAGGAGGTTCTACCTATCATCTACCAGCGAACTTCCAGATCTTCAGACGGGCGCAGACAACACTTTGTTGCTCTCCCCGTTCAATAAGACCTCGGCCCCGGGTTGTCTCTTGGCAACCGTCTTGAGGCCGTAGCGGCAATCAAGAAAGCCACCGGCTTGCCGTTTCGAAACCTTCGTGGAATTCCCGGCTTCTCTGCGAAAGATTTATCTTTCGTGCCTGGTTGAGTCCCACGCCGTCGCAGCTCGCTGAATTCGCCAAAAGGGGCCTCACCCTGCGTCGGCTGAGCGCACGGGCAGTAAACAGATCGCTGTCGTTGCCTTTGGAGGCTTCACCTCCGCACCGGTCGAATTGTACTGCACTACCTGCCTTTTTCAAGGCAAACAGGCTTTTACGTGACCATGGAAGAACTAGCGGACTTTCTAGGATGGTCAGTGATAACAGAGGATCATTTCCCCTCGGATATTAAATCCTCTGTACGGGCCCGCTCACTCTCGTGTGAACACAGTGCCCCTCAGTGCGAAACCCCAGGCGTTTCCGAATCACTGCTAGCATCTCGACATAGGGACGCTTCAGTCGCATCTTCGCCCGACATGCAAGGTGCCGCCTCCCTGGCGAAATCGACTCCACAAGTCCCATACGCCTTTCGGCCAGAACCAATTGATAGATCTGTTCATACAGGCCATCCTCAATTCACGCAGTCCTTCCAGGACCATGCAGAGTATGATAAGACCTTCCAACACCAGGGGTACTTTCGGGAACATGAGGCCTACAACTCAGTAAACCAAAGCACAGCTTCTCAACGCTCGGAAGTAGGAAATTCTTCCCATGACACACCGGTTACTTCCCGAGCTCAATACACACGGGTACCTGAGATGGTTCCTCATACTATACCTCTTTCTGACCTAAAAAGTACTAACCCCTTTAAGAGTACTTTACAGTACCACGGAATCTCCACCATTCAAGGTCAAAGCCCAGGTTATTCAGCCCCAAAAACACCTCCACAAGAAAACACTTCTAGCGTCCAACTCCGCTCTCTTCTGAGCGAAATCTCGGGTCTCAATACCCGGCTAGGATTACCTACACCTAATTTAACATATTTAAATTCTCCATATAGGACAAATCCGCATAATCAGTACTTACTGTATTATTTTTCGGGTAGAAAGTTGAAAACGCACTTGCCCCACAATACGTACGCACTTGCCCCCTGTTAGGGGGCGTTGTTTGAATGCTTCTAGGTTTTCCGTAGTTCTTAATGAATTACTAACATCAATTCATTATATCCACACGTTTTTGACGTAGAAATGTCTGGGGAATGTGATAAAACTGTAGTCATTATTTAACTTGTAGTTTGAGGGAAATGGTAGCATCACAAAGTCAGATTTATGAAAACCGGGTACGCACTTGCCCCCCCTGACCCTACAATTATTAAAAATCAATATTTTTATGTTGAGGATATGAGAAAGCTATGCGCCACTCCCAACTCGGCATACGTTTAATATATATATATACCCATGATATATATATAATTTGATGTTTCTGTGACTAGTGAGACTATAAATTCAGGATTGTAGAATGACCAGTCTAGTCTTGAGTTTTATGTTCTTTATTGCGACGTTTCAACCCAGGATCTGGGTCCTATTCATGCATAATTATCTAGAAAGAATAGACAAGGGATCAGTAGGTATTCCTTATTATCACTAAAAATAGGTCTGTAACAGTATGATTTTTCTATGATAAGGACAATTTTCTTGTTTTTCCCTACCGCCATCTTGTTTTTTCCTACCATATTGTAAGACTGGCTTCACCAACAACGTGTGTTGATTAATTATATTCCGTATGTGAATATGTATATGAAAATAAGTCATTCCAGCACTTTGAGTTCCAGTACATCAATATAATATGTAAGTTGTAAGAAAATTGTCCTTATCTTAGAAAAATCATACTGTTACAGACCTATTTTTAGTGATAATTACGAATACCTTTTGATAAACAAAACGTTTATCTCTTACACTCTAAAAGGGGGAGGGGTGGTGCAAAACACCCATTTCAGGTTGGTATGTTTCGAGTAATTTCGTTTCAGGTAAAAAAAAACAAAAAAAAACAATAGGAATCTCAGAAAAATAAGCTAGAAAAATCAAAACAAAGTTTATTCAAGTAATGCTCAAACAGTGCTTGTTAATGTTAAACATAGTAATTTTTGTCTAACAAACAATAAATTCATCAGAAAAAACGAAATGACTTCTTTCTTGCTTTTTATTAAATCAAATAGTAAATTATAATAAACATATACATTATTGTAAATACTTATTTAATATTGACGTTCCATATCTTTTTAGATGTTCAGATCTTGTTTATTATATTTTTCCATTGTTCCATTGTTAATGAAGGTTTATAATTTTCACATCACATCTGTAAAATAATAAAAAACATTATAGCCTACAATAGAGGCCTGTTAAAATTTGAGTTATAAGATAAAATAACTTAATAAAACAGATAGTTCCAGCTAAACCGATATAAAATAATACTGTAAATGCAATAGTTCATTGTTAGATAAACTATATTTAAAATTGTGTTATTATCGACTTTGACTCACCTTATATGAACTGTACTTTTCTCGCTTTCATTCCAGCAAAGTCGTCAATAATCTCATCAAAATTAATTTTGGCTGTCGTGTCAGATTCAATTGATAGCATTGCCAAGGATGATAGCCTTATATCTAGCCGTATATCTTCACTCTGCACACTATTTCAATTCAAACCAAAACTTTTACTTATTGCGTTTTAGCGAGAGTAAGGCCTTCCTCCACGCGAGGCCTGGAGTGGCTGCTCCACTCGCTCCACCCTAAGGACGGCACTGTCCTTGGTCTATTCTTTCTAGATAATTATGCATGAATAGGACCCAGATCCTGGGTTGAAACGTCGCAATAAAGAACATAAAACTCAACACTAGACTGGTCATTCAACAATCCTGAATTTATATATATATATATATATATATATATATATATATATAATATAATTCATTATATCTATTAAAGATAGGGAAGCGAGTCAAGCCGAACGAGTAAATATGACTAATAGATCTGCGTGATATTATGTAAACAGAGGCGGAAACATTTTGTTTTGACGATGTTGGCCGCTCCAAAAATAGGATGGGTGGATGAAACTGAAATTATCTCGAGAGAGGCAAAAAAGTAAATAAAACAAACACGGTTTTTAAAGAGAGGAGGCAGTGAGAATTGACTCGCTGAGGTGGGAGAGAGGATTCCACGATAAGAACTAGTTAGAACGCCAAGGTCTTTCGCTCAGGTCACGGGGATATAACGCTCAGACAGTATCAGGATCTGTTTACTAGAGACCTGTTTCTCGCTAGTCGCGTCACATCTCCACAGTTTCCTATTATTGTGAATTTGATATTATTTAAGAATCGAATATTATGCCGGCCGTCGAGGGTAAAGTAGCGGTAGTGACTGGGGCCAGTTCTGGGATCGGGGAGGCCATCGTAAAAGAGCTGGTTGGAGCAGGAGTCATCGTCGCTGGACTCGCAAGGAGAATCGACAGAGTTGAGGTAACCAAGTTCAGAACATGTTTATTCATTTATTTATTCACGGACTGAAGCCCATTTTTCATAGAAAGGTTATAATACAGTCTGAGGATGTAAGCTTAATAACCTTTAAAATGACATGTACATTTTAAATTAATACTAATAGGCGATAGAGAAGAAATAATATTTATATCATGACTTCTCTGTTTTATGATAGAAATTTACTGTCGGTGGAGCCCCTCCGAAGTAAAATTTCCTGCATGAAATTTAAAACTCCTGACATATTTCTCAAAACCAGACCAAATTCATAGTTGAACAAAAAAAGAATCACGAAAATATGACGAGATTAGCTAAAATATCATGATTTATTACTATTACCTCCTTCCATGATGAAATTTGAAACTCCTGATATACGATCCAAAATTAAACCAAATTTATAGCTGAACAAAAAAAACAATCGGGGGAAGCAATTATATATTAATTAATTAATTAATTACATAAAAAAAGCAATTATTTTCTTCCACTGAAAATATAACTTGAAAGTCAACTAATCAGGTTCCTCATGAGGAATTTTTTGTTTGAAATGTCAACAACAGTAAAACGAATTTTTGACAAATAAATATGACGGAGAAGAAAAAAATTATTGTTAAGTAGGTACGTAGGTACCTAATATTAGTTACTGACGTCTTAAAAAATCAGAAAATGACTGTGTACTTCAAGCAAAACAGTGAATGATCAAACAAAATGAGAATCGCGAAAATTCGTTAAAATATTGTGAATAGAACATTATGATTTATCAGTTTTCTACCCCCTCCATCACCCCCTGCCAGGATAAAATTTGAAACTCCTGACATTCGTTCCAAAACTGTATTGAATTCGTAATGGAACGAAATGAGAATCTCGAAAATCGGTCGAGAACTGTTGCTTGGGCAGCGTTTGGAAGAATCGGTAATTTATCCCCTCCACCCCCCTTTTCTGGTTGTACGGAGAACAAAGTGGGTTGGTCGTTGGTATGAGAAATCATAGAAATGCAATCGTACAAGTGTTCCACGGAATTTGCCTGCGTGCGGTAGTTGTAGAGCATAAAATTCCCCTAGAACTATAGAATATCTTCTAAACTATGGGAGTTTAACAAAAATTTGGAAATTGAGCTAATCTTGCCAACGATGTCTTTCTCCTTGGTCTTTCTAACAAACATGATATTGCCAAGCACAAATATATATTCTGATGAAATTATATTTAAAAAATAAAAAGTCCAGTCATGCAGCATGACCCCATGAGCAAATTTTTGAAGAAATCTTCGACATTTCAGTCGCTATTGATCGTGTAGAGAAATTTACAACTAGCGAACGGCATTATTTCGATTTTTGACTGATTTTTCAACTTTGAAATTTTTGAAAACTTGATACATATTCTTATAGAAAATTTTACGCTGATTCCGAATATACCACATGTCAGTATGCTGAAAAAATTATTTCGCACAACAAATCGCAAAAAACAGGCTATTTTGAAATTTTTGACTACATTTTTGAAAATTTCAACCCGAAGATGTAATCCGATCATGCTGGCCAACGAACTTGAACTTCCGTTTTGTGTCCTTAACATTTTAAATTTTTTTTGAAGTTTCTAGATCAATTCTACGGACAGTTAACGTCTGGAATGACACATACATACATATATACATACATACATACATACATACATAAAATAAAAGTCCAGTCATGCAGCATGACCCCATGAGCGAATTTTTGAAGAATATTACCGATTTTTACAACCAGCGAACGGCATTATTTCGATTTTTGACTGATTTTTCAACTTTGAAATTTTTGAAAACTTTATACATATTCTTATAGGAAATTTTACGCTGATTCCGAATATACCACATGTTAGTATGCTGAAAAAATTATTTCGCACGACAAATCGCAAAAAACAGGCTATTTTTGAAATTTTTGACTACATTTTTGAAAATTTCAACCCGAATATGTAATCCGATCATGCTGGCCAACGAACTTGAACTTTCGTTTTGTGTCCTTAACATTTTAAAATTTGTTTGAAGTTTCTAGCACAATTCTACGGACAGTTATCGTCTGGAATATATATGAACATACATACATATATACATACATACATACATACATACATAAAAAAATGCGTTAAACTTCAGAATATGATTCAGAATGGCCTGAAACGGATTTCTGCATAAAACTTTTTCAAAAATTCACATTCTACAAATTTTGAGGCGAGAGCAATAGCTTAATTTTCTTCAAAAATTCGCTAACAAACATGATATTGCCAAGCACAAACATGTATTCTGATAAAATTATATCATTATGGTTGGTAGCCTTTCCATTTATATGGTGAGTGTGGTTGTGAGGGGATGAGAGAATTGTTTAGGCTGCTTTTCTCATCATTTATTGAACACTCCTAGCGCTTTCGCCCTAATGGGCCTCATCAGGGAGCTATAGTATACAAAGAGACAACAGGCATGTTGTAATCTCTATGGTGATCATATGGTAGGTTCTAGTTTAAGTTGTTTAATGGTAATGGCTTAGTTATGTAGTTATTATTTACCTATTAGTTAAGTTGTAGCTCTAAGTAATTAGTAGTAAACATAGTAGGAATCAATCGCCAAAGATGGGACAGTATTATAGGGTACTTTAAGGTAACATTTAGTTGTAGTAGAATATCTTCTAAACTATGGAAGTTTAACAAAAATTTGGAAAGTGAGCTAATCTTGCCAACGATGTCTTTCTCCTTGGTCTTTCTAACAAACATGATATTGCCAAGCACAAACATGTTTTCTAATAAAATAATATTAAATTAGAAAATTTTCATAGAGAAACGCTTGAATACGAGTCTGCAACACATTGGGACATTTTATGTCTTTAGTTGCAGACTCGTATGCAAGCTCTAAGAGCCACTCAGCTGATCCGGACCCTGGGCATCGTCAAGTAAATGTCCTAAAGAGGCTACATACGAAGTTACAGCTTCCTAAAGTGTAAAGCATAGAAATTAGCTTTAAGAGCCACTCATCTGATCCGGACCCTGGGCGTCGTCAAGTAAAAATGTCCTAAAGAGGCTGCATACGAAATTACACCCTCGTAGAGGGTAAAGTATAGAAATTACCTCTTCACAAATCAAACCGTTCTCGCAATATTCGGATCACCTACTGTGAATCAAATCATCGAAACACCAGCTCAATGAAATCATCAGAAATTAACAAGCGGTTGCAATCATGTTCACAAAATCAATTATTGAGAATGATCACCTGAGTGTTCACAATTATTCAAATAACCATGCTCATAACTCATGTTGTTGGCCTCGCACTTCGCAATAGTGAACATGATATGGTTGGATAGATCGAGAGCTTTCGAACGAATGGTCAACGAATTTCGTGGGATGAAAAACGACGAAGAACCATTTCCCTAGCAACGACTCGGTTGTAAGCGGAATCAGAAAACCAACCGTAACGCTTTTTGACATTGAAAATAATGTTTGACGGGTCAACCGGAAATTTTGTTACACAAAGAAAAAACGTCACGCAACCTATACACGAGTTAGGTGTTGATATGATTGTGTACCTATAATAGCATTGAAATTACTCTGACATTTTCAATGCTCATAGCTCTTCTCTCATAAGAGAGAAAGTACAAACGGCCTGCCGTTTTTTTTTTTTTTTTTTGTTTTTTTTTTTTTGTTTTTTTTTTAACGCTTTTTGTTAACGCTTTTTTTGTTTATGTGCCAAAATAAAGACATAAAATGTCAATTTTTCAAAATTTTTTATTTTAAAATTTTCCGGGCCACGGTAACGCTTTTGACATGGATATGTCTTTGCTCTGGGGGGTCAACCAAAAATTTCCGTGACGCAAAATTTGTGTCACAATTTCAGTGTTTTTCACGTACAACCCCGCCGTTGCTAGGGGAATGGAAGTTCCGCAGTTTTCATCGCACATAAATCGTTCGCCACTCGTTGGAAAGCGCTTGATTTATGTGATAAATGTTCACATCTCAAGCTACCAATTTCCCCCTCCTTACGTACCTGGCTAGATTCCTAAACTAAGTTGATTGGACTTTAAACAATTTTAATAAGCCGGTTACAATATTCTTAACGTAAATCAATAACATCATTCACTCCACTCCATAGGAAACATTTTTCATCCTCTTGACAACCGTCGACTGTTAACAACAACTCATTGTAGTGGCTTCTCTCCACAGTTATTTTCAACATTTCTATAAGTAAACCGTTGTTTTGTTGGAATTAGCCGGGATGCGGCCCAGGGATTTGTTTAAAGTTAAAGGATTTGTTTACAACTCTCGAGGACAACCGTTATGAAATCCCCAATCAAAGACATATCCATGTAACATGGTATCTGCTTGTAAAGCAGATAGTGGAACTCGTTTACGATTTGTTTTTTTTTTTTTAAAGGCTTTTTTCGTTTATGTGCCTAGGACATAAAATGTCAAAATGCTATATACATATGAAAAAGCGTTAAACTCTAGGATTCGTTCCGAATGTCTCTAAACGAATTCCAATGAAGAAGTTTTTCAAAATTTTTTATTTCAAAATAGCATAGGTGATTAACATGTATCATGTTTTAGCCCTGGGGTCCTAGCTAATTTTGCGAGTCAATTGTTTTCCGCGCACGATATAGTGTTACATTGATTTCCGCCTACAACCGAGTCGTTGCTAGGGAAATGGTACTTCGTCGTTTTTCATCCCACAAAATTCGTTGACCATTCGTTCGAAAGCTCTCGATTTATCCAACAATATTATGTTAACTACTGCGAAGTGCGTGTCCAACAAACTGAGTTATGAGCATGGTTATATAAATAATTGTTTACACACAGGTGATCATTCTCAATAATTGATATTGTGAACATGATTGCAACCGCTTGTTAATTTCTGATGTTTTCATAGAATTTCGAATCAATATCGAGGAGAAAACATGATACATGGTTGAAATTTTTGGTTCTAGAACAGAAATTAGGATTCTACGTCAAATTACATTTTTTTGTACTTCTTTAGAAAATTAGATATCATTGTGGTTTTCCTAAAGAATAAAGGAGATCTGTATGAAGATATAAACGATAATGAATTGATCAAAATACAAAATTGAATTAGATATTGAAAGTGAAAAATAACTAGAAAAGGAAAAAATTATCAAAGAAAGAATATGACTTCTAAGTTGGGTTTTAAATTGAGTTATTGGGGTTATTTTTACGAAAATTCGGTAAAAACGAAATAGGTTAATATTAAGATCATGTTTTTCCAGTGACTGCGGAGATGAAACAAATGAGAAAACTTGTCCGTGATCAGGTCATAAAGAAAAGCACGCTAGCTCTCAGTAATTACGAAGGTCGAGGCTATTAGAATGTAATTACCATTCCGGGAAGCTGTAGGTAGTTACGTAGGTATGATGATTGTACTTTGTACCTATCCCGGGTATGATGCAAACCTGGAGCCCCGTGACGTATTCAAGGCCACCATAACCGGCGCGGTAAACCGAGTAGTTGGATGTAGTTCGTAACGGCAATCATCCAGAACGACCGCCGACCGTGAAATAGAACCTTCCCGATTTTGGTTTTCGCTTTATTTTTACGATAATGAACGAGTACGAGTCGAAATTATTGAAATCGAGGGTTTTTGTGAAAAATGACCCCCTAAGAAAATAAATAAATAAATAATCATTTATTGTGTAAAGGCCTAGTGGCCCATTACATATAATACACTCAAGAATTACAAGGGTAATTGTTACAAAAAATAAAAAACGCTGCAAATTATTACACAAAGGTTTATTATTTATGTATTAGACAACCCTTCTACGTAGATCTCTGGTTCATAATTATTAAACGCCGCTTATAGTATATTTAGTATCGGAACTCGGAGCTTCGGACCTCACAAATGGGTTCAATCCATTACAGGAGTGGAATCTCACAATTTTACGCTTTTTAATATAGTTTATGAACAAAACAATTTATTACCAAGTCATCTTTCCAACACAAAAAAGTGTTACCTATACAGTATATTGATATCATCTAATTGGTCAAATTTCAAAAAATGTGCTGACAAAATCACTAAAAATGGCTAAGAATTGTTAAATTGATATTTTTTAGCATAAGATTGGTCAAATAAAGTTTATCAACTATGAAATAGAACATTAAAAAATTTATGTACAAAATTATGCTAAAAACTTGAACTTCATTAAATTTTGTTTTAAAAAATCTATAAAATTGCAAAAAATAGCCTAAAATCCAAAATCTCTTTTTGAATAGAAGAGTATCATTTAGAATACTTTTTTTTCTCCATAAAATTAATAGCTAACATTTTCTTTTCACTCATAAATTTCCAATTTCTATACAACTTGGAATATACAAAAAAAGACACTTTTTCACCTATTTTTGGCTCATAGCACCCATGAGAGTGGAGCGATCGAGCTGGCGAGAAGTTAGGACCAACTAGACCCCAAGTGGAGTCTATGTGCGAAAGAACAGATTTTTTAAGTCAATTCTAAGGCCTTTTATGGCCCGAACGGCGGACGGCGGACGGACATTTCAAATTTGGATTCCACGCACCTTGAAACGTAAAGTGACAAAGTTTGAGGGGGGGTTATAAAAATGTTTTGCTATACGATCACATAGGCTTATTATTGGAAATAATAAACCAAAAGTACGAAAATGTTAGCAATTACGAATTACCTATATAAGACGCTTGTTGCGGCAAGGAAGAGTAATACAAAATGAACTTATTATAAAAGATAATAAACTTTTGGGGGAAATTAAAGTAATGGGAGGCTATAATAAAAGATAGAAAAAGAAAATAATAAAATAAAATAAAAGCGGATTAATATGGAAGAAAGAAGAAGAGGTAGGGAGGATACACTATTCAGTGTTGGCATAAAATTTAATTACGCCACTCTTGAACTGGCTGATCGTGGGGATAGACCTAAGACGGAGAGGAAGTGCATTCCACAGCCTCGCCCCAACTACCCCAAAAGAATTAGCCATAGTACGAGTATTGTGGCGAACAATCCTCAGGGCGTTTGAGCGAGAAGAAATGGCCTATGTCCTAATTGGAGGTTGACGCACGGAACAAGTTCGTACGAAAAATTCGTGCGAAAAACGCTCGCACTCAATTCTTCGTACGATCGAAATGCCTGTCCTCATTGAACTTGTTAATGACGTCCGAAAGTGGGAGCTCCAGGTAGCCAGACCCATTCGCGCGAACAAAACCAGTCGTGTCCACGATGTCCTACGAAGAGGATGCCGAGTTCTAATTTTCAACAAATATATCTCTACTCTTGTCATCTGAAGAAACCAACATACCTAAAAATTTAGGTTCAATCGAAATTTGTCCGCTTCAAGATCAACTGTGGAATGTTCATTAGGAATAGCTGCGGCCAAATTCAGAATACTGCACAAGCCTATAGAGACATCTGTCAAGAAAGCTTGCAAAGTTGTGAAGGCTGTTTGTGTATTACACAATCTCAATTTAGATGTTCTAACAGAACGTACTGATGATTTCCTCACCTCTTCAAATTTGATCCCCTCTCGGGAAAATAACCGAGCTTCAACAGCTGCAATCGCTGTGAGACAAAAATTTTGTTTGTATTTTTTTAACAACGTTCAAGTTTTTACCGTTATAGGCTCTATGGTTCGATTTTGCATCATGTACCTACGAATTACGTGTAACTAAAATATAAAAGTGTATGTAAATGTTAGTAAAATATTGTAAGTTATGGTGATGGATGGACCTATTTTATTAATATAATTTTAAATTATATTTATAACGAAAATTAACAATAAAATTATATTTATGTACTTTTGTGGTTTTCCCAAGGTTGTTGCTATCTTCTCCCACTCCTCGCGAACTTTGTCACGGTTTTTATAATGTTCACTTCGCTTATCCCAAAGAATTGGTCGCGACTGCACTTCCATAACCAAATTTTCCTCGTAGGCCATCGCGTATACCGTACGAAAAAAAAACAAACTTGTTTGATTTTTCGGCGCACGAAAACTTCGCACGCAGGAGAGAAAACCAGAAGTGGACAGATGACCTGCTCAGCACTGTTTGAAAAACCCTTTTTATCACGGCTCGCACGAAGGGTTGGCGAAACAAACCGAGGGGGTTCGTACGGATTACTCGTGCGACGACCTCGGACGGAAAAACCAACCAATTAGGCCACTACTTCCATTACCCAAGTTTGAAATTAGGGGAGATCTGCTAGCGACGAATTCGCACTAATCCTTTCGTACGAAAACTGCCAACTAGGACATAGCCATAGCTTTAGAAATGACAGAGTTGAGATAGGACGGGACCAAGGAATGAAATATTTTGAAAATATGTAAGAGGTGGAGAAGGTTAAGATAAATTTTGAGGGGCAAAGAAAATAAATGAATGTGGGAAACTGAATTTTCTGATCCAAAACCTAGACCTAGACCATAACGCTTTTTAGCTTATTTTTCGAGAAAAAAAATGAAGGTATTGCTTTAGCTCAGAAATGTTTAAAATCGACATTTTTGGAGAAAAAAAATCATTGAAACCCATTTTGAGGCATTCTGAAACGATTTCTGGACTTTGAGCTTTTCATATATGGGGCATTCCACGTCAAACGGGAAGCTCCAAAAATAATTTTTCGAATATGACAGAAAATGATTCCCCCCGAATTTCAGGCTTTAAAAATTATTTTTGGTCTTTCAATCAGGGGATGTTATCGCCCTTATTTTCAGCCAATAAAAACTTGTTGCTAGTGTTGTTAACAGCGAAAACCCTACTCTTTCCAGTGGGAAAGACGCATTTAAAAACTGTAAAAAGTACCTAATTTTTCAAATTTCGACATTTTAAGAAAATGTTATTTTTGACTCAATTCGTAGCTATGTTAGGGTAGGACATGCAACTAAAAGAATATTTTGGGATAGCCGGTCATTTGGGCATAGCAGCCGAAAGTATGAACCGTTATACCACGAGAAACTCGTTTTTAGCTGTTTTTATGAGAGGTTTCCCGAGATTCACACAATTCTCAAATTCACACTCTTGAAAGTTTGATTATTGATTATCTGGCGCAAGAAAGGCATTTTTATCTCAATCCTAAGGAGAGTTATCGTCTGGAATGAAATATATATTAATTGCTATGCAATTCTTATCCCGACCCCCAACAATTTTTTTTGTAACGTCCGTGACGCGAAGCGCGAGTTCGTGGGTTCGAATCCCAGCCAGGCTTGAACATTTTTTATATCCAAATTTTTTTATATCCATTTTTTTTTCGCATCGTGGGTTCGAATCCCAGCCAGGCTTGAACATTTTTTATATCCAAATTTTGATATATCCATTTTTTTATGTAAAATGAACGAATAAAAATGTACAAAAGAGAAAAAAACTACTTTATTTTTTGAGCGTTTTCAGGCTAAGAATTTCATAGCAAATTATCCTCGTTTTCTACGCAGTACAAAAGAGAAAAGTAAGGAGAGGGAAATTGGTAGCTTGAAATGTGAACATTTATCACATAAATCAAGCGCTTTCCAACGAGTGGCGAACGATTTTTGTGCGATGAAAACTGCGGAAGTTTCATTCCCCTAACAACGGCTGGGTTGTACGTGAAAACACTGAAATTGTGACACAATCTATAGCAACTACTCAACTACTCGGTTGTACGTGAAAATCATCTTTAATTTCGTTACGGACATTACAAAAAAAAATTATTTGGGGTCGGCCTAAGAATTGCATAGCGATTAATATAGTTTTGGTGAAGGGTGAAAACTCTCGCGTGTAATATTATTTTGAGATGTTACAGATGGTCGGAAAATATAGGAAACAAATAAACATTCAGTCACTGCTCGGGGTCACCATTGGAAAAGAGTTTCAGGCACCATGAACGGTGCCTTGTAAACTTACAAAACTGAGAATAACTTACAAAATCGAGAATATTTCGCCGTATCGGCGTCGTCAGCTCTCTGATACGTGAAAAAGCGCAAACTTCAGGGATCGTTCCAGAATGCCTCAAGACGGGTTTCAATGGGGAAATTTTTTAAAAATTTCCGAGCCATTTCAATAGCTTCATTTTCTACGAAAGTTCGCTATAAACGATGACAAAAATACGTGTTTCTTATAAAAATAAGGCGACTATACTGGACTATGGACATGCTTAATCTTCAATGATCATCATAGGCATGTGAAAAAATAAACACTTAATATTTTGTAAAATAAATTGTAAAATTGAGAACAATCGTAATATATGCCTTTACTGTTCTTAACATTGGTATACCTATTTGAAGTATTGTAAGGCTGAACTCCATGAAAATCTTGTACAATTTCATTGAGTAATTCATTCATTCAATTTAAAATAGTATTATCGGCATTTTATTCTGTTTTTTTTTTCAGGCGCTGGCTGCAACACTGAAGGGGCAGAAAGGGAAACTGTCGGCTATCAAATGTGACGTCACTAAGGAGGATGACGTCATAAGTGCGTTTGCTTGGGTTGAAAAGAACTTGGGACCGCCAGACTTCGTCATCAATAACGCTGGAGTCCTTAAGCAGGCCATGATCTCAAGTGAGTGTCCCTGCTGCAATTGATCTGAACACATTTTCATTTTAATACAATTTAGAAGGGGCGAGGCGTAACTTTTTCCTGCACTCACCTCAAAAATATTCCCATTCCAACCTCCCATATATCCTCAAGAAAAAATTGTATAGAAAAAGATACGTTAACGAATATAGATAGGTATGTCATATCGCAATATGTTATCATCACACCTGCGAGGTTCAAATGGCTTACTCTGCAGATCGAAGATAATGTAATCAGGTGCTGGAGTTGACATCGTATGAGTGGCTCTCATCGAACATTTCCAATCACTATCACACTCTTGAGATCACAGCCAAAAAAAAGTTAGACACACAAAAACCAATTGCTGAACTATCAGAGAGATATCAATTCAATTCAATTCAATTTTTTGTATAACCCGTAGGTATTACAAGGAGTTCCTTAAATAGCGCTGCAAACGCTATTTAACATATTTTAACATATTAAAAAAACGCTGCAAATTATTACACAAAGGTTTATTATTTCTGTATCATACAGACCTTTTACGTAGAAAACTGACCGTAATTTACTACCGAAACTCGGGGCTTCGCACTTCCAATATTTGGTTCACTGCATTACAGCTCCAGTACCCAATAATTTTACGCTTTATCCCTTCCCTCTCACTCCCTCTGCCTCCCCCACACACCCTCGCCCTCTCTTCCCTCTCACTCTCTCTCCCCTCGGGGAACCGGCGATTCCTTCCCGTCAAAGTGAAAGTTAGACCTTGCGTCCCGAGGGAGATGGCGATTCCTACCGGTGTGAGGCCGGCCAGTGAGCAGAGGTTCGGCGATTCCTTCCCCTCCAATCTCAAAGTGATAAGGCCCGTCAGTTGGGGCTCGCAACCGCTTACAAGAAGAAAGACCACGATGTTGGACGATGGCTGAGCTGGGTTTTTGGTTTTCCACTACTCAACCGTGCGATGAAAACGCTTTATTTCCTCCAACCTTGTGGGCTTCCAAGACAAGCGACTTCCCATTTCATTCCCATTTTAAACGAAACTTCCATTCACCTCATCCCCACATATTTAGTTCGTAGATGGTTCAATAGCTTTTCAAACCGAAATCTACATTAAGACCTATGACAGCGACCAACATACTCCCAAAAGTCAGACAAAAAAAAAAAAAAAAAAAGTTGGATCCGGCAACTCATCGGTCGGCAAACTCCAGACAATGACCCATATCAATTCGCTAAAAGGGTCAGTGTCAAATTTGGGGGAATTTTTGAGCAATGAAATGGAGATATGAACTTTACAACGGATTTTTTGTTTTGTGATTATTGTGATTTTAATACTTGGTGATTGTAATACTTTGATTTGGGTTTTAAGTACTTAACTGTGAAATTAAGGGTTTAGTCCTATAAAGAGTTAATTTTTACTTCAAAACTAACCAACACCTGGGCAGGAAGCAATTGAGTAACGGGAAGGAATCGCCGATTGCATGGCGGAAGGAATTGAGTAACCGGAAGGAATCGCCAACTCTTTAAGGGGAAGGAATCACCATGCTTTTTGGAGGTCGGGAAGGAATCGCCGGTCCCCGCTCCCCTCCCCTCCCTTCCATCTCTTCCCTCCGCCTCCCCCACACTCCCTCACCCACCCTTCCCTCTCACTCCCTCCGCCTCGCCCTCCCTCTCACTCTCTCCCGCCCACCCTCTCCCACCCACCAGGAGTGCACGCGTGCCTAAATCTAACACTCAAATCTCGAAAAAGACACTTTTTCGCCCGTTTTTGGCCCATAGCATCTATGCGAGTAAAGCGATCGGGATGGTTAAACGTTAGGACCAACTAGACCCCAAATGGAGTCTATGTGCGAAAGAACGGGTTTTTTAAGTAAATTCTTAGGCCTTTTATGGCCCGGACGGCGGACGGACATTTCAAATTTGGATTCTACGCACCTTGAAACGTAAAGTGACAAAGTTTGAGGGGGGGTTATAAAATTTTTTTGCTATACGATCACATAGGCTTATTATTGGAAATAATAAACCAAAAAAAAAAAAAAGTAGGTAGACACTCGAAAACTAATCGCTGAATTATCAGAGAGATATCAATTCAATTCAAATCAATTTTATTGTATAACCCGTAGGTATTACAAGGAGTTCCTTGAATACATATTAAAAATAGTATATCATGATATCTTGCCTTCATTTTTGCCTCAACAAACAATGTTAGACTTTTACGTATGATGTATCAAATAATTACTTATATAGGTCTACATAATTTACATATAATAAATGAGCATTGCCTAGTTAACATATATCACAATCAATAATGCCTACACTCCACTGCCAAATTTCAATAATAATCCCGAGTCATTGCCAAAATTTCCAAAGCGGTGTTGATGTTCGTTCTATCTCTTGTAGATTTTCATTTTCTTCAATCTTTTCTTCTTCATCACAATCAATAATGCCTACACTCCACTGTCAAATTTCAATAATAATCCCGAGTCATTGCCAAAATCTCCAAAGCGGTGTTGATGTTCCTTCTATCTCTTGTAGATTTTCATTTTCTTCAATCTTTTCTTCTTCATCACAATCAATAATGCCTGCACTCTACTACCAAATTTCAATAATAATCCTGAGTCATTGCCAAAATTTCCAAAGCGGTGTTGATGTTCGTTCTATCTCTTGTAGATTTTCATTTTCTTCAATCTTTTCTTCTTGATCACAATCAATAATGCCTACACACCACTGCCAAATTTCAATAATGACTCGGGATGAGTCATTGCCAAAATTTCCAAAGCGGTGTTGATGTTCGTTCTATCTCTTGTAGATTTTCATTTTCTTCAATCTTTTCTTCTTGATCACAATCAATAATGCCTACACTCCACTGTCAAATTTCAATAATAATCCCGAGTCATTGCCAAAATCTCCAAAGCGGTGTTGATGTTCCTTCTATCTCTTGTAGATTTTCATTTTCTTCAATCTTTTCTTCTTGATCACAATCAATAATGCCTACACTCCACTGTCAAATTTCAATAATAATCCCGAGTCATTGCCAAAATCTCCAAAGCGGTTTTGATGTTCGTTCTATCTCTTGTAGATTTTCATTTTCTTCAATCTTTTCTTCTTGATCACAATCAATAATGCCTACACACCACTGCCAAATTTCAATAATGACTCGGGATGAGTCATTGCCAAAATTTCCAAAGCGGTGTTGATGTTCGTTCTATCTCTTGTAGATTTTCATTTTCTTCAATCTTTTCTTCTTGATCACAATCAATAATGCCTACACTCCACTGTCAAATTTCAATAATAATCCCGAGTCATTGCCAAAATCTCCAAAGCGGTGTTGATGTTCCTTCTATCTCTTGTAGATTTTCATTTTCTTCAATCTTTTCTTCTTGATCACAATCAATAATGCCTGCACTCTACTACCAAATTTCAATAATAATCCTGAGTCATTGCCAAAATTTCCAAAGCGGTGTTGATGTTCGTTCTATCTCTTGTAGATTTTCATTTTCTTCAATCTTTTCTTCTTGATCACAATCAATAATGCCTACACTCCACTGCCAAATTTCAATAATGACTCGGGATGAGTCATTGCCAAAATTTCCAAAGCGGTGTTGATGTTCGTTCTATCTCCTGTAGATTTTCATTTTCTTCAATCTTTTCTTCTTCATCACAATCAATAATGCCTACACTCCACTGTCAAATTTCAATAATAATCCCGAGTCATTGCCAAAATCTCCAAAGCGGTGATGATGTTCGTTCTATCTCTTGTAGATTTTCATTTTCTTCAATCTTTTCTTCTTGATCACAATCAATAATGCCTACACTCCACTGCCAAATTTCAATAATGATCCCGAGTCATTGCCAAAATTTCCAAAGCGGTGTTGATGTTCGTTCTATCTCTTGTAGATTTTCATTTTCTTCAATCTTTTCTTCTTGATCACAATCAATAATGCCTACACTCCACTGTCAAATTTCAATAATAATCCCGAGTCATTGCCAAAATTTCCAAAGCGGTGTTGATGTTCGTTCTATCTCTTGTAGATTTTCATTTTCTTCAATCTTTTCTTCTTGATCACAATCAATAATGCCTACACTCCACTGCCAAATTTCAATAATAATCCCGAGTCATTGCCAAAATTCAAAGCGGTGTTGATGTTCGTTCTATCTCTTGTAGATTTTCATTTTCTTCTTGACCTGTTTCTGGAAATGTTGGAAGGGAACGGTGGAGGAGTATTCAGATCAATCTCCACTTCTGACCCAGTAGATGTAGAATCCTGCAATGCAATTCGTCCATAGTGAATGATAAGTTTTTTTCCATCAACCAGAAGTTCATCTCCAATCAAGACGGCATGCTTCCCGTCTTTTCTTGCTTGAAACAACTTGGGCAAGAGATGCGGTAAATTCAGATTTAAGTCATTGAAAAAAAGAAAAAAAATTAATCTTGAAATAAAACAGCGTTTATTATTATCGTTGCAATAAACAACAAAGGTTTACTATTTCCGTATTGGACAGCCCTTCTATGCAGAACACCTGTCTATGACCCAATTATTGGTTTCTTTCAAGGATTCTACAGGTCATTGAAAAGCTGACTTCATGCTGAATGGTTTTAAAAAATCTTCAAAAATGGTTCATTATTTGAAGGTTTACAGCCAATAAATCGTGATGTCATAAATTCTCACGCCAAAAAAATCAAGCTTTCCAAATGAATGGATGAGTTTGTTGGCCAACATTTTTTGGAACATTAAATCTACTTAAATTCTATTAATATTTGCCAATAAATACATTGATAAAAACGCTGCAAATTATTTCACAAAGGTTTATTATTTTTTTCAATTGAGTATGATCGTAGTTTTAGTTGGCTAGCGTACGTCATAAGGCCCGTCCAGACTCCTCGGCGTGTCCTACTTCGAGTTGCCACAACCTATACTTCTATAATTATATACCTACGCATGTTTATATTTCTCGATTTGAGCTCCTATCTATTCAAATAGTTATTGCCTTAATAATATCATTATCTAAGTACGTACGAAAAGTCGAGAGGATATGTTATTAAATATGCGTAGGAAAAGCTTTGGTATTAACACACAAATATGACCTTGAAAAAAACATATTCATGCCTCGAAGGAACGCCGGCGCCGTACCCACCAGGTGCCGCGGCGCCGGCGCCTCCTCTCACTCCACCCCCCCGCTCACCACCCCGTTTTTGGCCCATAGCATCTATGCAAGTAAAGCGGTCGGGATGGTTAAACGTTAGGACCAACTAGACCCCAGATGGAGTCAATGTGCGAAAGAACAGGTTTTTTAAGTCAATTCTTAGGCCTTTTATGGCCCGGACGGTGGTCGGCGGACGGCGAACGGACATTTCAAATTTGGATTCTACGCACCTTGAAACGTAAAGTGACAAAGTTTGAGGGAGGGTTATAAAAATTTTTTGCTACACGATCACATAGGCTTATTATTGGAAATAATAAACCAAAACTGCATTTTGCATGACTGGATTTTTTTTATTTGAGTTTTGGCACACCAAAATTTTCCAAATCGGCCGAATTAAACAGCTTCCCTTTAATTTTACAGGCTGCGACTTGAAAGACATTCAAGTCATGTTCGACACTAACGTTGTTGGGATCGCATCCTGCTCGAGGGAAGCGCTCAAGTCGATGGTGAAGAACAAAACTGAAGGAACCATAATCAACATTAACAGGTCAGTTGAACAGGTCCTCACTAATGTTCTTTTGTTTTCTTGCAACATCACTTCCAAATGTAGGAAAGCTCTTTTGCCAGCACTGCGCAGCTAAGAAATCCCTCTGTGAAGATGAAGGTCCTGTCAAACATAACACGGGCTGCCCGCCAATGGGTTCAAACAGAACTAGAAACTGACGGCAAACCGGTAGGTATGACTTTGACTTCTCCATCACAGTCCAGCCCCAACAGCTCCCCTGACAGAGAAGAATTGCTTGTTTTGCCACCTGTCTACTGTGTTTGTGTTTTTCAAACTAAATTAGGTGCACTGGGGCAAGTGGAATATGGTTTTGCACAAAAATTCTTGATACTACAGTGGATTTTACTGTAGTATCAAGAATTTTTGTGCAAACCCCTATTCCACTTGCCCCAGAAAGCCTTCAAGTCAGCTGAATTTTTTACTGAGGCTTGTACTAACCATTCTCTATAACATGTAAAAGCCGTTTCTCATTTGTAATTATCTATGATAGCGATATTGTAACAACAAAAAACAAAAACGCAGTTGTACAGCAGATATACTAGCAGATATACAACCTCACCAGATAAAGGTAATTAGTGCAACTAATACCTGTCGCGGTGGATGGTAGAAGTTGTCTGCAACAGAACTGACAGATGCAGGCTTTCCTAGCATGAAATTGGACTGGATGACACTAGAGTCCTAACTGGATGATTGTTCATACTATTGGTGTTTAGAGCGACTGCAACCTGGTATGTTGTGACGGTCGGCTGACTTGGCTTAGTGGGTCCCAGAGCTAAACTCACTACAATTATGCTGTGTGGAAGCAAAAAGCCTCTTGACGGCACAATAGCCAGAAAGGCCTCCATCAACTCGGAGGTAGGCCGATTCAGACCTGTCCCTTCCCACAATGTCTGGGATCGGATCTCGGACATGAATTCACTTGCTTCTGAATGGACTCTATAACGACTTAAATATCCAACTAGAAGTCAGACATTCTTACCATGAGCCCCAATTTCCATGAGCTCTGTTTACCATCAAAGGTGGTTTCTGATTCCGGAGTTTCCGATAAGAGGATTTGTGGAGTCCACCGCAACGAAGTCCACCAACACGCTCGACCACCCCTTCACCTCTTTGGCTGTGCTCTCGATCAGTTTTGTCGCTATCGTTCTCACATGAACTAGCATATGAAGGATTATATTCCGCGCCATTAACCGATTTCCATAGCAAATAAGTGGAAATTCTGGACTACCCCATCCAGGAAGCCTGGTAGCATCGAACAAAAGTATTTTTATTCTCTTTAATGGACCAAATTACTGCTTTAGACAGCCCCTTCTCGCTAGGAAAAGGGCTTCTTTTCCGATTCTTCATTGCGTGTTTATACCTTCATACAAATCCCGATTGGACTCATCAATGCACCTCGAATCATTAGATGAGGTACCCCCATAGTTTTAGGAATCCCCCCGTAGAATATAATTAGGTAGTTGTAGGAACGATTCGTAGGTTGTCTTTGTCCACAGGTGGAGGAAACATCTCCAGCCAGATTCCTAGTCTGGATGTCTACATAGGAATGGGATTCTTTACTGCAAAATGCAACTGTGTCAGTTAGCATAAACATGCGCAAAATTTTCCTACGAGCATAGACTCTTTACGACCCTTCCTAGCAAGACTATATATTTTACCTGCAGATAAAAGTTTATTGAATGTGCTGTTGTAAGCATAATCTCACTAATACTGGCATTATTCAAAACACGCTTTCCTATTCAAAACATACTGCCTATACCAATCCCCCAACAAGATAGTAGTTGATAGATCTCCCAGCGGTAGTGAACAGTAAATGAAATTTACTCCATTTTTTGAAGCTGGAAAACGTCATACTGTTTGAACTCATCAGCTCTAGGACATCTTGCTTGGACATCTTGCGAGGATATCCATTATTTGGATGTTGTCCTCCTAGATACCTTAAATTTCACAATGTGCGGCTTAAATAGATGGAGGGAGGATAGTACTTCTTTTCCGGCTATGCAAAAGTGTCACAACAGTGATAACTTCTAGATTTTGATTCTATTTAGTATAAAATATTCTTAAATTCGGGCTCCTAGCCTTACCCTCTTCAGGATCAAATAATTTTAAAGGTAAGCACCTCCTTACATACCTAATTTGCATGGAGGTGAAGTTGGTGTTTCCAGGACGTTTTGTGATTCTTTAAAGATGAAAAAATGGATTCTCAACAATGTTTCTCCGGATATTTTAGTAAATAGAAAAACATGAGATATTATTTTTCCAGCTTTGCTGGGCACTTCATTCTTCCATTCCCTGGGATTCACGGCTACAACGCTTCCAAATTTGCAGTCACTGCTCTGACGGAGGGTCTCAGGAATGAGGTGACTGGGCTCAATGCAAACATTCGAGTAACGGTAAGTAAAACATTGAGGGTTCCTTAGTTTCACTTGGGCAGATTTACAGTAGCTGGTTATAGGTAGAATGAGTTTGCTGTGTGTCTCCCCACCTTAGTGCCCACACCTCCCCCACCTGTAACACCTGCCCCACCTGTCAGTTCTCTGGCATGGGGAGCAGAGAGGAGACAACTCCTACACACCCCATTGGCAGATTAGGGAACCTTGCTCACCTGTTTCACAATGCCACCATGCTAAAGAGTAGGTATTTGGGGAAGCTGGACAGCTAGTTTTTGGTAGAATGAGTAGGCTGTGTGTGTGTAGCCAATAGGACTCACTCAGTTCCTCTGGCCAAACAATTTTAATATGGCTACAAACCAACTGTACTGATCATATGGATAAAGATCGGAATCTATGAAATACCATCTACACACAGACCATTTTCATCAGCCATGTTGATTTATTATTTTCAAACAACCTTGGTAATAGACTGGGAAAAAATCTTTTTAAAACCACTCACAAAATTTGTTGGTTTACGTTTCAAGAGACGTCAATTCCAAAAATTTAATTTAAAAAATCCATCGTCCAAAGCCTATCAAACCAAACATTATGAAATTTGGCTCACACATTGGCTGGGGATGTGCCAGTAATCTTGGCATCACATTCGATCAAAACTAAAGGGTATAATTTAAGGGCTGGAATTAAAAATCGAGATTTTGAACACTTTAGGAGTAGTACCTAAGAGTAGTTTTTTAGTTGTCATCCCAATGAATCCAATGAAATCTCCCGAATCGCTATACATTCATTCTTCTGCTCTCCCTATGGGCTAGAAGTTTGACAAGAATAAAAATTCCTTAACAACATGGGAGCGAATCATAACTGGTGGAATATAGCGAAAATCGTCATGTAAACTACGACGATAGTATCTGCTGATATAACTTCAATGGAATTTTAACTTCATGAAATCGAGTTTATCATAATTTTAGTCACCTATAGATGGACTTGTGAATCGTTGGTGGATGATTTACTTTATATTATCAATTTTCAGTTGGTGGATGATATCATGGATTTTGTGGTTTGGCATCTTGTGTAAACCGAGCGACTTTTTGGAGGATTATATGTTAACCCAGAAAAAACCTAAAATCTGTTTGGCTTAATGGGCAGAAATTGCTTTGGCGTTAATGGATTAATGGTGTGATATCATTGTCAGCAAACGATACTTTGTTAAGTTTAAATAATGAATTTTTGGTACAATCGAAGAATCTTTTACCAGGACGACGTAGTTAGGCTTTTTCCGTTTTAGAAATTCATTGGAGGTTTTGATTTGCACATAGGTAGCCCATGTCACGAACGCCACATCAATTATATGGAAATTTTATGTGATAATAGGAAATATCGAATATTATTCTAATCAGAATAACACCGCATTACAGAGTTTGAGCCCTGGCGCAGTCGAGTCAGAGATGACGGCACAATTCAAAACTGAAGACAGCAGCTCAGGAGCCCTCGACCATTTTGAAATGTTGCCCGCCAAAGACATCGCGGACTGTGCGCTGTTCATCCTACAAGCCCCTCAACGAATGAATGTAAGTTGTGACAATCTTTGTGATAATATTGCTCAATCCCCTGTAGTAAATGCTTATAGGTATATTTATATACTGGATGTCCCACGGAAAGTTACATCCTACTGTATTTCAGCGTAAAAAATTGGGACCAACACCACTCTTCATAATAAAAAGACTTTCGCGCGTTCAAAAGAAACATGGCCCGGGGTTCCAGAAGGAATTCCCATTACCACCCTTTGGTATATACATAATTTCATTGGTCTTTGACTTATAATTTCTATTTTATTCCCCATTTATATTTTCAATTTTTAGCCACCTGAGTATTGCTATTATGTCAATTACCAGGTTAAAGCACAATTTAAGTCCCCAAAGTTGGGCATATTAATTTAAGTCCCCTATGTTGGGCAAATTAATTTATATCAATTTTATTTTCCTAAGGTATAAGTCTCCATGGTTGAGCCTCCGTTTTGTCCCGATTGTTCAATGAATACTTCTTATGAAGATTCATTGACAATCCATCCCGTTTTAATTTCTCTTTTTCCCATCCTCAATCGCCAATGCAGCTATTTATGAATGAATGAGCATCAGTTCTCAGCTATTAACTATTCCACCTAGTTAACATACTTGATCTTCAATCAAGTATGTCTTTAAGGGGAGGAGTGTAACAGAGTTACCTCCATCGAGGTCCCGTCAGGGCTTGAGGAGCTGATGAGAAGTCGATCTTATAAAAAGTTCCAGTCATGCAGCATGATCGTATGAGCGAATTTTAATAAATGGTGATATTACATTTATGTTAAATTCTGTTGAAATTTTAGCACTTTGTGGACAAATGAAAATTTTATTAGGTAAGTATATATTTTATAGCAAACTAACTTTTTGTCAGTAATGTTCCAACGAACAAACGATTTTGTGGATTTTTACAATTTTTTCAAGTGTTCCTATCGATTTTTAGCTTATTTCAATGAAATTTAAGTACATTTTTCAGTACAATTTCGTGCTTAAATTTTTTAAATGTTCATGTTCGATTAATTTTTTTCGAGTAGCATTCTGCTAAAAAATAGAAATTTGTTAATTTTTAGCGGTTTTTGCCTTTTTTAGTGATTTTTTAAGTACATTTTTTGAAATTTGACCAATTTAATTTGCTTAAAATGTGTTGTCCAACGAACTCATCTTTTCTTTTGAAATGCTTGATTTTTTGGCGAAAGAACGAAGTTTTTATCTCAATTCTATCGAGAGTTATCGTCTGGAATGTCACATACATATATATATATATACATATAAAAAAGCGTTAAAATCCAGGAATCATTTCAGAATGCCTCAAAACAGATTTCGATGAAGAAAATTTTTGAAAATTTTTATTTTAAAATTTTTGGAGCCATTGCAATAGCTTTATTTTCTAAGAAAATTCGCTAAAAGCCACTTTGTTAACAAACATCTTTGTGGTTGGTTATTAACTCGAATTCTGGTTTTACAGGTGGCTGAGATGAGGGTGCTCTCCACCAAAGAAACTACGTTGGCTCAAGCGAAGGCAGCTGTGAGCATCTTGGAGAAAATTGCACCCAAGTGAATTTGGTAAACCGTTTCCCCACAATCCACCACTCCTTTGCTACATCACTCGCCTGAATCCTGAAAGTCTTTCACATGAAACTTGGTGCATTGCTGTAAAACTTGTGTGTAAATCAAATATACCTACTTTCATTAACACCTTAATTTTGTTTGCCTGTCTCTCGAACGTGAAACACAATTTTAACATGACAGGTAATAATCTAAATTCCAGGATAATTTATGTTCAATTAAAAGGTGATATTCTTGTTGGAAATTTAACGCTGAACACGCCTATACCACATATGATGGGTCTGAAATGCCTCTTTAACGTGTCTTTTGCCTAAAAACTGCCAAAAAACTTCGGTTTTTACTGATTATTGACGATTTTTCTACCGTTTTGATAGTTTTTATACAAATTTCACCACTTGACGACTAGAAAAAAAGGTGCTATTACTTGGACTATTTCTGAGTCAAATGAGACAACCAGCAGCTCTGGTTGTGTGATAACAGATTTTTTGCGATTTTTCAGCTACTGGAAAACGTGTTTTATGGGAATATACCGAGAAGAAATGAGTTGTCAAAAATCTGACAAGAAACACGTCAATCAATTATCACACCTCCAGAGCTGGTGGGTGGTCGCATTCGAAGCAGAAATAGGCCAAGTAATAGCACAATTTTTTCTAGGTGCCAAGTGGTGTAATTTGTACAATAACTTTTAAAAAAAACATTGGAAAAATCGGTGGAAAACCACGTTTTTTGACAGTTTTCAGGCAAGACAAGTTAAGGAGGCATTTCAGACCCATCATAAGTGGAACGCGTGTTCAGCGTTGAATTTCGAACAAGAATATCACATTTTAATTGAACATTAAGTGCTCTGGAATTTGTGATTTTTTTCAAAAACCTCCAAAATTGTACGTCTACGTATATAAACTGGCTTCGGATTCAGATCCAGCACCTCTTTCGACTTCGCTCTTTTAGCGAATTTTTGAAGAAAATTAAGCTATTGCTCTCGCCTCAAAATTTGTAGAATGTGAATTTTTGAAAAAAATTCATGCAGAAATCCGTTTCAGGCTATTCTGAATCATATTCTGAAGTTTAACGCATTTTTTTATGTATGTATGTATGTATATATGTATATATGTATATATGTATATATGTATATATGTATGTGTCATTCCAGACGATAACTGTCCGTAGAATTGTGCTAGAAACTTCAAACAAATTTTTAAATGTTAAGGACACAAAACGAAAGTTCAAGTTCGTTGGCCAGCATGATCGGATCACATCTTCGGGTCGAAATTTTCAAAAATGTAGTCAAAAATTTCAAAATAGCCCGTTTTTTGCGATTTGTTGTGCGAAATAATTTTTTCAGCATACTAACATGTGGTATATTCGGAATCAGCGTAAAATTTCCTATAAGAATATGTATCAAGTTTTCAAAAATTTCAAAGTTGAAAAATAAGTCAAAAATCGCAATAATGCCGTTCGCTAGTTGTAAAAATCGGTACCTAATATTTGTATGAAACATTGTCCAAATTCAGATTGAACTACTCTTATGGAAGTATCCCTGTATAACCAATCCTAGAACCATGCTGTTTAAAACGTAGGTAGTAGGTGCTTAAAAAAAAAAAAAAAAAAAAAATGTAATCACAACTGATGAGTTTACTCTGTGCATGTGTTAATAATTTGATTCCATGCTTGTCTATCAAAATCATAAACTAAAATTTCTCAACACGATCAATAGCGACTGAAATGTCGAAGATTTCTTCAAAAATTCGCTCATGGGGTCATGCTGCATGACTGGACTTTTTTTAATGTATGTATGTATGTATATATGTATGTATGTATGTATATATGTGTCATTCCAGACGATAACTGTCCGTAGAATTGTGCTAGAAACTTCAAACAAATTTTAAAATGTTAAGGACACAAAACGAAAGTTCAAGTTCGTTGGCCAGCATGATCGGATTACATCTTCGGGTTGAAATTTTCAAAAATGTAGTCAAAAATGTCAAAATAGCCTGTTTTTTGCGATTTGTTGTGCGAAATAATTTTTTCAGCATACTAACATGTGGTATATTCGGAATCAGCGTAAAATTTCCTATAAGAATATGTATCAAGTTTTCAAAAATTTCAAAGTTGAAAAATCAGTCAAAAATCTAAATTCGAAAGTTCGCTAGTTGTAAAAATTGGTGATATTTGCATGAAACATTGTCCAAATTCAGATTGAACTACTCTTATGGAAGTAAGAGTACTTCCTAATTATTTTGAATAATTTGATTCCATGTTTGACTATCAAAATCATAAACCAAAATTTCTCTACACGATCAATAGCGACTGAAATGTCGAAGATTTCTTAAAAAATTCGCTCATGGGGTCATGCTGCATGACTGGACTTTTTTCTCTGGCAGTGCTATCAATCTTGAGATAATTGATTCATGAAATCGCACTGGGAATTACAAATTAAGAGGTACCTCGGTACTCAACAGGGGCGGATCCAGGATATTTTTGATAGAGGGGCGCACTGAGGGCTATGGGGGGGGGGGGGGGGGGGGGGGGGGGTTGAATACCTTCTATCAAAACAAAGGGTCCCGGTCGAATAATCGAAATTCAACATTCAAACGACAGTAATTTCTAGCTTTTTGTTTGTAAACAACAACGTCATTGTTTGCGCTTACCTTCATTTTCGACTCCAATTAAATCATAATTCAAATAACATCCTCCAAACACCACAAACCGACACGTTTCATATTTATACCTCATTTATAATATTAATTTTCAAGCCATTTGGCCAGCTCGAACGGCCACCTTGCCGTACTCAACAAACTCCATCAATCATAATTTTCTCACGCCCCGGTCGTCCGATCTCGCTCAAATTTGGAGGATAGTTAGGAGAAGACGATTTGAACATTCCATATCGATTTCAACCCGATCATATCAATATTAGCTCCTGCGCATGCGCAAATGTAAAATCCTTGTAACAAGCTTACTTTTCCATAGTTTTAATATGATTTTGATGAAATTCTCAGAGAATCTGTAGATTAGAGTGTATATGGTTTCATTGTTTCCAAATAAATAGTTCACTTTGCAAACTTAAATTCCATAAGCATAATTTTCTCACGCCTCAGTCATCTGAAAACATACTGCCATCTTAATTTACCATTTCCCTCAACTATAGGAACCAGGTATGGAATCTCAAGATAATTTAAAACATTTCAATGATCTATAGGTACATTGGTACATCCTGTTATGGATACGAGGAAGCAATGTGCCACACTCAACTTGGCAGACGTTTTTCATTCCATTCCACGTTTTCAGTTTCATCAGGAACTAAAGGAAAATGACACAATAACACTCGCTATGCAGTTTTATAGCACCTCTGTAATAATTAATGGCAACTAACAAGATTATACAATGTTGCACACAGCATTTTTCAAAGTAATAAAGATAAATTTTAAACAACAATCGTGGTGTTATTGGCCAGCCTACCGCCATACATTACTTAAGTGAATTAAAGTACTCTAAAATATGTACGGTTCACCGAAACAGAAGTTGGGGATCGACCGACGCAACTCGGAAAAGCTAAATTCCTTCACAAGCGATAGTAAATCTGAATTATGGGTATGGGATAGGTATTGATTTAATTTTAGGGGTCATTAAGATATATGTAGGTATGTAAGGAAAATAATAAATTTGATGAATACATCAACATGGGGAGCATAAATTCTGCCGCCCTAGAAGCAAGAATGTGCAGACTTATCTAAATTTATATATATATATATATATATATATATATATATATATATATATATATATATATATATATATATATATATATATATATATATATATATATATATATATATATATATATATATATATATATATATATATATATATATATATAGCAGAAGAATTTATTAAGATTTGAGTTACCTTCTCATTGTGGTGTTGGAGTAGAGAAATTACTGTAAGAACAAGGCCATTAAGTGAAGTGAGATTCAGTGTAGGCAATTGCAAAGCAATATATTTAGTATATGTTGTAACATAGGGCAGCAGTAGAGGCCAAATAATGGCCAAATATTATATATATTATATGGCCAAATAATATAATAAATTGCATCTACCTAATAATGAAATCAAAATGAATTGCCCACAACTGCTCTTGTTTTCATGGAACAGGTGCCTTTTAATTTATCGTGTAACACTTTCGACCTATTATCTACTACGTATTGTTTCTCAATATTTATGTTACGTAGGTACCTGCCTACCTAGTTTGATATACAACAAGTAACTGGACTTTTAAAGAATTATATATGTTACTGTAAAATCCCGAAGTGCGGTAAATGCTAGGATTTACCAGAAAATCCTAGCATTTCCTATTATTGTATTGTGGTAAAAGTCCAGTGTTGGCACTCAAATCGGACTTTTTCCAGTAAATCCTAGGATTTTCCAAGAGGCTTGGTAAAAGCTAGCATTATTTCAGTTAGAGAGCGTGTTTCGAACTTTTACCAACCGATTGTGGTAAATCTTAACATTTCCCAGCGTTAGGCGATAAAAGCTGAAATAAAGGTGAACGGTAGTGTAGTGGATTTAAATATGTTTTACTTGGCGTCGGTAGACCAAGTGGGACATTTATATTCTGATTATGCGGGTTAGTCCCCGGGTTATTTCCGTAAGGAATGTGAGCGGATCCGCCAAGGTCAACTGGCTTGGCGGACTGAACTGGGTGGTAGTTCGTGTCGCAGCCGCGTGGAGCACTGGGCTCGCATAGTGGGTGCTGGGTTCGATCAGTTTGGTACTGAGCCGTTTTGTAATATTCCGGCCTAAGATTTATATCTGTAGGGGGAATATGTTGAGCTTGGTTGAGGTACTGAAAAGTATCCTTCGCTTTTTGCACATTTGGAGTGTATTTGACACTCGGATCGGCCGGGTAGGCCTGCGTCGAATATCGTGGGTACTCGGACAGCTTGATCGAATCGTAATGATCGGCTTCAGAGCGAGTCTGAAAGGTATCCTCGATCTTTTGTATAGGCGAGGCTTGATCGAACGTTTCTTTAACGAATACGTCGGGTGAGAAGGCGATCCCGGCGTGAGGATCGCGCCTTGCGCCGTCGCTGGGTTCAGCGGATTCGCCGGGTAGCCTGTAGGGAGCGCTACGGGGGCTACGCAGCCCGGCTTCGCCGTCGTCTGCCTCCCCTTGCATGAGGAAATAAGACGGCCGACGTTCCATCGAAATAACCGAGTTTTTAGCTCGTTTCGATGCCTCTATGTATAAAAATAGAGGGTTTGGGAGGTGGACTCGCTTGACAGAGCGTCTTTCCAATGCTCGTATGTCAGGGTCCTACCTCGTAGTCTTGAAAAAGACTTCCTTGGACGGTAAATTAGAGCGGATGAGCAGAGTAATTTACCGGCGTGCCCACAGCGGTCGGTTACGAGCTTATTGCTACGAAACCCGGGCGACACGGCTCGGAACGTCCCTCGGGCGTACGATCTAAAGAGAATATCGATAGATGTACCGGGTGGCGTCCTGACAGATGAACTACGTTGGGCAATGAGCAGGATGAAAAATCACTGGACTCGTAGATGCCAATGCGAGATCTGTGTGGAGAGAAGGTAGGCCTTGTAGAAAGCAGTAGGAAGCCGTTCTTGAGATGAACTTGGGATGCAGAAGGTTCGTCAGCGTAGAGCGTGTAGAAATCTTCGTACTTCGAGGTGTCGTCGTCGAGAGCGGAGAGTGGAATGAAATTCGGAGGCTCCGAGCGGGGTATTTATAGGGAGGTGGCCGCCTCCTGCCGCCTCCTGATTGGTCCGCTTAATTTCATTAATTCGACTGTGTAATCTCATTGGCTCGCACATTGTTTTCTCAGTATCTGCGAGTATGATAGCTGAGCTGGTCCTCCGGGGTGCTTACGAGCGTCCGTCACGGAGCCGACGACCTTGAGTTTAGCCGGGGACCTCGGGTGCTTTCTCTGCGTCAGTTGTTCAGACGGGGTCCCCGGGGTGGCTGCTGGACCAGAGGTGGTTGCTTGCCGCCTCTTGGTTGGTTCGCCTATTGTCTCTCGTGTAATCAGTGTTTCTGATTGGCGAGTAGGCTTGTTTGAATTGTCCTTGCTAGTTTTAGAGGACGTTTGATTCTCTGTTTGAGTTTTCTCGTTCAAGGCGACTTGGTTCGATATACTTGTCGCATCTCTCTCGCCCAGTAAGTGTCTAGGGAGGTCGCCTTGTATGTTATTAGTTAATATTTCACTTTTGAGAGAGAAATTCGTATTTTCTCTCTGGTGAAATATTTTGTTTGACGGAGTTATAACTCGACGTCTTGTAAATATTTTTGTGTTGTGTCTACCTCTTTTTGGTAGCCCTGAAAAGGGCTGTTGACAAGAGGGGGTGGTTTTCACCACAGGCGCCCCCCTAAGACGTCGTGTTATTAACGACGACGCCGGCTGGGGTGTTTCGAGCGCCGTTACCCATCTCTCGTCGAATTCGGTAGAGGGGACGTGCCTTCTGGCAGATTTTCGGGGAGTCTCCTCCTTTTTTTCTGCCTGATTTTTGTTTAGTGACAACGCTTCGTCTGTTTTTAGAGTGTAAGCTGGTTTTATTTGCTGTTTGGGAACTTTTTTTGTATGTTCGCCAATTTGCACTGTAACCGAAAACTTATCTCTTTTAACCACTTTGAATGGTCCCGTGTAAGGACATTGCAGAGAGGTGAGCTGTGTGGGCACTCTGATATAGACATGTGTACATGTATCCAAATTTTTGGGCATGTTTACGGCATATTTCGTATTATTATGTTTGATATGCGTAGGCCGGAAGAAGAGAGGCTCCGAAAGGTTTGTAGAAGTTACGAAAATGTCTCCTGGGAGTGGTACGTCAATTCCGTAAACTTTTTGGAACGGTGTAGTTTCCGTTGCTGGGTCTACTGCCGTACGCATGGCGAGTAGTACTTTTGGTAGGGCGTCGAGCCAATTTTCGTTTTGTGCTTTGAGAGCCTCTTTCAGAGATCTATTTCTGCGTTCTACCATTCCGTTTGTTGACGGTTTGTATGGTAACGTGTGGGTATGTTTTACTCCGAGACGTTCCATAATGGAATTAAATAGATCTGATTCGAATTGTGTGCCTTGATCACTTGTGATGTATTTAGGTACGCCTTTTGAAGCTACCCAAATATTGATAAAGGCGTTTGTGATCGTGGCTGTTTCGATGTTGTTAAGAGGGACTGCCTCTAGCCAACCCGTTGCTCTATCGACCATCATTAGAATGTAACGTTTCCCTCCTTTAGCTAAAGGTAAAGGTCCGGTAATGTCAACGTGTACATGTGAGAATTTGTTAGCCGTTTCAAATTCGGAGTAAGGGAGCTTCACGGAGCGAGTGATTTTTGCTTGTTGGCAAGTCTCGCACGCTCGGACCCAGTTGGAGACATCTGCACGGAGTCCGTGCCAAAAATATCTTTGTTTAACTTTATACACTGTAGAGTGTATACCTGGGTGTCCCAAATTGTGAATTTGGCTGATTATTTCTTGCCTTATTTCGTTTGGAATATAAGGTCTTGGGTGTCCTAGGTCTAGGTTACACCAAATTTCTCCTTGAGGAAATTCGACTCGTGTGAGTTTCAATTTGTCCTCTGCGTTAGGAGGAGAACGAATTTGTGCATTTGAAATGTGCAGTAGAAGATTGCACTCTATTGCAGCCGTAATTTGCGAAATTTCGGCTATGGGTGGACCCTCGTCAGTTTGGGTTGAAATCGATTTTGTTTGAATTTCAACTGGATCGAAGGGTCTGGAGAGTGCGTCGGCGACGACGTTGTTCTCTCCGGGTATATGACGAATGTCACTCGTCATTTGAGAGATGTATGTTAGCCATCTTAATCTCATTTTAGAAAAATGTGCATTTTTCTTAAGCATCGTGCCTAGCAGAGGCTTGTGATCTGAACAAATATGAAAAGATCGGCCGTCCAAGTCATTGTGCCAATGAATGCAAGCTTGGTAAACGGCGAACATCTCTTTGTCGAATGATGCTTTATTCTTCCATTGTTCCGGAATTTCTTTACTGAAAAATCCCAATGGTTGGTAAGATTTCGAGCCGTGTTTGTCTGTAATTTCCTGCTCTAGTGCTGCTCCGATGTGTGTGTCGGATGCGTCGCAGACTAATCTCCACTCTGCTGTAGGGTGTGGATGAGCGATATTATGTAATGTAGCTTTAATCATTGCTTGTTTTAAGCTGTTGAAAGCTTTTTCTCTCTCTGATGTCCATTCGATAGGTGTTTTGTCATTTTTTTTGTTTGACTGAATGGAGTCATACAGAGGTTGTGCCGTGTGAGCGAATTTACTTGAGCATGCTCGGTAGAAACCACACATACCTAGGAACCTGCGTAGACTTCGTACGTCTATTGGCCTAGGAAATTGTTCTATGGCTTCTATTTTATCTCGTTTAGGAATTATCCCTTCTTTCGAGATAGTGAAACCTAGGAAATCGACGGTAGGTTTTGAAAAAATGCATTTATCAAAACCTACTCGAAGTCCGTGTTCCCCTAGCTTGTCAAAAATTTGTTTGAGGTGGTTCATGTGTTCTTTATAATTTTTAGAAGCCACCAGGATGTCATCTAGGTATACAAATGCGAAATCAAATTTTCGCATGATGCTGTCCATGTATCTTTGCCATGTTTGAGCCGCTCCGGCCAAACCCATGCTCATTTTTTTAAACTCATAAAGACCGAAAGGTGTAATAATTGCAGTTTTATGAGCGTCATCTGGGTGCATCGGAATATGGTAATATGCCGATTTTAAATCTATTGTCGAATAGATTTGTGTATCATGTAAATTCGCTTGGAAAGAGCGAATGTGAGGAGGAGGGTAGGCGTCTTTCTTCGTTTTCGCGTTCAGGAAACGGTAGTCGCCGGTGATCCTCCATGACCCGTCTTTTTTTGGCACTCAGTGTAACGGGGATGCCCATTCGGAATCTGATGGTGCAATTATGCCCTCGGAGAGCATTTTGTCAAAAGTACTTTTGACTTGAGCCCGTTTTTCGCCTGCCATGGGTCTAGCACGGAAGTGTACTGGTGTTCCTTCCGTGGTTATACGGTGGTAAACCCCGTTGTTTTTCCACTTTCCTTGAAGTTTGCTCATTTTATCATTGTATTTTTCAATGATAGAGCGAATGTTTTCGTCCTCCGTGATTTGCACGTCCTCTGGTTGAGGGCTGTTGTCACGATGAGGGATAGTAGCTGCTATTTGTTCGTCAGTGAATTTTTTGTTCATGACTGCAGCGATTTTTTGATCGGCATAGCTTTTTATTTTATCTTTATAGATGTATTTGTGTTTGACCCGTATTCCGATATCCCAAGACTCGAGGAATGGTATACCGAGGATCGCTAGATCAACTTTCGTGATCATAAAATCGGTGGTCATGTCTCCGAGGCCGATGTTAATTGTCGTGTCAGCACGCCCTAGTGTGTCTATAGGGGCTCCGTTAGCTGCTGTGAGCTTGACGTTGGACTTACGAATTTTTAAGCCCAATTTTTTGGTGACATTGTGGGGCAGAATGTTCACTTCTGCTCCCGTGTCGATGAGAAATTCAGTGCCATTTAGTTTGCACTTGAAAAAAAGCCTTTTAAATTCATTAGTCTGCCGGTGTATAGGCTCAGATACACTGGCAGTTATTCGTTTTCCGAACTCTCTACGTCGGAGGTTGGAACGGTACTTTCTTGTACCGATCTCTGAGTATTTTCGCTTTTTAGGCTGGCTTATAGGCGCTGCCTTTTTGCTAGGTTTGGAGGCAGTATTTGCCTTCCAAGTGCAGTGTTCTGGGTCTGCACACTTGCGAGTTTCGCTACCGAAACGTGCGTGGTTTCGACAGACATAGGCCGTCGGTTTGTGAGGCTTACTCTCTACTTGCTGGGGTTTGAACTCAGCTTTTTGTGAGAGGGCCTTTTTGAAACCAGTCTTTGTGGGTTTCGGAGTAGATTCTACTCCTCGTATGTTGAGAGAGGGGTTCTCTGTTTTGTACGCGTGTAGCGTATCAGCTAGGTCGAGCCGGGCGGTCGTGGTAGGCTGTGCTGCGACCATACCTCGGGCTTCGATAGGTAGAGTTTCGATCCACTTTTGAGTGATCAGAGCCTCTGAGAAGTACCCAACAGCTTTAGAGTACATTTCATGGTACTTGGTGCTGGGTTTTTTGGCGAGAGATGCGGGGTCCTCGAGTGCGAGGAGCCTGTCCTGTAAGGACAACCCGTATTCTCGTTGTAGGCGCTGTTTGGCCTCTTCATAAGGTGCGTGGGGTGCCGTGAGGTAAGCTGAGTCGATAGCTTCCCTCATTTCTTCCGGTACCCACTTGTATATAGCTGAGAAGCATTCGTTCTGCGTTCTCAGGTGTTTTCGCACGCAGTATTGATCGAACTCGGCGAGTGCACGATCGATATTCTTCTTTTGGAAGATTGGTCTTTGATAATCTCCCATTTCCTCCAAAAGTGCTCGAAAGCCACTTTGTGTAGAGGGTTGTTGAGTGAGATGTGGGGCGTAGAGGCCCGGCGGGGGTCGTACGCCGGCAGTGGTTCCCTGAAATCCACTAGCTTCATAAGAGGGAACGAAATGCTCCGTGTTAAGCCTGTTCAAAGGCGGGGTCACCATTTGTAGTGGATTTATATATGTTTTACTTGGTGTAGTTAGACCAAGTGGGACATTTATATTCTGATTATGCGGGTTAGTCCCTGAGGTATTCCCGTAAGGAATGTGAGCGAAATCGCCAAGGTCAGCCTGCTTGGCGGGCGGAACTGAGGGGTAGTTCGTGTCGCAGCCGCGTGGAGCACTGGGCTCGCATAGTGGGTGCTGGGTTCGATCGGTTTGGTGCTGAGCCGTTGTGTAATATTCCGGCCTAAGATTTATATCTGTGGGAGGAATATGTTGGGATTGGTTGAGGTACTGAAAAGTATCCTTTGTTTTTAGCACATTTGGAGTGTATTTGACACTCGGATCGGCCGGGTAGCCTTGTGTAGAATATCGTGGATATTCGGAAATCTTTGTCGAATCATGATGATTGACTTCAGAGCGGGTCTGAAAGGTATCCTCGAACTTTTGTGTGTGTGAGGTTTGATCTAACGTTTCTTTCGTGAATACATTAGGTGAGAAGGCGATCTCGTCGCGAGGATCGAGCCTTGGGCCGTCGCTAGGAACAGCGGACGGGTCGAGCAGCGGGTAGGGAGCGCTGCGTGGGCTAAGAGGCCCGGCCGCGCCGTGTTCCGCCTCCCCTTGCATAAGGAAGTAGGACGGGCGGCGCTCCATCGAAATATCCGAGTTTATTAACTCGTTTTCGATACCTCTACGTATAGAAATAGAGGGTTTGGAAGGTGGACTCGCTTGACAGAGCTTCTTTCCTTTGCTCGGATGTCAGGGTCCTACCTTGTAGTCTTGAAAAAGACTTCCTTGGACGATAAATTAGAGCGGATGAGCTGTGTAATTTATCGGCGTGCCCACAGCGGTCGGTGACGAGCCTAGTGCTACGAAACCCGGGCGACACGTCTCGGAACGTCCCAGCGGGCGTACGATCTAATGAGAATATCAATAGATGTACCGGGTGGCGTCCTGACAGAAGAACTACGTTGGGCAATGAGCAGGATGAATAATCACTGGACTCGTAGATGCCAATGCGAGATCTGTGTGGAGAGAAGGTATGCCTTGTAGAAAGCAGTAGGAAGCCGTTCTGAGATGAACTCGGGAGCAGAAGGATCGTCAGCGTAGAGCGTGTAGAATCTTCGTACTTCAGAGTGTAGTCGTCGAGAGCGGAGAGTGGAATGAAATTCGGAGGGCTCCGAGCGGGGTAATTATAGGGAGGTGGCCGCCTCCTGCCGCCTCCTGATTGGTCCGCTTAATTTCGTTAATTCAACTGTGTAATCTCATTGGCTCGCACATTGTTTTCTCAGTATCTGCGAGTATGATAGCTGAGCTGGTCCTCCGGGGTGGTTTCCCCACGTCCGTCGCTGCGACGGGGTCCCCAGAGGTGGCTTACGAGCGTCCGTTGCGGAGACGACGACCTTGAGTTGTCTTCCCTGCGTCCGTCGTTTAGACGGGGTCCTCGGGTGGTTTCCCTGCGTCCGTTGTTCAGACGGGGTCCCCGGGGTGGCTGCTGGACCAGAGGTGGTTGCTTGCCGCCTCCTGGTTGGTTCGCCTATTGTCTCTCGTGTAATCAGTGTTTCTGATTGGCGAGTAGGCTTGTTAGAATTGTCCTTGTTAGTTTTAGAGGACGTTTGATTTTCTGTTTGAGTTTTCTCATTCAAGGCGACTTGTTTGCGTCTCTCTCGCCCAGTAAGTGTTTAGGGAGGTCGCCTTGTATGTTATTAGTTAATATTTCACTTTTGAGAGAGAATTTCGTATTTTCTCTCTGGTGAAATATTTTTGTTTGACGGAGTTATAACTCGACGTCTTATAAATATTTGTGTGTCGTGTCTACCTCTTTTTGGTAGCCCTGAAAAGGGCTGTTGACAAGAGGGGGTGGTTTTCACCACACATTGACTCTAACTCTCGTATCATTTACACAGCAGTAAACATTCTAACAAGCATTCCAGTAGTAAATTATTTAGTCTCAGGCCGATATTGCTGAATCAGGCCGATGCCTGATATTGCCATTACCATCAACCAAGTCATCAACAGATTTGGTATTTAAAAAAACTATGATTGGACATACCTATGGTTTGAGGAATGAATAATCTCAAGAAGAATCTGAATATTAAAATGTTTGCTACCATGTGCTATTTTTTAATAATATTTAAGGAACTCCTTGTAATACCTACGGGTTATACAATCAAACTGATTTGAATTGAATAATTTCGACTATTCCTCGTTCATTATTGTAAAAATAAAGCGAAAACCAAAATCGGGAAGGTTCCATTTCACGGTCGGCGGTCGTTCTGGATGATTGCCGTTACGAACTACATCCAACTACTCGGTTTACCGCGCCGGTTATGGTGGCCTTGACAACGTCACGGGGCTCCAGGTTTGCATCATACCCGCGGTAGGTACAAAGTACAATCATCATACCTACATAACTACCTACAGCTTCCCGGAATGGTAATTACACTAATGGCCTCGACCTTCGTTACTACTGAGAGCAAGCGTGCTTTTCTTTATGATCTGATCACGGACAAGTTTTCTCATCTCCGCAGTCACTGGAAAAACACGATCGTAATATTAATTAATTTCGTTTTTAGCGAATTTTCGTAAAAATTAAGCTACTGCAATGGCTCGAAAGATTTTAAAATACAAAGTTTTGAAAAATTTCTTCATTGGAATTTGTTTTGAGACATTCTGAAACGAATCCTTGAGTTTAACGCTTTATCATATGAAGACTACAGGGGAAAAGGGGATGACTGTAATTTTTTCTCGAAATGAGTTAGTGACGGATTCTTATAGATTTTAGTACGGCGAACACGATAGGCACTTCAAGATTGGGGAAAAACGAGTCCATACAGCCGAAAGTCGCTGGCGAAAAAAAGTGTGTGGGGAAAAGGATGGTAACTTGAGCGCCTCGAGAGTTGAACGTGGACATAAACCATCCCAGACTGACGTACCATCGGGATACCTGCAATGCTGCCAGGACCAGCTCTATTGTAATTCCGAATCCTCCAAGGAATAAGACAAATATGAAAAAAAGGAACCCATAAAAACAAGTTTTTAATGTAACTCTTTCTTTTTCTCATGTTCTCGGTTAATTTTATTGTGCCAGGAATTGAATTTTCATAGGACACTTTCAAATTCAATTTCAATTGGACAATTCAATTGGACAAATTCAATTTCATAGGACACTGAAAATTGAAGTTTGTTTACATTTTGATTGCGTTACAAAAACTTATGAACTTAAAACTCACTGAAACTCATCAAATTTGTCATGTCAATCCAGCACTTCAATGTTTCGATGTCGTTTTATGTTTAACAGGGAAATCTTACTGTTCTATAATATCACATTTCATGAATTTAATCACTAATTATCACTTTCGTTTTTCACTAAAAACTAAAATTTCAGATCTGGAATTCCGGCAGTTAATTTATCTAACTTTAACGGTGTTTTCATTTTTAAAGTTTTCCCGGTAGAGTTGCCTGAGTTGCTCAGTTGGTCTTGCCAAAACATTTGTAAAGTTCTTTAAAAACACTTGTAAGGTTTCCCATATTAAATGTCAAATTTTTATAACTAACTTTTTTTTCGCGAAAATTTGATAAATTAAAATGTACGCCAGCATGAACTCGTGTGCAAAATTTCAGATCGATTGGATATCGGGAAGTGGGTTAAAAATCGATCTGAAATGTTGTCTCAAGAAAGAAAGCAAGAGCTCAAGAAGAGAATCGAAGTTAAAAGAAAGAGTTAAAAAATGACGATTTTTGAAGGCATTACCAAGAACCAAACAGCAGCTCCGTGATAAAGAATTTCACTTCCCAAATCGAGCCTACAAGAAATAACTTACGATCACGAGGGAAAAATAAGATGATCTGCAACAGTTTATGATGAGGTTTCGCTCTTCCAAAACGAGTGCATAACTCTGCAAAATCAGACCTAAAAAAAACACCTCATGCAGTCCAAGTACACCCTTCTCAAATGGCGACGTCACACAAAATCGCTAGTCCCAACCCTTGAAAAATTCATTCAATCCCATGAGATCTGCACGTTGGAAGTTGTAAAAGATGAAATGAAAACACGAAAAATGGGTTTATGGTATTGGAGTCTGAAATTGTGACAAACTCATAAAAAACAACAAAAATTTTCTAGATATTGTTAAATTTTTTTATTACCACAATATTACGTTGATTAGGTATAAACCAGTATATTAACTAAAAGTTCAAGACAGTGAGCGTGAAAATGTAGGTCAGTAAGTACTCATATTTTAATAAAATATTCTAATAATAATGATAATTAAAATAAATAAAAACGCTTGCATACGAGTCTGCAACACATTGGGACATTTCATGTCTTTAGTTGCAGACTCGTATGTGTTGCAGACTCGTATGCAAGCTCTAAGAGCCACTCAGCTGATCCGGATTGGGCATCGTCTAGTAAATTTCCTAAAGAGGCTACATACAAAATTACAGCTTCAAACAAAATTACAGCTCAATGAAATCATCAGAAATTAGCAAGCGGTTTTTATCGTGTTCACAATATCAATTATTGAGAATGATCACCTGTGTGTAAACAATTATTCAAATAACCATGCTCATAACTCAGCTTGTTTGCCACGCACTTTGCAGTAGTTAACATAATATGGTTGGATAAATCGAGAGCTTTCGAACGAATGGTCAACGAATTTTGTGGGATGAAAAACGACGAAGTACCATTTCCCTAGCAACGACTCGGTTTTAAGCGGAAATTATCAGAAATTGAGCATATTTCGTTACGTAACGTAACGTGACATAACGAAAATTTGGTTGTGTGCCATAGCAAAGACATGAAATGTCAAAACTGGATTCTAGAGCCACTCAGCTGATCTGGGATCGGTCAGTTGTGTTCAAAAGTCCCTCAAGGGCCCACATACCAAATCTCAGAATCGTGGGATCATTAGGGAAAAAACTGGATTCTAGAGCCACTCAGCTGATCTGGGATCGGTCAGTTGTGTTCAAAAGTCCCTCAAGGGCCCACATACCAAATCTCAGAATCGTGGGATCATTAAAGAAAAAACTGGATTCTAGAGCCACTCAGCTGATCTGGGATCGGTCAGTTGTGTTCAGAAGTCCCTCAAGGGCCCACATACCAAATCTCAGAATCGTGGGATCATTAGGGAAAAAACTGGATTCTAGAGCCACTCAGCTGATCTGGGATCGGTCAGTTGTGTTCAGAAGTCCCTCAAGGGCCCACATACCAAATCTCAGAATCGTGGGATCATTAGGGGAAAAAACTGGATTCTAGAGCCACTCAGCTGATCTGGGATCGGTCAGTTGTGTTCAAAAGTCCCTCAAGGGCCCACATACCAAATCTCAGAGTCGTGGGATCATTATTGAAAAAACTGGATTCTAGAGCCACTCAGCTGATCTGGGATCGGTCAGTTGTGTTCAGAAGTCCCTCAAGGGCCCACATACCAAATCTCAGAATCGTGGGATCATTAAAGAAAAAACTGGATTCTAGAGCCACTCAGCTGATCTGGGATCGGTCAGTTGTGTTCAGAAGTCCCTCAAGGGCCCACATACCAAATCTCAGAACCGTGGGATCATTAGGGAAAAAACTGGATTCTAGAGCCACTTAGCTGATCTGGGATCGGTCAGTTGTGTTCAGAAGTCCCTCAAGGGCCCACATACCAAATCTCAGAATCGTGGGATCATTAGGGAAAAAACTGGATCCTAGAGCCACTCAGCTGATCTGGGATCGGTCAGTTGTGTTCAAAAGTCCCTCAAGGGCCCACATACCAAATCTCAGAATCGTGGGATCATTAGGGAAAAAACTGGATTCTAGAGCCACTCAGCTGATCTGGGATCGGTCAGTTGTGTTCAGAAGTCCCTCAAGGGCCCACATACCAAATCTCAGAATCGTGGGATCATTAGGGAATCTCCGCGTAACGCTCTCCGCGTTTTGCTCCCCGCGTGACGCTCCCAGCGTGACACTCCCCCGCGTGACGCTTTTTCATTGATGTGCCATAGTAAAGACATAAAATGTCAAAAATCATATAGCCAAATTTCAGCTATAATCATATAGGTACCTACCTATCTCACTTCTACGAATCATAATAATCATTGAGCATATTTCGTTACGTAACGTAACATAACGAAAATTTGGTTGTGTGCCATAGCAAAGACATGAAATGTCAAAAACCAGCAAAGAACAGAAACCTTAGCCCTAGAAGCGTATATTGCGACTATCCCTGCTTCAGAATTTACGAATAAACAAATTACATCATTTAGTTTCTAAACATTTATTTTCAACAAAAATGAAGTACATATTGCATTTTCTTAAGTTTTGAAGGTTTTGTAAATAAAATTTATGTTTTGGGGCTGAAAATATTGTGTTCACTCTCCTTCTTAGACTGAGAATACCATGGAGAAAACCTGCAATGCATCGAGATACCCCCTTCTTGCCAAGTGTAATTGGGACTTTCGTTGTTAGCTGGCTTCCTGGCCCGAACAGTGAATTAATTGTAGACATTTGAGTATTCAGTTACACTCTAACAGCGAGTTCATTCTTGAACAACGTGTTGGTATATTTTTTGAATTGTTAAAATCCATATGTGAACAATAGTGACGTTTTCCATACAAAAAAAAGCCCTGCTGCACAATTGCTAAAATGACAATTATCCCCCCTTTTCCCTGTAGTCTTCATATATAAATATAAATAAATATAAATATATATATATATATATACATATATGCACTTGATTGTGGACACTGTGCTACTGCACTATATACTAATTAAAGTTAAAGAAATTTCACAGAAATAAAGAGGAAAAGGTTTTTGATATTTCGAATTAGTCTTTGTCAAAATTAGAAGAAGAAAGAGTATTTTTTGAATATACCCTGGAACCAAGCTTGTATCCAACGTTTCATTGTTGTTATGTTGGAGTTACTCAATCATTGAGGTTGAGTCCAGGAGGCCGATTTGAACCCAGTACCCACCTATGGGCCCGTTCGGACTGTTGAAGTAGCCGGTCGTTCGATTTTTCAGGCATCTTCTTCAACACCTTAACACCAAAACATTCGTCGAAGGTGACTGCTTGACCGTGCGTTCTTGCATGCAGCTTTATCGGTCGTTGCTGGGACTGACTCAAGGAAGCTCTATGGTTATTCATCCTTAGATTCAGTTGGGATGCCTTCCCCACATAGAAGCTCCTTGACCACATAGAAGTGTGAGGATGACCAGTCAAGGAGCTTCTATGTGCGTGTACCAGCTGATTTGCAAGAAGTGTGAGGATGACCAGTCAAGGAGCTTCTATGTGGGGAAGGCATCCCAACTGAATCTAAGGATGAATAACCATAGAGCTTCCTTGAGTCAGTCCCAGCAACGACCGATAAAGCTGCATGCAAGAACGCACGGTCAAGCAGTCACCTTCGACGAATGTTTTGGTGTTAAGGTGTTGAAGAAGATGCCTGAAAAATCGAACGACCGGCTACTTCAACAGTCCGAACGGGCCCATAGGTGGGTACTGGGTTCAAATCGGCCTCCTGGACTCAACCTCAATGATTGAGTAACTCCAACATAACAACAATGAAACGTTGGATACAAGCTTGGTTCCAGGGTATATTCAAAAAATACTCTTTCTTCTTCTAATTTTGACAAAGACTAATTCGAAATATCAAAAACCTTTTCCTATTTATTTCTGTGAAATTTCTTTAACTTTAATTAGTATATATATATATATATATTTATATATGTGTCATTAAAGACGATATATCTCCTTAGTATTGAGATAAAAATTCCGTTCTTGCGCCGGAAAATCAAGCATTCCAAAAGAAAGGATGAGTTCGTTGGCCAGCACTTTTTGAGCACATTAAATTGATAAAATTTCAAAAAATGTATAAAACAATCACTAAAAATAACTAGAAACGGCTAAAAATCGTTAAATTGATATTTTTTGACAAAATGTTGCTTAAATAAAGTTTATTAACTATAAAATAGAACATTCGAAAATTCATGTTCAAAATTATGCGGAAAACTGTACTTGAAATTCAATTAAATTTGCTAAAAAATCGATAAAAACGGCAAAAAAGCTAAAACTTCAAAACCTTTGAATAGGAGATTATTATTTAGAATACTTTTTTTCTTTTTTTTAAATATACAATTAGAAATTAACCTTTTTTTGCGCTCGAAGTGCTCAAATTTCAAAACAATGTAACATAATTTAGGTAATAGAATATTTTACGAAAATTCGCTCATAGGTACGATTATGCTGCATGACTGGAACTTTTTCTATATTTTTCGGGACATTAGTTACCAAGGCTTCGGTTATCACACGTCCTTTTAGCGAGTTTTTAGAAAATGAAGCAATTGTAATTTTATTTATTTATTTTTTATTTTTTTTTTTTAAGTATAATTTTATTAGAATACATGTGTGTGCTTGGCACTATTATGTTAGTTAAGAAATATAGCACGCTAACTGCATGATTCACATGCAAAATATTTACAAAATGTCTAGGTCATGTACAAGCTACATAACCTGGGTAGGAAAACCATAGTTGTAAATCAATAATAAGAAAAATCACAGAACTGTTGGAGACAGTTTGTCACTGTTAGAAAGATTTTCGTGTCAATTGAAGCCATTGGAAGAATTGCTGTGGTGCTTTCGATTTAATTTTGCTGGTGCTGACATGTTCGTTCGGAAGAGTGCCGGCACGACGATACATATCATGATATGCTGCAATCGAGGTCTTTATGTAGTTCTTCGTTTCTAATATACCATGGAGAATTAGATATTAACCCCCGGGATGGACGGACTTGGATACGAATTTTTCAAAACTCTACTTAACTGAGCTATTTAATAAAGTATTTCTTAGTGGTAGGCTTCCAGAACATTGTGTCACTTATAGCCGCAATGATTTTCAAAGAGGGGGATGTGTTTGATCCGTGCTGTTATAGGGTGATCAATCTGGCTAATTCTTCACTTAAGCTATTTACAGAGGTGTTCAATAAGAAAATTAATAGATGGGCGGAAGAATTTAAGTTAATTCCAGAATCACAATCGGGCTTCCGAAGTGGAAGGTCATGCGCTGACAATATATTTGTTCTCAATGCTATGGCTCAAATTCGTTTATTTAAAGGTAGAAATTTATTCACAATTTTGGTTGATCTATGTCGAGCCTTTGACAGTATTAATCAAGGACTGTTGTGGAGTACATTAAAGAGCTTTGGGATGAGCAGGAAGATGTTAGGAATTGTTATTGCTATATATGAATCCGCCTCGATATCTGTAAGAACTCCAGCTGGTATATCAAATAGTGTGGGAGTTAACAACTGGAGCTTTACAAGGGGAAACAATGTCTGCTACCTTATCTTGTTAGTTCATCGCCGATTTCAATGGGGTTTTTGAGTATTCGAGTAGACTCGAAAATAGACATTCTTTCAATTGAATATGCTGATGACCAAGCGATATTGGCTGATTCAGTACCTGATCTTAAGAAAAAATTAAAAATTCTGAGCGAATATTGTGCGACTAATAGCCTCCAGTTAAAGACAGAAAAAACTAAAGTTCTAGTGTTCCATCGTGGGAGGTTCAAGTATGAGAATCTAGTGCTTGATGTTGATGGGAGACCGATTGAGATAGTTCAGTATGCAAATTATTTAGGTGTAACCTTTAGCAGCTCATCTTTGTTTTGCGAAAATTCAAAAGTAATGTGTTCAAAAGCAAGAACGGTGTCAGGAGCAGTTACCATGCGTTAAATTCAAAGCGGAATCATGCTGTTCAATTCCATTGTCCGTTCTACTATTCTCTACGGAGCGGAGATCTGGGCTTTCGCTCAACAACGACAAATACATGTTTCTTATCGAAATAAGGCGACTATACTGGACTGTGGACATTAATAATCTTCAATGAACAACATAAGCATGTGAAAAAATAAATACTTAATATTTTGTAAAATTATGCATTACTCAAAAAACTATAAAAATACATTACTACCTATTTATTACAAAACATATATATATTTTTTAAACACATAGTAAGTACGATATTATTTTATACAGTGATTATAAAATAGATATATGCTACGAGGACGAACTAGTATACATATATAAAACTATAGTAATATATTTCAGCCTTTATTTGAAGTATCGTAAGGCAGAACTCCAAGAAAATCTTGTATAATTTCATTCATTCATTCAATTTAAAATAGTAGGTATTATCGGCATTTTATTTTGTTTTTTTCAGGCGCTGGCTGCAACACTGAAGGGGCAGAAAGGGAAACTGTCGGCTATCAAATGTGACGTCACTAAGGAGGATGACGTCATAAGTGCGTTTGCTTGGGTTGAAAAGAACTTGGGGCCGCCAGACTTCGTCATCAATAACGCTGGAGTCCTTAAGCAGGCCATGATCTCAAGTGAGTGTCCCTGCTGCAATTGATCTGAACATATTTTCATTTTAATACAATTTAGAAGGGGCGAGGCATAACTTTTTCCTGCAATACACAAAAATATTCCCATTCCAACGGTTAACCTCACGAAAAAATTGTATAGAAGAAGATACGTTAACGAATATAGGTAGGTATGTCATATCGCAATATGTCATCATCACACCTGCGAGGTTCAAATGACTTAGTCTGCAGATCGATGATGATGTAATCAGGTGCTGGAGTTGACATCGTGAGTATGAGAAGCTCTCATCGAATATTTCCAATCACTATCACACTCTTGAGATCACAGCCAAAAAAAAAAAAAAAAAAAAAAAGTTTAGGTAGACACTTGAAAACCAATCGCTCAACTATCAGAGAGATTTCAATTCAATTCAATTTTATTGTATAACCCGTAGGTATTACAAGGAGTTCCTTGAATACATATTATTAAAAATAGCACATGATATCTTGCCTTCATTTTTGCCTCAACAAACAATGTTACACTTTTACGTATGATGTATCAAATAATTACTTATATAGGTCTACATAATTTACATATAATAAATGAGCATTGCATAGTTAACATAGATCACAATCAATAATGCCTACACTCCACTGCCAAATTTCAATAATAATCCCGAGTCATTGCCAAAATTTCCAAAGCGGTGTTGATGTTCGTTCTATCTCTTGTAGATTTTCATTTTCTTCTTGATCTGTTTTCTGGAAATGTTGGGAGGAAGGAGGAGGAGTATTCAGATTAATATCAACTTCTGACCCAGTAGATGTAGAATCCTCCAACGTAATTTGTCCATAGAGGAATTATTAGCAAAATGAATGTGAACTGGTCTACTTCTAGAAGGTTCGATGGTGCCTAAACGTCTTACACCTTACACCTATAACTTCATAATCCTCAAGAACGGATTTAATTCCGTTCTAAGAATTTCCATCACCTTCTCTTGAGAATATTCATGTTTTCTTTCCCTTCTAGAACGTTATGAAGAATAAGATCGTTTCTATTGTCCGTGTGCCGGTTCTGTTTCGTTTTTTTTTTTTTTTTTTTTTTTTTTTTTTTTTTTTTTTTTTTTTTTTTTTTTTTAGCATGAATATGCTTTAGCCGTGACCTAACTACCGAAAAATGTCCCACGAGAGTGCAACGAAAGTAGCGCCAATAATTGTGATGATTTCCGCTTACAACCGAGTCGTTGCTAGGGATATGATACTTCGTCGTTTTTCATCCCACAAAATTCGTTGACCATTCGTTCGAAAGCTCTCGATTTATCCAACCATACTATATTAACTACTGCGAAGTGCGTGGCCAACAAGCTGAGTTATGAGCATGGTTATATGAATAATTGTTTACACACAGGTGATCATTCTCAATTATTGATATTGTGAACATGATTGCAACCGCTTGTTAATTTCTGATGATTTCATTGAGCTGGTGTTTCGATTATGTGATTCATAGCAGGTGATCCGAATGTTGCGAGAACGGTTAGATTTGTGAAGCGGTGGTTAAATTATTTTAATAGGTAATTTCTATACTTTACACTATAGGAAGCTGTAATTTCGTATGTAGCCTCTTTAGCCTCTTTCTATAATAAAGTGAATGTTTACTCGCGAGTTTCTATTAGGAGATCATCATCTCACAAGAGCTCAATCGTCGTGATCATTTCTATAATAAAGTGAATGTTTACTCGCGAGTTTCTATTAGGAGATCATCATCTCACAAGAGCTCAATGGTCGTGATCATTTCTATAATAAAGTGAGAGCGAGGAGCTAAAACATGATTCCATGTTTTAGGATTGATGGCAGAATGATAAACAGAGTTCAGAGGCCGATGGGGGGTCGGGTTCAGAGAATCGACGAGGAGTGAGTCGTGTACGGCTAAAGCATATTCATGTTTTTTAATTTTAGCCGTCAGGCTCAAAGGAACTGTGGCTTTTTTTTTTTTTTTTTTCAGATAATACTAGATTTTCTTCTATACTGTCAATTCTCTTATTAATTTTTTGTATGAGCAAGATAGTTTCTGGGCTGTTAGCGATTTCTTGCGACAGAGCATGCACCTGTGAACTCAAAACATTTCTATGTTCCTTCAAAATGCAGCAGCAGTTGAAGTTTGGTTGTAATTACGTCAAGGCATTTAATTACCTGATGAATCTTGGAGGTCGACATTCCCGTAGTTGCAATTATTCAACACGACACCGGTCGGCTCTTCGAGTTCTGCTGACTAAGGAATACGGTATCTGGTCGAGTGGATAGTCTTTTCCCTCTGGTAATCAACAAATCACCAACCAAAATCCCAAAATGACCTTTTTCCAGAGATCTAACCGTTAAAAATTTACGAAAATTGTTATTGCTGAGAGTTAATCAAAGAGCGAACACAAAAAACAAAAACTGAAACAAAATTCACAATACAACCCTGCCAAATCAATACCGTAGAACGGGGTTACAATGGTACATTTTTCATGGTTTTTTATAGGTGTTTGATTGAAGGAATGAAGATTCCCCATTGAAATTCATACAGGTGAAACTAAAAAACATGTGTGAAGTGCTCTCTAAGTTACAGGTCCCTACATTACCCATAAGGCCACGGTGAACCGTCAAAGTTGTACTACTTTTACCCCATCAAACGGGGTAACTGTGGTACACCAGCTCTATTCTGTTTCTAGTGCCTAAAAGCACGCTCTGTACTAATGTTACCCCGTCCAGATTGTAGCCGGGATTTTCAAAAATATAAATTAGAAATTCTCTTCTGAAGAATACTTCTGAAGAGTACTTATGCCGATATTGTACCCAGAAGAAGCTTTTCTCACTGACAGCCTACCGCTCTTGATATCCTCCAAAGATTTCTCATTGTCTCTTCGGTGAAATTGGCATAAGGCCGTGATCCCAATTTTCTTTTAGACTTTCTCATGATCGAAAACTGAAACAATAGAGAAAAAAAATCCTGCATGACCGAAAATTGACAAAAACTCCGGTTTTTACGTGTACCACTGTTGCCCCGTTTACCTTCCCACTTTCATATAACCCTACCATCTGGAACCTGATAACACCTGATCAAATTAATTCATACATGAATATCACTGTTATCCAATGCTAAAACCATACTTAAGCCAGAAATTGAAGTCAAGAAGCCTGGAAAGCCGTGAGAAACACAGTTTGCAGCACACCTCCCAATTGTTGTCAAAATACAGAACTGATAAACCTTATCAAACAAGTAGAAGAAGTGTGGTTGTTTTTGCTGTCATGACTAAAATCCATTAGGCAATAATCAAGTATCAAATGCCACCCTTGGCTGTTTTCCTAAATTCAGTAGGTAGGTAATGCAAAAATTTGAAAAAATATGAAAAATGACGTCAAGTACCACTTTTACCCCGCAAATGTAAAGTAACCCCGTTCTACGGTACTTAATACGGAGCTCGCAAAAAACACGTACGCTCGGCTCGGCTACCTAACCGGAACTTCATCGGAGAGGTACGGTGAGATGTGATGATAATGGTGGATGGTGAGATGATAATGTGATGAGAATCACAGGTCCATACGGCGAATTTTGAGGAAAACGCCAGAGATCTTTGCGAATCCGAGGTCGATTGAAAACAAGACTCCCCTCCTCCCCACTACCACCTTCCCAGGCCGCTGTTCAAACAGTTTCAGATCCGCAAGCTTCATGCGCTTCTCAGAGAGCTTGGGGCAGCACAACACCTGTCTTGCACCATCTAGCCAGGACTTTGAGTATAAATAATATGGGGAGCTATTAGCGGTAGTCGAGACATCAAACCATAGACCGATCAGCTCATGTCATATGAGATAAATCGTTAATACCTAGGGTAGATGCACCAGTAGTAGGCACTGCACCAGTAGTAAGCACTTGTGACTTCAACTCCTTAAAATAAGTGATTGGAACCACTAAAATATTTGAATTTGGCACCGTTTTAAAGGTTAGCATGTGCTGTATTTCTTCTAGAATCATCTAAATGATCGAGGCAGCCTAGGTTACATTATGTCACCTGTTAACAAAACAATCTCCATGAGGTTGTCTGCCTTAACAGATTTGCTAAGGAGGTGAGTTTGGTTTTTAATATTTTAGCCCCAATTTGAGGCGATTTTGGATCTGTTTTTTGTTTCATGTTATCTTTTATATACTCTCGAGAAGATGTAGAATGTTCCTGTACCTCTAGAAGTTTTAATTTCGGCTAAAATAAGGTGCCTACAACTGGGTCATAAAAAATACAAAATTTTCCAGTAGTAGGCACTTCTGCCTACTACTAGAAATACCTTCTTTCTTTTTTAGCAACATAGTTTTCATCAGTTATTAATTTGGAATACGACAGTATCTGAGGTTTTCTCAGAAAATGAGTAGTTCCAATAGTTGGCAGGGGTGCCTACTCCTGGAATAGGTTTTTTATCTCAGAACTCCACATGTTAGGAAACTGAACGTTTACTACTGATGCTGCAGTACCAATGTGATACTTTGTCGTTTTGTGATAGACTGAAGTTTATTATTAGTCAATACCTAGTAGAACTCCATTTTATATTTTGTATTTATTTTATTTTATTTTTTTTTTTTTTTGTATTACGACTATTATGGCCTATAAATAGCATTTTTTTAAAAAGAATAATTCAATATGAGGGCTGAGAAATTTGTTAAACTGTGATGTTTCAGGCCTTGATGTATTTTCGATACATTTTCGTTGAGAGGAAATCTAATTAATAAAATTCGTTCATTGACATTCAACTGCCTACTACTGGTTCATTTCCCTGCCTACTACTGGAATTTCAATGCCTACTACTGGTTCATTTCCCTGCCTACTACTGGAGTTTCAATGCCTTCTACTGGTGAAAAAACATGCGTCCGGTTTTTTTAAATTTAAAAAATCATAATCGTCTATTATTTAGACAATTTAAATTTAATTAGCCTTAGGAGGAGTTTGTTAATGTTGAACAAGCATTGGAAACAAAATAGTATGAAAAATAACATCGTGACACACAAAAAACGTGATTTTTCGCGTTAAAGTGCCTACTACTGGTGCATCTACCCTACTGTAATCTGTGGTACCTATTATAGTTTTCTATGAATCGTATTCGAATATGCTTACTCAAACTGTTCAATGCAGGATGTTTTGTGATTTAATGTTCAGCTAATATCTACTTCACGTTATTGCGTACCTACTTCGTGCAGGTGCGTGGCGGGAAGCATCATCTTCCTGGTCCAGCGCATCACAAGCGGCACGTCTCAACTGACAGGAAAATAGCGTTGAAATAAGAGCAATAACCCTCCATATTATTTACACTCAAAGGGCCAGGGGCATCCAACCCCGCGATTTTTCAAAACATCAGAACTGTCCAGAACTTTTTCTTTCATTTGGTTACAAAATTAAAATAAACTTCGCCACTGAAATTGGGTAAAGATAATAGTTCTCATTGCAACGTGGAATTTCTCTAATTTCAGTAAGAAATCTTCTCTATTTTCATCAAAGCGTTAGGCGTTTTTCGCTACACAAAACAACAATTAGAAAAATCGACTGATTCTTTGATTATTTAAAAGATTTAGATTTAAGACATTGAAAAAAAATAAATAAAAAATAATAATAATAATAATCTTGAAATAAAACAGCGTTTATTATTATCGCTGCAATAAACAACAAAGGTTTACTGTTTCCGTATTGGACAGCCCTTCTATGCATAACACCTGTCTATGACCCAATTATTGGTCTCTTTCAAGGATTCTATAGGTCATTGAAGAGCCGAGTTCATGCTGAATGGTTTTAAAAAAATCTTCAAAAATGGTTCATTATTTGAAGTTTAACAGCCAATAAATCGTAATGCCATAAATTCCGCTCTTGCAACAAAAAAAAATCTTTCCGAACGAATAGACGAGTTTTAGAACATTAAATCTACCTTAATTTTATTAATATTTGCCACTGCATTTCGCAAGACTGGAACTTTTTTAGGTATTTGACTACGTTTTGATACACCGAAATTTTTAAAATCGGCCAAATTAAAAGCTCCGCTTTAATTTTACAGGCTGTGATTTGAAAGACATTCAAGTCATGTTCGACACTAACGTTGTTGGGATCGCATCTTGCTCGAGGGAAGCCCTCAAGTCGATGGTGAAGAACAAAACTGAAGGAACCATAATCAACATTAACAGGTCAGTTGAGCAGGTCTTCACTAATCTTTTATTTTATTTATTCATTTTAGCATGAATATGCTTTAGCCGTGACCTAACTACCGAAAAATGTCCCACGAGAGTGCAACGAAAGTAGCGCCAATAATTGTGATGATTTCCGCTTACAACCGAGTCGTTGCTAGGGATATGATACTTCGTCGTTTTTCATCCCACAAAATTCGTTGACCATTCGTTCGAAAGCTCTCGATTTATCCAACCATACTATATTAACTACTGCGAAGTGGATGGCCAACAAGCTGAGTTATGAGCATGGTTATATGAATAATTGTTTACACACAGGTGATCATTCTCAATTATTGATATTGTGAACATGATTTCATTGAGCTGGTGTTTCGATTATGTGATTCATAGCAGGTGATCCGAATATTGCGAGAACGGTTGGATTTGTGAAGCGGTGGTTAAATTATTTTAATAGGTAATTTCTATACTTTACACTATAGGAAGCTGTAATTTCGTATGTAGCCTCTTTAGCCTCTTTCTATAATAAAGTGAATGTTTACTCGCGAGTTTCTATTAGGAGATCATCATCTCACAAGAGCTCAATCGTCGTGATCATTTCTATAATAAAGTGAATGTTTACTCGCGAGTTTCTATTAGGAGATCATCATCTCACAAGAGCTCAATGGTCGTGATCATTTCTATAATAAAGTGAGAGCGAGGAGCTAAAACATTTTTTTGTTTTGAATGATAAACAGAGTTCAGAGGCCAATGGGGGTAGGAAAGCTCTTTTGCCAGCATTGCGCAGCTAAGAAATCCCTGCGTGAAGAAAAAGGTCCTGTCAAGTCAAACTAACACTCAGAAGGGGTTCAAACACAACTAGAAACTGACTGTGAACCGGTATGACTTCGACTTCCCCATCACATTCCAGCCCCAACAGCTCCCCTGTCTGCTCATTGTCAGGGTTGTAGTTGTCTAAAGGAACTCTGTTCGGGTGGGATGTTTTTGAAACTAAATTAGGTGCACTGGGGCAAGTGGAATAGGGTTTTGCACAAAACATTCTTGATAATACAATAAAATCCAGTGAAAGCGTTCAAGTGAGCTGCATTTTTTACTGAGGCTTGTACTAACCATTCTCTGTAACATGTAGGAGCCGTTTCGCGTTGGTAATTATCTATGATAGCGATATTTTAACATTTAAAACAAAAAATCGTTGCATTCCACTTACCCCAGGGTTTTCCGAATCAAGGGGTAAGTGGATCACATAAGTTATTTGCCACAAAAGGGTCTAAAAATGCATGATATGGGTGGGAATGATACCATATCAAATATAACATCAAGAAAAACCGCACATTCTGCACACTGGATCACCTGTGTAGGCTTCAATCCTGTGCAGATGTTTCCTGAAGCACCCGTGCCCAGACCATTCCCACCAAGGGTCCTATTTTCCTCCTCGAGAGATTTAGGGTGGCGGCTGTACTCCTACGATGGCAGGGTGCGTTCATTACCAGTTTTCCATGTTTCTGTTCTGGGGTGTTATCCCAGAGCCGTTTGTGTTCCTTCCTTAACCATTCCCACAAAGCAGTTTTTACCAAGCGTTTTGCTGGGTATAGCCCAGGACTGGTTCCGGCCCAATGAATTGCATTGAGGCCCCCCTTTGTGCTAGCTGGTCTACCTGTTCGATTCCTGCCACTTCTGTATGCCTTGGAACCCATTCCAAGGTGATCTTGTTGTCCTGTTCGTTTCCTGCCACTTCTGTATGCCCTGGAACCCATTCCAAGGTAATCTTGTTGTCATTTCCCAGGGCATTTAGTACATCCCAGCACTCACTCACCAGTCTTGACCAAGTTTGAGGAGCTGCAAGTCCTTTAAGTGCTGCCTGGCTATCTGAGAGAATGAGAATGAGAATACTCCTCCCTCTCATTCCTTATTGCAAATAAGTCTGCCTGATTTACTGTGTTATACTCACCCAAAGGAAATGATGCCTCTAGGTGTGGTCTATCACCAAATATACCAGCCCCAGACCTTCCTTCCATCCTGGAGCCATTTGTGTAGATGACTACAACCCATTCCATTATCCATTCGTCCTTCTAGAAATCTTTACCTTGAAGTCCTTGAGAAAGTCGTAAACCGGGGCAGTTTGGTCACTTCTCATGTAGAGAACATCTATCCCAACAGCCCGTAAGATACTTGCATGTCCGATGGAGTCTATTGCCTTCCATTTGTCCATGGCCAGTAGTCTGTGTGCCATTGCTGCAGCTGTGGACTGTACCATTAGCTGCAGGGGCGGCAGGCTTGATGACCCTTCCCAGCAAGGCTATATATTTTACCTGCAAATTAAAGTTTATGGAATGTGCTGCGGTAAGCATAATTTCACTAATACTAGCGTTCTGCAGAACACGCTTTCCTTATCAAAACATTCTGCCTATACCAATTCCCCAACAAGATAGTAGCTGATAGGTCTCCCAGAGGTAGCGAACATGAAATAGGTCGTGAAATGGCTCCATTTTTTGCAAGCTGGAACACGTCATGTTTGAACTCATCAGCTCTAGGTATCCATGTACACATCTAGCTAGGACTTCCATTATTTGAATTTTGTCTTCCTAGATTTGAATTTCTTTTCCAGCTATGAAAAAGTGTCACAACAGTATTAACTTGTAGATTTTGATTCTATTTAGTATAAAATATTCTTAAACTCTGCCTCCTAGCCTCACCTTCTTCAGGATCAAATCAATTTAAAGTTAGGCACCTAGTTACATACCAATTTGCATGGAGGTGAACTTGGTGTTTTCAGGAAGTTTCGTGATTCTTTACAGATGAAATGAATTCTCAACAATGTTTCTCTGGATATTTTAGTAAATAGAAAAACATACGATTTTATTTTTCCAGTTTCGCTGGGCACTTCATTCTCCCATTCCCTGGGATTCACGGCTACAATGCTTCCAAATTTGCAGTCACCGCTCTGACAGAGGGTCTCAGGAATGAGGTGACTGGGCTCAATGCAAACATTCGAGTAACGGTAAGTAAAACATTGAGGGTTCTTTAGTTTCACTTGGGCAGATTTGCAGTAGCTGGTTATAGGTAGAATGAGTTTGCTGTGTGTCCCGCACCTTAGTGTATGACACCTGACCCACCTGTAACAGTGTCAGTTCTCTGGCATGGGAAGCAGAGAAGAGACAACTCCAACTCACCCAATTGGCAGATTAGGAAACCTTGCTCACCTGTTTCACAATGCCACCATGCTAAAGAGTAGGTATTTGGGGAAGCTGGACAGCTAGTTTTTGGTAGAATGAGTAGGCTGTGTGTGTGTAGCCAATAGGACTCACTCAGTTCCTCTGGCCAAACAATTTTAATATGGCTACAAACCAACTGTACTGATCATATGGATAAAGATCGGAATCCATGAAATACCATCTACACACAGACCATTTTCATCAGCCATGTTGGTTTATTATTTTCAATAATCCACCTTGCTAGACCGAGAAAAACACTTTTTCAAACCACCCACAAAGTTTGTTGGTTTATGTTTCAAGAGACGTCAATTCCAAAAATTTAATTTAAAAAATCCATCGTCCAAAGCCTATCGAGACCAAACTTTATGAAATTTGGCTCAAAAATCACACATTGGCTGGGGATGTGCCAGTAACCTTGGCATCACATTCGATCAACCCTAAAGGGTATAATTTAAGGGCTGGAATTAAAAATCGAGATTTTGAACACTTTAGGAGTAAGAGTAGTTTTTTAGTTGTCATCCCAATGAATCCAATGAAATCTCTCGGATCGCTATGCATTCATTCTTCTGCTCTCCCTATGGGCTAGAAGTTTGACAAGAATAAAAATTCCTTAACAACATGGGAGCGAATCATAACTGGTGGAATATAGCGAAAATCGTCATGTAAACTACGACGATAGTATCTGCTGATATAACTTCAATGGAATTTTAACTTCATGAAATCGAGTTTATCATAATTTTAGTCACCTATAGATGGACTTGTGAATCGTTGGTGGATGATTTACTTTATATTATCAATTTTCAGTTGGTGGATGATATCATGGATTTTGTGGTTTGGCATCTTGTGTAAACCGAGCGACTTTTTGGAGGATTATATGTTAACCCAGAAAAAACCTAAAATCTGTTAGGCTTAATGGGCAGAAATCGTTTTGGTGTTAATGGATTAATGGTGTGATATCATTGTCAGCAAACGATACTTTGTTAACTTTGAATGAAGAATTTTTGGTACAATCGAAGAATCGTTTACCAGGACGACGTTGTTAGGCTTTTTCCGTTTTAGAAATTCATTGGAGGTTTTGATTTGCACATAGGTAGCCCATGTCACGAACGCCACATCAATTATACGGAAATTTTATGTGATAATAGGAAATATCGAATATTATTCTAATCAGAATAACACCGCATTACAGAGTTTGAGCCCTGGTGCAGTTGAGTCGGAGATGACGGACCAATTCAAAACTGAAGACAGCAGCTCAGGAGCCCTCGACCATTTTGAAATGTTGCCCGCCAAAGACATCGCGGACTGTGCGCTGTTCATCCTACAAGCCCCTCAACGAATGAATGTAAGTTGCGACAATCTTTGTGATTAAATTGCTTAATCCTCTGTAGTAAATTCTTATAGGTATATTTATGTGGGTGATTCTCACAGAAAGGGGCAGAAGTGATGTCCGGACCAGTTGCGGCGACCCAATAAGGATTTGGGAGCTGGCGAAGGTCTTAAATTGTAGTATAGGTTTTTATCTAGAACCCTTTTTTCCATTTTTAGGTTATGTTTATTCCTTTAAATAGAAAATTAACTAAATATAGTCAAATCGTCATCGACCTGTCCTGTCCCAATGCGACCTTCCCAACTTCAAGCTTTAATTAAAGGTCTTTCCGCTTTTGAGTTTGGATTTTATTCAATTTTTCTACATCAGTATGATTTCTGAGATGCGTTTCTGATCGATAAAATTAATGTAGAACCGCTAGAAAAGTGTATTTGGATGGAAATATGTGTGTCCGGAGCATCGCCGTCATCGACCTGTCCAATATTGGTTTTCGAATTTTCGCGGTCACAATTGTATTTTAGCGGGTTTTTTGCCGCTTTTTTTTCGCGCCATTCTCAGTTACCAGAAAAACCGCCATTCGTTTTAATTCAGTCAACTCGTGGTCGTCAGCAGGAGCAGATGTGTGCTGGACCGTGGGTTGGTCGATCACAATCGTCAGAAACCTGTCCACTTTTTCTAAGAGAGTACTTGAACTCAATCTTTTCTTATGGTGTTTTTATTGTGCACCGAACGGTCTAGTTTCATGTTATATCCCGAATTTGGGAAAAAGCTGAAGGTGAAACATTTGAGAAAAACTGAAGAATCGTCATCGACCTGTCCATCATCAACCTGTCCTCTCCTGAAAATTCGAGGACAGGACGATGACGAAAAGGACAGGACGATGAGGAAAAAGGCAAATCTATTATGTTTTTTGGATTTTCTAGTATTCCCGTATTCTCGCATTTAGTAATCCAATATTCTCGTATTGACCATTCAAAACACATATCTACTTAGCCGAACGTTGTGAAGGTCTACTAGGACTAATTCGAGAATTTCTGTCATTCTTCGTTTGTTGGATTCGCCCTACAGTGGTCACGTTTTTCGGTCTTTTGACTTGAAATGTTGAGGGTTAACGTTTCTTGGCAGTTATAGCAAATTTTCCTTTTATGATGCCAGGACAGGGTGGTGATGCAAATGGTGAGAATCAACGGGTCGCATCATCGCCCTGTCCGCCTAAATTTTTAAATATTTTTTTTCTGAATTAATAAAAGCGCTACTGTTTGGATTTGCTTCGAATTTCGATACATGCGATATAGAGAGCATCTGTGATTTTTTTCAGCTCGATTCGATCACTTTTTCTTTTTTCAAAAGTCAAACTCAAAACTGACCTTTTCTGTGAGAATCACCCATATACATAATTTCATTGGTCTTTGACTTATAATTTTTCTCTTTTATTCCCCATTTATATTTTCAATTTTTAGCCACCTGAGTATTGCTATTATGTCAATTACCAGGTTAGAGCACAATTTAAGTCCCCAAAGTTGGGCATATTAATTTAAGTCCCCTATGTTGGGCAAATTAATTTATATCAATTTTATTTTCCTAAGGTATGAGTCTCCATAGTTGAGCCTCCGTTTTGTCCCGATTGTTCAATGAATACTTCTTATGAAGATTCATTGACAATCCATCCCGTTTTAATTTCTCTTTTTCCCATCCTCAATCGCCAATGCATCTATTTATGAATGAATGAGCACTATTCCACCTAGTTAACATACTTGATCTTCAATCAAGTATGTCTTTAAGGGGAGGAGTGTAACAGAGTTACCTCCATCGAGGTCCCGTCAGGGCTTGAGGAGCTGATGAGAAGTCGATCTTATAAAAAGTTCCAGTCATGCAGCATGATCGTATGAGCGAATTTTCATAAATGGTCGTATTACATTTATGTTAAATTCTGTTGAAATTTTAGCACTTTGTGGACAAATGAAAATTTTATTAGGTAAGTATATATTTTATAGCAAACTAACTTTTTGTCAGTAATGTTCCAACGAACAAACGATTTTGTGGATTTTTACAATTTTTTCAAGTGTTCCTATCGATTTTTAGCTTATTTCAATGAAATTTAAGTACATTTTTCAGTACGATTTTGTGCTTAAATTTTTTAAATTTTCATGTTCGATTTTTTTTTCGAGTAGCATTCTGCTAAAAAATAGAAATTTGTTAATTTTTAGCGGTTTTTTGCCTTTTTAGTGATTTTTTAAGTACATTTTTTGAAATTTGACCAATTTAATGTGCTCAAAAAGTGTTGTCCAACAAACTCATCCTTTCTTTTGAAATGCTTGATTTTTTGGCGAAAGAACGAAGTTTTTATCTCAATTCTATCGAGAGTTATCGTCTGGAATGTCACATAAATATACATATATATACATATATATATATATATATATATATATATATATATATATATATATATATATATATATATATATACATATATATATATATATATATATATATATATATATATTTTTTTTTTTTTTTTTTTATACATATAAAAAAGCGTTAAAATCCAGGAATCATTTCAGAATGCCTCAAAACAGATTTCGATGAAGAAAATTTTTGTAAATTTTTATTTTAAAGTTTTTGGAGCCATTGCAATAGCTTTATTTTCTAAGAAAATTCGCTAAAAAGACTTTCGCGCGTGCCCAGAAGTGGCGTAAATGACATAAACTTTTTTTTTTCTATTGGGTACCCCAGTTTTTTATTGCAGATTCGAATTCTACGTCAAATTTCATGAAAAAATGACCCATCACTCGAATTTTCAAGTGCGCGTAAGCGGGCGCAATTCCACTCTACAAGTGCAAAAATTGTGAAATACCTAGGTACTGAGTTTTTTGAAGATATTCAATTGCCGCCACATGTAATACATGGTTTTAAGGTATTGTTTCGTGCTGAACCTCGTAATGATGTTCATTCATTGATAGTTGCAACACCAACTTGGGATAAAACTGAAAAATTAACCAGAATTGCACTTATTTTAGGTACCACTCATTTCCACACAGCACAAAGCGTAGATACTAAAATGTAGTTTCTTCGGTGTTTACCCAAGTTGGTGTAGCAAATATCAATAAATGAACATCATTACGAGGTTCAGTGGAAAAAATTCTCTAAAATCATGTACCTATTACATGTGGCAATTGAATATCTTCAAAAACTCAGCATTTCATTATTTTTGCACTTTTAGAGCGGTATTGCACACTTTTGGAGCGAAATTGCGCCCGTTTACGCATCGATCGATGGGTCGAAAAATCGAGTGATGGGTCATTTCTTCATGAAATTTTATTTATAATTTCTGCAATCTGCAATTTCTGAACAAATTCTAGAATCTGCATTAAAAATGGGGGTTCCCGATTGAAAAAAAAAAAAAAAAAAGTCTATGTAATTTGCGCCTCTTCTGGCACAAAAGTGTGCGGGAAAGTATTTTTCCTGAGACCTACGTAAAAAATTATGAAGAATGACGTTGGTCCTAATTTTTTTACTCTGAATTCAGGGGCAATGAAGGGGTATAACCTTTCTTGGGACACCCTCTATATTGATCCATCCAGTGCTGAGCCCTCATGAGCCACCAGCACAGCCTACACCATGCTTGACTCCTGCTTCTCATTGATATCAAACTAGTTTAAAACGCTTCCTCGCTATAAAAATTAATAAATAAAATCCACGGAAACTGATCTATTTTGTTTTGTGATGAGCTCCTCTCTATCATCTTTCAATATTTCACCATCATTTCGATAGTGTAGAAATGAGAAGTCGATCTTATAAAAAGTTCCAGTCATGCAGCATGATCGTATGAGCGAATTTTCATAAATGGTCGTATTACATTTATGTTAAATTCTGTTGAAATTTTAGCACTTTGTGGACAAATGAAAATTTTATTAGGTAAGTATATATTTTATAGCAAACTAACTTTTTGTCAGTAATGTTCCAACGAACAAACGATTTTGTGGATTTTTACAATTTTTTCAAGTGTTCCTATCGATTTTTAGCTTATTTCAATGAAATTTAAGTACATTTTTCAGTACAATTTTGTGCTTAAATTTTCAAATGTTCATGTTCGATTAATTTTTTTCGAGTAGCATTCTGCTAAAAAATAGAAATTTGTAAATTTTTAGCGGTTTTTGCCTTTTTTAGTGATTTTTTAAGTACATTTTTTGAAATTTGACCAATTTAATGTACTCAAAAAGTGTTGTCCAACGAACTCATCTTTTCTTTTGAAATGCTTGATTTTTTGGCGAAAGAACGAAGTTTTTATCTCAATTCTATCGAGAGTTATCGTCTGGAATGTCACATACATATATATATATATATATATATTTATATATATATGCACTTGATTAGTGATTGTTCTACTGAACTATATATTACATGAACTTAAATGATAGAAATTTGACAAGTATAAAGGTGAAAGAGTGATTTGATATTTCGAGTAAATCTTTTTCAAAATTAGAAGAGTAATGGTTTTTTCTGAACTATGGGACTTGGAGCGTTTCTTGTTTCTTGGAAGCTTGTAACCATGTAAGCAAGTATGGCTTCATTACTTATACTTATATATACATATATATATACATATATATGTATATATTTATGTATATATGTATGTATATATATACATATATATATAAATATATATTGCAACATTTTGGCACCCATACAACATTGAAGTTAGGAGGCACCCCCCTTATCCGCTGGTGTATATATGTATTTTATAGTGTATATTGCTTCAAATGACCTCTAAAAACAGCAAGGTATACTTTTTATTTCATTTCAATGGTTATTTACTGAATCCCATAATGCTATACTTGTGGCACCATTCTTGAGAATTTCAAGTCACCGTCTTATGTGGCAACCATACAATATTGAAGTAATGTGGCATCCTCATTATTCCCTGGTGTATATGTATATAAATAAATATTCCAACATTGTGGCACCCATACAATATTGAAGTTAGGAGGCACCCTCATTATTCCCTGGTGTATATATTTATTTTATGGTGTATATTGATTCGAATGACATTTAAAAACAGCAAGGATATTTTTATTTCATTTTAATGGTTATTTACTGAATCCCACAATGCTATACCTGTGGCAATCTTCCAGAAAATTTCATATCACTATATATATGTGCCAACCGAGATATACAATTACAAATCACGGACTAAGTGGCGACCACTTTGATATCTGCGACGTTGCCAAACCACCTTCAGAACAGCAGACAAATCAACCATTTTATAATAGCGGACAAACAAGAGCGAACCAAGAATTTCACAACTTCCATTGGTCTTCCTGGGTTCTGTTGAGGTAAACAAACTATGGTCAAAGATCCAGAGACTGAGCTTCAGGGAAGGAGAATGTTTAAATCTCGTAGACTTTTAGTTTTGCCAGCAGATTAGGTACCTAGATAATTTAATTTCGTAATTCTATATCTTCTTTTGTTAGTGCAGGTACTAAACACGCTGAATGTGGATATTGAAAAAACCACAACCAGCAAGCAAAATTTTTAATAAGCTTTGAAAAGGCGTAGGTATTAAATGTGCTCCAATTTTCTCAACAAAATGTGAATTATTTTTCCCACAGAAATCGTTTTGGGTTCTATGAAACCTGGATAAAAATTTCTTTTCGTGGAGCTACAGCCAGTAAGTGAAGGGTCTTTTTATACCTTCCACAGTTACGGCCAGATATAAGCAACTTTCGTCGTTAAGAATGTTTAAATCTCGTAGACTTTTAGTTTTGCCAGCAGATTAGGTACCTAGATAATTTAATTTTGTAATTCTATATCTTCTTTTGTTAGTGCAGGTACTAAACACGCTGAATGTGGATACTGAAAAAACCACAACCAGCAAGCAAAATTTTTAATAAGCTTTGAAAAGGCATTAAAGGTATTAAATGTGCTCCAATTCTCTCAACAAAATGTGAATTATTTTGCCCACAGAAATCGTTTTGGGTTCTATGAAACCTGGATAAAAATTTCTTTTTGTGGAGCTACAGCCAGTAAGCGAAGGGTCTTTTTATACCTTCCACAGTTACGGCCAGATATAAGCAACTTTCGTTGTTAAGAATGGCCCAGAACACCACGGAGATCACTCCGGAGGATTGACCAGTGCAGATTGTGTTTTCGAGTCGAAATGGGGAGGTATGTATCCCCTGATGATTTATACAAGAATTTCTCGTTTAAGAGTATAGGATAAGGGAAACAGTCGCGAAAGTCGTGAAGCAGTTGGGGGGGGGGGGGGGGGGGGGGGGGGGGGGATAACGGAATAGCACCTGAGTACAATACTATGTAATCAATGTTATTTCTTGGTGTCATTCACCATAATAATTATCACTTATCAACTCCCTACCTATCTAATAAACCGTCTTTATGCGTTTTTCAGAAAAACATTATCTCGTTTAAGAGAATCGTTATTTTTTACGCGGAACCATCGTTGTATCACCATATAGTACATTGGTGCACAACTAAGTGCCGTCCTTCTCACCGGAGAGAAAGAGTTCATCCCCATCATTACGGCTCCAGATGTTTTCCATGGATCTCACAGGCATGTTTTTTACCTTGGTAATATGAACATTCCTCTTAAACGATGGAAATGGTAGCGCAACTACGAGGTTCTACCTCGGCCAAAAATTCTCTTACCCCAGCCCATCATTACACTTGCAATTTGTGTGTATTGCACAAAAGGTGAGAAGAAACATTCTCCTCCGTAACTTCAAGATGTCTAAAGAAATGGAAGTTTTAGTGGACAAAATCCTAACTTTTCAATTTGGAGTACACGACCTCATAACGAAAATGAAATAGTATATTTGTGGGTAGTTCTTGGTTGCTTAAGAACTAGTAGGTAACACTTAACCAGATATACGAAAGAAAATTGTCTATACGTTTCGAGACAATCGTTTGAAATTCCAAAAACACGTTCTGACATTGTAAAAAAAATATTTCAGTTCCACCTTTGCCGAATTCCCATCAATACAATCGTCCGTAGAACGTGATCAGCAATTTCTAACCCACAGGGGCTCCTAGAAAATCATCAAATCTATGAAAAAAACTGGAAGACACAAATAAAATAAAATGAGCAGTTCTAAAATTCCAATTCTTATCCGACCTTAAATATCCATGCCCTTTTTGTAAGAAGCCCTATGGAGCGAGAAAATGTCCCAGTTTCAAGGTATCAAGGTCATGATTAACGTAGTCAAGTGACCCTTTTGTATGGTTAATGTAAAAGCCGTCTACCGGCTGCCCACAAACTCGAAAACTGTCCTTCACTGACCGTTTGCATGTATTGTAAAAAGTTCCGCAACTTCCACCTTCAATATCATCCTGGACAAAAAAATGGAGATCGGCGTTTTTGACTTCGCTATCAGGGTTCAAGTTGATAACTGACACACCGTTTCGATCCGAATTTAAATCTGCATAACCATCGGAAGCAAAACTCATGGATCCCTCCAATTTCCCGTCTGGTTTGGATGCTAAGGACCAACCTCGATCGGGAGCATCTCCAACCTCATCTGCCCGTAATGCCAACATCTCCGGATGCAAAATCAGGCTCGACAAAGTTCATATATCTACTAAATTCTACGACGCACGATGTTATCTCCTTCAGCTAGATGACCGTGATCGCCCGAGGACAGGCGATATCAAAAGGATGGACATCAAAGTACTTTTGAGACATTAAAAAACTTAAAGAAGAGCATAGAGTTCTATGCTTGGTGTACTGTGGTCGAATGTGAATTACAAATTCATTTTAAACCCACCACAAACTCATAGGAATTATTTTGGCTGTTTCATCTAAATTGCTTTCAAGCATTAAACAGGTATTTCTTATGCCTACTGCAACATCCGCGTCACCTTCCACTTCCACCCTTATCAACTTCTTCACAACTGCGTGTAAATGCGGATGAGGACATGCACAACTAAAGGGAGGAGGCATCTACCGAGCATTTTGCTGGTTCGGGTGTTATCTTGCTGTCGATGCACCGGCCTAATTTTCCCCTTCGACACCGCCTCATCTTTTAATTCAGCCAATGTACAAGATATAGGTGCTAACCGTCAATGCCACTGGGAGCTCGGCTGAAAAGGGGAAACTGATCTACAGAAACGGACCAATTATTGAATTTGTTAGTATTCAATTGAGTTTGTATAAGATATGCACGTCTACTAGTCCAAAACCGATGGCGACAAGAAAAACAGATCTCAATTTGCGAAAATATGGCTTACAGCTAGAGGAGGAACCATATCGGCCCTTAACACTTTCATCCATGGCCAACTGAACCATGGTCGTCTGCTATCTCAAGGTGGATGGGTGTTACATGCAGATGTGGTTGAAATATAAGAGTTTGAGCGCCCAGAAACGACTGTTTTGTTGATCGCTGAAACTGTGGCCCATCATACCAGGATATTGATAGGTTACGTGAATTCAAGTCTGCTACCTTAGTATCGCTAGGTCTTTGCTACGGACGCAGTCCAAAAACACAAATTTTGGGTCAGCAATCGACTTATTGGTAAATAAATGAAATATGAGTCAGATGTACATGTAGATGTACTGTAGTTATGCAAATCTGCCACTCGAATATCGCCGGTTCGCCAATGTAGACGTCGTTCAAAAACACTGATTTGGATTGGGGTCTCGTAGGAATACTCGTTGGATTTGGAGAAACTCGTAGGTATACATATTACTCAAATTACGGCCAATATTAATTGGTTCAATAGGTAACTTAGAAATACACGTCTGCCATCGAAGCGTCACTGGCTTACTGGTGAAGATGAAGTCAAAACACTGTAAATCCTTGACACAAAGGTTTATTATTTTCCATTACAGATAACAAACCTGAGGCAGAATCCGTTGGTATCCCCCGGTCAAATACTGTGAATCTGATTGCGTACTATTAGAATGATATAATCAGTCGTTATTGTACTATATCTGATCTGATTTATATTTTGATTTGATTTTTAGCGCATTTTCTTTTAAGAAAGAAAAAATGAGCTATTGTGTTCACTTTGTTCGCTGATGCTGTATGTATGTCCTCTTAAAATCGTTTTAAATGCCACTTCCCGACGTCCGATTTTGATGAAACTTGGTATGGGTGTAATCTGTAACATTGTGGAAATGAAGATGTGCCAGGGGTTGATGACGACTAAGAGGTCATTGATCAGCTGATTGAGCTCCCAAGCCATTTTGTCTCTAATTCAACGCAGGAAACGTCTACTATTTCACGCGGATCTCCTTACAAGAAAATACGCCATCATGTGTCTCATTTTGTGAGCACTGATCTACTTGTTTATTATTTTTTAATAACACTATCCCCCTCCCCCCAAAAAATCAAGGTCATGCCCTCACGACACAGGTACTTGTCCTGGGGGTTAGTATTACACGTCTCCTTCTCAAAAAATAGACGTCTATGTGAAAAACGGGCTTCGGATTCGGGTTCAGTACCTTCAAAAACCCACAGTACCAGCTTCGCCTTCAATTTTTTTGCAGTGTAATAATTGCAGTGTAATAATTTAAATAATTTATAGTATTGACATGGGTTTCCACAACTTCACTGCTCTCCAGTCTGTGTGTCTTATCAAATGAAAGTCGTAGGACATCTAATTCTATATCTGAATTTTATATCACATGTCATTTTATTTCATTTTCATGTAATACATGTAATGAATTTCATCTCATATAATACATGTCATTTTATGACGGAAAATTCAAAATTGTCACTAGACCGCTCCTTCTCTAACACGTGATAGTTTTCTAAGGAAATTATTATTTCGTAAAATTATATTTAGGTAATTCACTAATAATAAAATTAGCGAGACTAATTGAATTCTGTATTATAAGGATATTATAATTAAATTGCGTTTAAGATTGAGTAGTCATGCCAAAATTAACCTTATTTAGACGAACCACCTCAGGTGTACGACGGGAGTCGTGTGTGGACAATTTGTATTTTTTGTCATAAATGCGCTAAAAATAAATTAAATTTCCTATGTTTGGTACCCATTAGTTACAAAGTTAGACTATTTACGACTTTCATCTAATGTTTTTCAATTGGTGTGACAGTTTCTGAGACTAAAGCTCTTAAAAAATCCAAGTGAAACATTTCACCCAAATTGAAAAAAGTGCCGTTTTTTACAAGCGGTTGCATGATTACTCATATTTCAAATTTTAATAGGTTATTCTACGTAGAATTTAACTGCCGTGAATATTAGTAATAGATGTTTCCTTGGTGAAAAATCCGACCCCCACCTCCTCGTGGTTCACCCTGGGAAACGCCACTTTGTGGTAGGCCAACGGGCGGCGGTACACCTCGCTACAACCTGAATGGGAGGGGACGTCACTCCATCTCAGGGCTGTAGGAGTCTACTACCACCCAGGACTCTGAAGTAGCAAGGGGGTTAGCTTGGTAACCCTAAGGAGGCAGCCCCTCTTCCAAGCTAGGGCACTGTGGGCCAATCCCTCACATGCCTGAATACCACACTGATTAAAAGAAACCAAAGAGAGCAACCCGGACTGTTAAAACGATCGCGAAACTGGCATGGACATCGGACAACCCCCTTCGGAACATGGAATGTTAGAGGCATAAATGGGAAAGAGGTGGAGTTGGTGAAGGAGGTATCCACCACGAAAGTGCAATACTTAGCCATAACCGAAACAAAAAAGAAAGGTCAAGGCTGCGAAATGATGGACGACGGATTCGTCCTGCTCTATAGTGGGGTGGAGAAGTCGGATCGAGCGAGAGCAGGTGTGGGCTTCCTGGTCCACAGAGACAAAACCACAAACATCAGGGCGTGGAAGTTTGTAAATGAAAAAATTATGGTCGTTGATATTCTCGATGCTGAAACTCTCTTTTCCGTTGTAGTGGTGTATGCACCAAACGAGGACGAGAACCAGCAGACCAAGGATGAGTTCTACGAGCTCCTGCAAAGAACAATAGACGAGGCAAAGGGCGACCACAAGATCTTATTAGGAGACCTGAACGGTAGAGTGGGGAATGATCCAGAGCCATGGCAAAACGTCATCGGGGCGTTCGGAGAGCCCATGCTGAACAACAACGGAGAAAGGATCCTGGAGCTCTGTGTCGCCAATAACCTGGTCATAACCAACACCAAGTTTCTTCACCGTGAGATACATATGTATACTCGAGCGGAACCATCAAGAAACGAGAAATCAATAATCGACTATATAATAGTAAGCCAATCACTCATGCCTTTTGTTCGAGATTGTCGAGTCAAGAGAGGTCCAGAAATTGGATCAGATCACTTCCTCCTCCAAATGGACTTGATTATGGAGACAATCCAGAGACGATCCAAGACTCGAAAGAAGAAGACACGAACTAGAAGATTAAAAACCCACAAATTGAAGGATGCCGTGAACCAGAAACTGTTCCAGGAAAAGGTCTCAGCAAAAGCAGCTAACTTTTCGACAAATCGATCAGATGACCTTGAAGTGGCATGGAACAACTTTAAATCCGTACTCCTCACGGCGGCTGAAGAAGTATGTGGCTCCAGTCTCCATGGAGCACCCAAAAAGTGTACCCGCTGGTGGAGTGAGGAGGTTGAAGCCCACGTCAAGGAAAAGAAGAGACTTTGGAAACAGTACTTCCAAACAAAAACTCCAGAAGCTTGGGAAGCCTATAAGAGGAAGCGAAATGAGACTAAGCTCATAGTCCTGGCAGCTAAGGCGAAATCCTGGGAGGAATTTGGAAGGTTCATACAGGAGGCGTACGAGGGAAACCAGAAGCTGTTCTACAGAGTATTGAAGAACATGAGAAAGGAAAAAGACTGCCCTCTGAAGTTCATTAAAGATAAATTCGGCAACCTGCTGACGGGTGAAAATGAGATTATGGGCAGATGGAAGGAATATTTTCAAGAGTTGCTGGATTGTGGCCGAGCCGATCAACAAGCGAAAGAGGAGAGCGTGCAGGACGAGGAGGACGTCGGACCAACCATTTCAATGGAAGAGCTTCGGGAAGCCATAGGAAAGGTGAAACTTGGCAAAGCAGCGGGTGAGGATCAGATTACCCCCGAAATGCTGAAGTATATGGGAAGGGGAGGGCAGGAGATGCTTCTGCACATCATGAATCTGGCTTGGAAGATGAAGAAAATCCCTTCCGACTGGGAGATCTCTGTCATTGTCCCGATCTATAAGAAGGGGGACAATAGAGAGTGCTCCAATCATCGAGGAATCTCGTTGCTTAGCCTGCCGGGGAAGGTTTACTCCAGGATCCTGGAGACCCGCCTCAGGGAGGAGGTCGAGGATAAGTTGGAGGAAAGCCAGTGTGGCTTCCGTCGAGGAAGAAGTACACAAGACCTCATTTTCACCCTGAGGCAGATCACCGAGAAGGCCATTGACCGAAACGGTTCGGCGCACGTCTGCTTTTTGGACCTGGAAAAGGCCTTCGACCGAGTCCCGTGGGATGAGTTGTGGCGAGTTCTCCGGAAACGAGAGGTTTCGAGCCATTTGATCGGGGCGATTCAGAGTTTTTATCTGACCTGCCGCAATGTGATTCGGACTTCTGGGGCCACTTCAGAGGAATTTACTACAACGGCGGGAGTCAGACAGGGAGATATTCTGTCACCGTATCTTTTCATCATCCTGATGGACGACATAATGAAAGAGTGTAAGCCTTACACTAAAAAGTACACCGTCGGGAATTGGAAGATGCGCCAGGTGAATATTTCCGAACTCGCATTCGCGGATGATGTGGCTTTGATAGCTGGGAGCGCTGTGGGTCTACAGTTTAACCTGAACCTCTGGGATGAGGAAATGAGACAGAGAAACATGGTGATAAGTCGCTCGAAAACAAAAACCATGGTGATTTCCCGCACTCCAACAAAGCATTCTATACACCTTGCCGGAACTCAGCTCGAGCAGGTGGATAGCTTCAAGTATCTGGGAGCCATAATCAGACAGGATGGTTCAATTGACCAGGAGGTCGGTAATCGCATAGCTGCTGCTGGACGGCTGTACCATGCAATCAACAGGGGATTTATTGGAAAGAGGGAGGTCAGTAAGACCACGAAAATGGTTGTTTACCGGACCGTCTACTCTCCAATCTTGCTTCACAGTGCAGAGTCCTGGGCCCTTACCTCGAGGCACAGGAGCCGGCTACAGGCGGCGGAAATGCGCTTTCTCCGTAGAGTGGAGGGGAAGACAAGAAGAGACCGTGTGCGGAATCAAACCATCAGAAGCAGTCTGAGGGCTACGCCTCTTTTGGAGAGGGTTGAACAGGCCCAGATGAGATGGTTCGGCCATGTAGTCCGAATGCCTGAGACGAGGTAAGCTCGCAGGGCATGGGAAGCCAGGTTCGTGGGAGGCAGAGCTCGAGGAAGACCGCGGACCAAGTGGGAAGACAACATCCGTGTCTCACTGGAGGGCCGTGGAGTACCCTGGAAACAAGGCCGCTCACGAGCATTGGATCGTAAAGGATGGAAAGCTCTCTGCAAAACCTCGACACCGCAAGGTACAAGAGGAGCGACAAAGTAAGTAAGTAAAATTATATTTAGGTAATTCACTAATAATAAAATTAGCGAGACTAATTGAATTCTGTATTATAAGGATATTATAATTAAATTGCGTTTAAGATTGAGTAGTCATGCCAAAATTAACCTTATTTAGACGAACCACCTCAGGTGTACGACGGGAGTCGTGTGTGGACAATTTGTATTTTTTGTCATAAATGCGCTAAAAATAAATTAAATTTCCTATGTTTGGTACCCATTAGTTACAAAGTTAGACTATTTACGACTTTCATCTAATGTTTTTCAATTGGTGTGACAGTTTCTGAGACTAAAGCTCTTAAAAAATCCAAGTGAAACATTTCACCCAAATTGAAAAAAGTGCCGTTTTTTACAAGCGGTTGCATGATTACTCATATTTCAAATTTTAATAGGTTATTCTACGTAGAATTTAACTGCCGTGAATATTAGTAATAGATGTTTCCTTGCTAACTAGCTTAGTTTTGGCGTAAGATCAAAAATATAGAAAACAGTTCGAAAGTTGCGATGTTTTTTCGCAATAGCTTAGGTCGACCAAGTAACTGGAATAAGCACACTTGGGTTTTTACTATACATGTTGACTCTAAAACTACGAAAATCGAAACAATCCGACCTTATGTTGAATGTCGCATTTGGATTTATTATTTTCAATAATGAACCTTTGTATTTTGAAGATAAATCAACTTTTTTTCTCCTCTATTTACTAGACAATTTACTAGTAATGTGACATTTTCGGTTTTTTAAACATTATTATTACCTATACAATCATTTATTTATTTATAATTTTCATCACCATTTATCACATTCATTTGAAATTCCCAAATCTCGAGAAAAATAGGCAAGGAGACTAATAATTCCATACCACTTGACGATGAGAAACAAAAGAAATTGAATCTCAACTCAAACTCAAATATTCATAAGGCATTCATAAGACTTCAGATGTATAGATCCTGTAAAGTTAAGTTGGATCACATCCATCGAACTATAGGTATATCGAGGTATGTCGAATTAGGGTCCCTACAAACTCATCAACAGGAAACTCATCAAAAACGTGAGGTCGAGGCTTTTTGAGGAGTTTCCCCTTTGGGTGGGACACTCATCAAAACTGAATGGAAGGGAAAGTCGTCAAAAATAACTTCAAATAGAAATCAGATGTAAATTTGGAAGATTCAAAGTAGTTGACAATTATTTTTGATGACTTTCCTGTCCCCTGTGGAAACTCGTCAACCGCTCCTAAGGGGAAACTCATCGAAAGGAAACTCATCAAACCAAACCTTCGGAAGGCTTCACCGTGTGCCAGACCCAACCGTTATTAGTGAAGGAAGTAACCGGATTAGGAGGCCTTCAGACCCCAGGCCAGGTAATAGCCCGACCTGTAGTTCACAAATCTCTATCTCTATTATTAATAAGAATGAAACTCCGTCTGTCTGTCTGTCGCTCTGTCTGTCGTGTCTATGCACGGCCAAACGGCTGAGTGGGCCGGATCTACGAGTGGGGGGATCTTTTTGGGATTTTCCGATAGGGTGTATAAGCGAATTTAAAATTTTCTAATCCCACCCGAACCATGGGCCGTAGGGCGGGAGGGGGGTCGAAGTAATAATTAATGTGCGCTTTTTGGACTTCCCCGCTTCCCCTATCTCTATTATTAATAAGAATGAAACTCCGTCTGTTTGTCTGTTTGTCTGTTTGTCTGTCTGTCGTGTCTATGCACGGCCAAACGGCTGAGTGGGGGGAGTGTACGAGTGGGGGGATCTTCTTGAGATTTTCCAAAGGTGGGAGCGAGCGAATTTAAAATTGTCTAATCCCACCCGAACCATGGGCCGTAGGGCGGGAGGGGGGTCGAAGTAAGAATTAATGTGCGCTTTTTGGACTTCCCCGCTTCCCCTACCCCTCTAAACGGCCGTTGACAATTCCGGAAAAATACGGGTTTCGTAGGTTTTCCTACGAGGAAGACGACGGCGCGATCGGATCGCGAAAAAAGTATCGGGAAATGCGTCAAAAAAATGCGAGAGTACGGACCCGTTTTCTCGAAAAGTCCGCCGAAAAACTTGGTTTTTTCCGATTAAAATATACCCCATAAAGGTACGTTTTTCGGAACGGTTTTCGCGGGCGAAATACAGCTTTGGGTCCGCCGAATCTGAATCCGAAATCGGATATCGAAAAAAGTGACGAGAACTCGGTCAAATTGCGAGCAGAAGCGAGCAACATCGATTAAAATGATTATGCCGTGGACGCGAGAAGGCTCAAGAATTGACGTGAAGGGGTCGATGTCACAACATTGCGAGGCGAGCAGGTATGCCTACATAGGTACCTATACCTTGCGAGCGAAGCGAGAGCCATTTCAAATAATAAATACGGACTTTGTCCTACACATATACAGGTATACCTTGCGAGCGAAGCGAGCAACATCCCCGAATAAACTTTTCGTGGTTCCACGTAGTTTTATAAGATTTAATTTGGTTGTAATAATTCCCAAATGAAAAAAACGTCTGCCAAGTTGGGTGGGCAGTATAACTTCCTCAAGCGAGCGAAGCGAGCAGCATCCCCTACAGAAGTTAAACCTACCCTTAGGGATCTACCGTTTGCGAGCGAAGCGAGCAGCATCCCCTACAGAAGTTAAACCTACCCTTAGAGATCTACCGTTTGCGAGCGAACCGAGCAACATCCCCTAAATGCCATACTTTGCGAGCGAAGCGAGCAACATTTTCTACATGCCAGACTTTGCGAGCGAAGCGAGCAACATATCCTACATGCCAGACTTTGCGAGCGAAGCGAGCAATATTCCCTACATGCCACACGTTGCGAGCGAAGGGGGGCAAGCCCCCCGGCTGGACGTGGAGGCGAGCGTAGCGAGCCGGAGCGGCTAGTTATTAATAAGAATGAAACTCCGTCTGTTTGTCTGTTTGTCTGTCTGTCGTGTCTATGCACGGCCAAACGGCTGAGTGGGGGGAGTGTACGAGTGGGGGGATCTTCTTGAGATTTTCCAAAAGTGGGAGCGAGCAAATTTAAAATTGTTTAATCCCACCCGAACCATGGGCCGTAGGGCGGGAGGGGGGTCGAAGTAAGAATTAATGTGCGCTTTTTGGACTTCCCCGCTTCCCCTACCCCTCTAAACGGCCGTTGACAATTCCGGAAAAATACGGGTTTCGTAGGTTTTCCTACGAGGAAGACGACGGCGCGATCGGATCGCGAAAAAAGTATCGGGAAATGCGTCAAAAAAATGCGAGAGTACGGACCCGTTTTCTCGAAAAGTCCGCCGAAAAACTTGGTTTTTTCCGATTAAAATATACCCCATAAAGGTACGTTTTTCGGAACGGTTTTCGCGGGCGAAATACAGCTTTGGGTCCGCCGAATCTGAATCCGAAATCGGATATCGAAAAAAGTGACAAATCGCGAGCGGAAGCGAGAAGAAGCGTTTAACATCAGAAATTAATTTTGCCGTGTTCGCGAGAAGGCTCTACGAAGTTAGGGGTTCGATGAGGCGGGGCTTGCACCTGACGAAAACGGGTTGCGAGCAGGTACACGCACTTACGTCTTGAAGGGTATACAGGTATACCTTGCGAGCGAAGCGAGAGCCATGTCAACAGAATAAATTCGGATTTTTTCCTACAAATATACAGCAATACCTTGCGAGCGAAGCGAGCAACATCCCCGAATAAACTTTTTGTGGTTCCACGTAGTTTCATAAGATTTAATTTGTTTGTAAGAATTTCCAACAGAAAAAAACGTCTGCCAAGTTGGGTGGGCAGTATAACTTCCTCAAGCGAGCGAAGCGAGCAGCATCCCTTACAGAAGTTAAACCTACCCTTAGGGATCTATCGTTTGCGAGCGAAGCGAGCAACATTTCCTACATGCCACACTTTGCGAGCGAAGCGAGCAATATTCCCTACATGCCACGCTTTGCGAGCGAAGCGAGCAATTGAATGGGGGGTCCGGGGGGCTTGCCCCCCGGCTGGACGTGGAGGCGAGCGTAGCGAGCCGGAGCGGCTAGTAACGAATACGTTTGGGTCGCTGCACATGTTCGAGTGAGACATCATTGTTTCTCAACGATTTTTTCGTAACGTATTTATTATAAATCAATTCATACATTTAGTTTAATATGACCACTAACATCTCTATTATCAATTTATATTATTGCAATTAGTGTCATATAATCTGTAGAGATCGCGCAGGTGGTTTTCTGAGTTAAAGTCATCATTTCGAAGTTAAGTTGGAAATTGTAGGTACCTTCACTTGTAGGTTTAAAGTTTCATTTCTTGCTATAATTTCTGCACAAGTATAATCTGGTTGACTTTATTGGTGTTGTGGGGTCAGTTGCATCCATTGGCCCAAATTCTATCGGAGTCGGAACTTGATTTAGGGATCAACCTACCAAAATACAACTGCGTCCGCACTCCCCCAGATAATGACACACACCATGCTGATCGTATGACCAAGCAGGAATATTATATGAAATAACGGAAAACGCTTTCTCTCAGCTGCAAGCAGCTTTTGACGCTTCGAAGGCTGTTGGGGTGGGGCTGGTTCTATATCCCAGTTCTTGGCCCGCTGCAATGAAATTGGTAAAATTCGTGATCGTTTCTATGGATATTGTGATGCACTCACTGAATATAATGTTATGTTGCCTTCAGAATATTACAGGGATAGCTAGCACATTGACTTCATTCGAAATAAAAGCTCTAGAGAATAATATTCGAGCGAAATTTGAAACGAAATTCGCTCCGATATCTGAAGTAAGATTACCAAGAAAGGATGGATGTGGGCGCTTTATAATTCCGATGTCCATAAGGGCGCTCATACAAACACGGCAAAATTTGCATACTCACGCTCACGAAACAAGGGAGATCTCCGATGCAAATTATTTATTAGCACTTAGTAAAATTTAAGAATCGTATGAAAATAAACATGTTTAAGCTTCATATCACGTTGATAGTATGCTTGATTTTAAAACGTAATCTAGAGAATCAGTTACTGATCTCCGACCGCTCTTGGCCGTGTTTGACGCCAATTATAAAGCATATCAAAATTGCGTACTACCACCCTCACTAGAATACTTTTCGAACGATTAATACCATCTAGAAACGGAGTACCAACGTTCTCGGATTTAATTAATTTCAGTTTATTGCACCGTTATAGGTTTTTGACATGTATGTCTTTGCTCTGGGGGGTCAAACAAAAATTTCCATCACGCGAAAGTTGATGTCACAATTTTCCAAACTAATGATTTTTACGTACAACCCAGCCGTTGCTAGGGGAATGGAACTTCCGCAGTTTTCATCGCACAGAAATCGTGGAGTGAAGTAATTTCAAGCTACCAATTTTATTTGTGTTTTCATCTTTAATCAAAAATGTACTTCATTCATTTAATTTCATCGTGAGTGTTTATTAAAAGGTTTTTTACTTCTACAGTAAATTGAAAAAATAAAGAGTATATTATTATTTAATTCTGTGTTTACAATATAAGTGTATAATTTATAAATAATATTACATCACGAGGACTGAAGTTCTCCAGCGCTTCATGTTCCATTCCCTGCCTTTTTCGATATAAATTTGCCAATAAAATTACTTAGGTACCTATAATCACTTTATATTTTGTTAATTTTGTTTTTTATTTATTTATTTTTGTGTGTATATGGATGTTTGGTAACCAAGCTAAAATTTGTGCAAATAATAATTATGTTTTCATGTTAATTTTTACATACTTACCTGATATAAAGTGCGGGTCTATAACCATTAAAACCTATAGACCATTTTTGGTTGACCCCCCAGAGCAAAGACATATGTAACATGGTATCTGTTTATAAAGCAGATAGAGGAACTCGTTTACAAGTTTCTTTCTGAAACAAAATAAGGAAACGTCACAAAAAAATGTGACGCAATATCGTTTATTGGTCCACTTGAGTAAAGATTTGTAATGAATACTTTCACATAATTTCAAGCTACCAATTTCCCCCTCCTTAGTTACATTCCTAAACTAAGTTGATTGGATTATAAAAATTTTCGTTTGGCGGAAACTAAATAGCGTCTGTATTGGAGAAATAACTTCAATAGTATTTATAGTATGCTTTTGTGCCTCCAAGAATGATAAAATAAATTCTTTATCCTACAGTTGTATTGTATACAGTCCAAAGTTAAAGGATTTGTTTACAACTCTCGAGGGCAACCGTTATGAAATCCCCAAACAAAGACTTATCCGTGTAACATGGTATCTGCTTGTAAAGCAGATAGTGGAACTCGTTTACGAGTTTTTTCAATAATGAACCTTTGTAATCGACCAAGAAAAAAAATTTAAAACCCCTGGAAATTTTGTCATGACCCCCAGCCAAAAGACATATTCAGACAAATGTTGACATTCATTCGAGTTTACAGAGTGTAAACTACGTAATTTAGTTGATAAGTACCGGATTCCTTGTGTATATACTATTAGATTTGGACAAATAAAGTAAAACGTAGATATTTTCTATCATATGTTCGCTTGGGCGTTATCATTAAAAATCGCTCAACATTCATGTGGTAGCGGAGATCTGTCGTTCTATCACAAAGGAAAAGCCTACACAAGCATGGTGAGAAATTAATATTTGTAAAGATATCGAACAATTTCTATGAGATCAGAGAGACTAGGTAATTGGAGCCTTTGTCATCATAAAGAAGGGTACGTACGTCTCGGCTATTATTTGGAAGGTTAGGTTTTCGGCCAGGTTGACGTTGAGCTGTAACAATGGCAGGTAGTTGACCCAAAGGAGACCAATATCCGTCTACTACTACCACCATTTTTGAGGAGTTTCCCGTCAGCTCCTTTTCGATGAGTTTCCTTCAAGGTAGTTTTTGAGGAGTGTCTCGACAGTGCTGGATTCTAGTCGAAAAAAATTTATACTGACTCATAACTGAATTAAACGGATAAATTTATTGGATTCCATTTTTCGATGAGTCGCTCGTTCATGAAGAGTTGAGGAGTGTCCACCCCGCGTGGGAAACTGATCAAAAATGGGGTTCTACGATTTTTTTGATGAGTTTCCTGTTGATGAGTTTCCTAGTTCCCGTCGAATTATAGGTAGGTATCAACACATAATTGAAGAAATAGTAAGAGCAGCTATGATCAAGTAGGCACTGCACAGGTACCTACATACCGACATTTCTTAAAGTATTGTTATACATTTTAGTAACATTTTAAAATTTTATTTATATTATTCTTTTCCCCAAAATTTTAGAATTCCGTAAAATCGTTTATTTAGAATTCTTGTAAAACTCCGTAAGTCTGAAAAACCAAATTTTAAGTAGAGCCAAAAAACTGTATCAATGCGTGCTTCAATAAATTTGGTTCACCCAGTGTGGTTATTATCATCGAGTAGGACCCATGAAGGCTTCAAAACACCTAAAATATGAATTATTTATCACCAGTACGATTACACAGCTAATCATGAGACTTACGCGGTTTTATATGAGACACAGTTCAGACTTACATGTTTTTACCAACAGGAATCGACTAAAAATTAGTGAATAACCAGTAATTCAATAATAAAATCATACCTACCATACTTTATTGCATAAAATAACACCACCCACTAGAGTTTTTAGGAACATTTAATTATTGGAATAATTGGTATCAAGAAGTAGGTACATATTATCACATATTATTTCATAATCAGTCTTCTGGTTTGATAAAAGTTTTTTTTTAAGAAATAGGTACTTACCTAATACAGCTAGTAAGGTTCAATGTTTGAAACCTAATGGTGTAGGTTATCTTAAAAAACTATGATAATCTGGAAGCAATACTGACTTTAGTAGCTGCAAATGAATTTACTTATCAGCATTAATTTTTGGAGCAGTGTGATAGAGAGGTTTTATACCATCATCGGCTGATGGCTTCTTACTTTTTTTGATCAATTCAACCCAATCTTCATCCATTCTTAGTTTATAATAAATTTTACCTGAAGGACAGTACTTAAGGGCTTGTATATCCTTAACTGTCAGGTCTCCTTTCCTATATCCGGGCCTGATGGAACTAAATGGTCCTAATTGAGAATTGAAGTCTTTGAAAAACTTGTGATCCAGGTATTTCACTACGTAAGGTTTGGGTTTCCTTCGAGCACATTCAATTATATTTATATAATCGGCTGGTACGTTAATGTCTTTTCCATCCAATTTTCGTTCGACGCTAGAGTGAATGGAATCACATTCCATTTGTGTATGGCTGCACTCCAAATATTTTTGAATAATTGTTATGATTTTTTCTTAGGCTTGCGTGGAAAAGGGCGTTGGACACATTTACACATCGGTTTTGATAACCGCAACCGCTTCAGGCAGCTACACCATTTATTTTATTCAACTCTTCACAAAATATTGTGGCTCTTACTAGCAGATCATCACCTCCCAGTTGTTCTTCCATATCTTCTGTTAGGGCCATGAAGTCTTGTTCAATTGATGCTACTCCTACATCCTCCATCGAAGTTTCCTCAGCTATAGTAGCAGCAGCTAGAAAAGGGACGGATTTTGAACTTATCAGCCCAACGAGAGAATTAGTACGAACTGTATAATCCTTTTCGACATGAGTTTGAATGGAAGTAGAAGCTATTTCCTGTTGCTGTTCCAGCTTCATCAGCATTATTTTGGATCTATATCTTGGACGGAACAAAGGCTTCATTACTGCCTTTTTGTGTTGATCTCGGCTAGTATTCATTTTGAAAACCCACTAATTCTGGAAATGGACAAATAAGTTTTGAATAAAAGTTGCGTGGACCTATAAATGTAGAGTACCTATTTGAATGTATTTATTTTTATCTATTTTTTTATTTGAACGAAGAGGGACAGCCATTCTACTATCTAGTGCTGATACTTGCTCATAACGTACATAAATCTAATAAACAAATTAAAGAAATCACTGTAAATAGACAATTTTGAATGAAAAGTAGTAGTATTTGGATGTACCTACCTATTTCTTTTTATCCATTTTATTATTTAAACGAAGAGTGACAGCTATTCTACTATCTAGTACTAGAACACAAAACGTAGGGACAAAAATTCAATAACCAAATTGAAGAAATCACTGTAAGTACTTAACATTTCACCTCCAAATTCAAGAAAAATCATAGTAAAAACCTGTAAGTCTACAGTAGCAAGTGCATAAAATTCTGTAAGTCTTGACTCACGAAAGTACAGCAGAGATTTTACATTATTCAAGGTTAACTACATAATAGTAGATATATTTCATATTAAGAACTAAGATACATCAAAGTTCAAACAATAATTTAACAAAATCTACGAGAAAACACCATTAAAGTTTATTCTTCTCTGTTGTGCCCAGTTGCTCGTCAAAAACACATTGAATCAGACAGACTTACACGAATTTATAGCCTTAAAATCACATATCAGACTTACGGAGTATTTCAAATCACCATAGCGACGAAATGACGCGGTTCTAGCCAATAATGCTTTGCATAGCGATTCAGAAGCCCCTATTTTACTAGAAGAGCACAAAACCTCATTTTGGGAAAATTCAGACTTACGGAGTTTTACAAGTTCACTATCGATGTATGGCTGTATACAGAACGTAATGCCAAATAAATAAAATTAAAAAAAAAAAAAAAAAAAAAAGTACCAGAAAACCAAAAATTCAAACCCCAAAATCAAAGCGGTGCATCTCCAAAAACGGCGCATGAATTGAGAATGTATCGGTTACAACATTTTTTGACGTTCGATTATGACCCAAGCACAACGATAGGGTGGTTCAAAAAAAAAAAAAAAAAGGTTTGGGATTTCTTGTCCCCATTGTTTTTTTTTTTTTTTTTTTTTTTTTTTTTTCTTTTTTTTTCTTGCTTCCTTGCTATGTCAGGTGCTATGACACTCCTAAATTTTTAACAAGAAATATTAATCCTAATCACTTTACCTGGGTCGATTTTGGCCAGTTATCGACCGCTTTCGTAAATCAACCTCTAAATTGGTGGCGAGGTGATGATTTGAAGGACGGATTTCAATTTTTTTTAGGTCAATTTATGGATTTTCGCATGCGCTGAACACGATGAACTTATTTATTTTACGCTCCGTCCACTAGTTATCCGGTAAACTGGCAGAGGGCGCTGCTTGAAGATAAGTAAAAATCGAAAATTTCACCGAAAATACTGTCCCCTGGTTAAGAATTGTACTAGAAACATGCTATTATGGTCGGACAATATGCTTTGGCATGTTCTGAACATGATTCCGTTTTTTACTATACTTTTCCGCCGATGATTGCTTCGTTTATCGGCCATAAATCTCAAATTAATAGTAGGGTAATAGACAAATTCACCCTAATTTCACCGGAAATTATGTCGCGTTGATAATTTAAGGTTCTGAAATACCTTGTGCCGATAAAATTTGGTATTTTCCAGGATACTCGGTACAAAGCCGTTGGTAATTTGGCAAGGACTTGAACCGGCATTGTACTTATTCGCTTAACGACCCGATACCATTGTACAAGCTTTTACACGTGACCGATACCGCTGACAATAGGTAACCCTACGCTCAAACGATCCAATCACAGTTCAGACAATTCAAAACTTCGAATTTGACACCGGAAAACCGATGGAACTAAGGAATTTTACAGAAAAATTGGAATTTTTTAAACTATTTTCTCCATTTTGCCGCTATAATTGGCAAATAAATACAATGCCGGTTCAAGTCCTTGCCAAATTACCAACGGCTTTGTACCGAGTATCCTGGAAAATACCAAATTTTATCGGCGCAAGGTATTTCAGAACCTTAAATTATCAACGCGACATAATTTCCGGTGAAATTAGGGTGAATTTGTCTATGACCCTACTATTAATTTGAGATTTATGGCCGATAAACGAAGCAATCATCGGCGGAAAAGTATAGTAAAAAACGGAATCATGTTCAGAACATGCCAAAGCATATTATCCGACCATCTTACCATGTTTCTAGAACAATTCTTAACCAGGCGACAGCATTTTCGGTGAAATTTTCGGTTTTTACTTATCTTCAAGCAGCGCTCTGGGGACAAGAAATCCCAAAACTTTTTTTTTTTTTTTTGAACCACCCTATCGTTGTGCTTGGGTCATAATCGAACGTCAAAAAATGTTGTAACCGATACATTCTCAATTCATGCGCCGTTTTTGGAGATGCACCGCTTTGATTTTAGGGTTTGAATTTTTGGTTTTCTGGTACTTCAGTATCGTTTTTCACCATGGGTTTTCGTCGGCATCGCAGCCGAACTTTTGTCTAGTGAGCTACAGCGGTTTTCCCTGCCCTTCATGCTTTCACAGGGTGTGTGTGACACCACAAGCAAAATTTTGACTAAAATATCTGAGGTGATTACCTTAAAACACTATAAACCAATAGACGCCTAGCCTCACTTGGAGTTGGAAGACAAATTACAGAAACTCGGCTAAAAAATCTTGAGCATTTGTACTTAACGTTGATTAAAAAAAAAAAAAAAAAAAAAAAAAAAAAAAAAAAAGAGAGAGAGAGAGAGAGAGAGAACAGCGCAGATGAGGCTAGATTCAATTGGCTGACGAACTCTCTCAGTATAATTGTAAACTTTTCCTGTGTACCTTGCACTTTAGATGCTTCATTGTTTGACGTAATTATTACTTACATATTTTTGGTTGAGTGCTTTCGATTGTCAACTCTCAAAACTGGATCCTGCCTTGAGTAAATATGAAATCCAAAAAGGCAATTTATCACCACACCACTTTGTTTATGCAAAGGAATGTGTGGAACGTTCTCTTACTCTTGTCGAAAAAGTTACTTTTCATGCGTTTTTCAGCGTCAGTTCTCCGGAGAATGTTTCAATTCTTAAATTTTATTAAAAGAATCATTTAAATAAAATTTAAAATGTAATTAAAATGTAGAACAATGCTTTACTACATAGTGGCACGTAGACGGTACCTATGCAGTGCCTACTTGAATATTTACAAGCATGTTCTTATTATTTGATCAATTATGTTATGTTGATACCTACCAATGCATGTGGTCGAACTTTCCTATAGGTACTCAGTGAATCCGCATTTTCGGCTAATTGTTCGTCTTGTAAATTTGGATCGGAAAGCGGGGGTCAAACCTGCTTCCTTCGTCAATAACTATTTCATAGCAATTTTCACAGATAAACGCAGTTATATCATTGTCATCAATAAAAGATTTGGTTGATTTGCTACATGCTTTGTGGATACTGGTTCCGCAATTTATCATTTAATAATGATTAACAGGACGTTTCCATTTTTTCCTACCGTTACGTTACGGCGAAAATATTGATTTTCATGTACAACCAATGCGTTAGTAGGGAAGTGTAACTCCCTTAGTGATAGCAAGAAAACAATCGCCACTTTTTGGAATGCTCTCATTTTATCACAACATCTCATGATCCCTTAGCCTCTGTAGTGTCAACGAAAGCTGATTTATTACGGTAAATTATAAACTAATATTGTTAAGTAACCACATTGAACTAATAATGTGTAAAATTAATCATTATTAAATTATGTGACTGTAGAACCGTAAGTCTATCGTTCGGTTTTTTTTTTTTTTTTTAATACATGGTTTAATGTCGTTCTTACGTATTCCTTCTGTTATTTTCTGGCAAAAAAGAGTAGGCACTGATCAAGAGTTACATTTCCAGGTTGATCCCTAGGGGGTATTATCACATTAAATCTCGATTTCGGAGAAAATAAATTATCGTAGTTCATAAAAACTATATCCACGATGACCAAACTGTTTTGCAAAAGAAAACCCGTACATTTTATAGAAAAAATGGGAATATTTCGAACTACTTCCGAAAAGTCGACTGCAGATAAACAACATTCACAGCAGGTTAACACAAATGAATGTGATAAATGTGAATGAATAAATTAATGTGGTAATTGGTGATGAGAATTATAAATAACTGATTAAGATATTATTAATAATAATAAAATAATAAAAACGGAAAGTTTCACATTACCTGTCTCTAGTTAACAGAGGAGAAGAAAAAAGAAATTTTTTTCAGTTTTTACCTTATTTTAAATTAAACCTGATAAATTTAAAAGTATTTTGCTAATAACCAAAATATAGCTGGTTTAAAAACGAATAATTTGAGCCTAAAAACGATTGTTTGCGTTGGGCCATTCGTAAACTAGTGGGGTCAAAATGAAACGCGCTCCCATGCGCTCTTGTATCCCCCCTACTTTCCGCGACCACTCGCGGCGCATCATCCATTTTTGAGCAGCGTATAACTAGGTACTGGAATAATGCATAAAAGATGTTACTTCATCACGTATGTACCATCTTGAAATACTTCTGTGGAGATGATCTTGAATTTTATTTTACTTATTGTTGCTTTCTATTCCATTCCAGATTTTCTAAAGTCCCAAAAATTCGCCTAAATGGATGATATTACGTAAAAGAGGACTATAAAAGATCATCTAGGGTCCCCTAACACTCCTTGAGAGTATTCGGTCAATTAGATTCAGAGTTTCTCGTGTGTTAACCAAGTTGATATCAATAAGGCGATAAAATGCATGGCAAACCTTCCTAGAAACCTCTACCCAACTACCCTCCAAGTTTGAACATAATCAGACCAATAGATCGTAAAAAATCGACGTTGTTAGAATCTGACGTTTGCGAATGCGCGCACCCTATTATTGATCCGACAACTATGCAATTTAAAGGGAACCATCAAGAAGCTAACCCACACAAAACCAGAAAATTCCATAAAAATCAGTCCCTTAGTCTCCGAGTTTCACAAGTGTCAAACAATTTTATTTTTGCGCATGTACAATGGTCATTACTCAATCAATCGCAATAAAACTCATAGAGCATATTTCTGATACGTATAGCCAACTACCCTCCGGGTTTGAACAAAATCAAACCTATAGATCGTAAAAAATCGACGTTATTTTATGAATTCACGTTTGAGCTTGCTCACACGTCATTATTGATTCGATTGTAATGAAATTCATAGGGGAACATAAAGAGGCTAACCAACAAAATCCCTGAAAATTTCATCAAAATCGAACGAAAATTTAGATTTTCCTGTGCTTTTGACTGGGAGTAGTTGTGTAGTCGTCCAACACATGGTCGGTGAGGCTCTCAAGCCGCCCGACCACACGCCCAACCCTGAGACAGCGTTCCAGTTGTTTTAGTTCTTTGCTTTTTAAAAGAGAAGAGGTGGGAAGAAGACGAGGTTATTTAGAGCAATGGCCGACCCTGCCAGATCTCCGGTAGCCATTCAGTAAGCAAAATAGAATGTGTATATTATTATGTATATTATAATATACACGAAACACCCGACAGCGGCGAAGCACGCGGAAAAACGATGAACTACAGCTGTATATTTGTGATCCATAATCCATTCAACTGGCACCCACCTCTCAAACTTCAAAGGCTCTTTGTTCGTCACTGAATCAATGTAACATTGTGATTATGAATCCTTATCATCCAGTAGAGCCTAAATTAAATAGAGAAAATCGTTTGTGTGTTTATTGTTGAAGTTAAGGTAAGATATGAGGGGTTGACAATGTGGCACCCTTATACGGGTGCCATAAAAATGAGGGTGCCACTTCGTATGCTGTTTTCATTGTTTCGGGTGCCACAGAGCTGGAATATATATATATATACATATATACATATATACATATATACATATATACATATATACATATATACATATATACATATATACATATATACATATATACATATATACATATATACATATATACATATATATATATTTTATTATATATATATACATACAAAGAAACGTTAAAATCCAGGAATCATTTCAGAATGCCTCAAAACAGATTTCGATGAAGAAAATTTTTGAAAATTTTTATTTTAAAATTTTTGGAGCCATTGCAATAGCTTTATTTTCTAAGAAAATTCGCTAAAAGCCACTTTGTTAACAAACATCTTTGTGGTTGGTTATTAACTCGAATTCTGGTTTTACAGGTGGCTGAGATGAGGGTGCTCTCCACCAAAGAAACTACGTTGGCTCAAGCGAAGGCAGCTGTGAGCATCTTGGAGAAAATTGCACCCAAGTGAATTTGGTAAACCGTTTCCCCACAATCCACCACTCCTTTGCTACATCACTCGCCTGTATCCTGAAAGTCTTTCACATGAAACTTGGTGCATTGCTGTAAAACTTGTCTGTAAATCAAATATACCTACTTTCATTAACACCTTAATTTTGTTTGCCTGTCTCTCGAACGTGAAACACAATTTTAACATGACAGGTAATAATCTAAATTCCAGGATAATTTATGTTCAATTAAAAGGTGATATTCTTGTTGGAAATTTAACGCTGAACACGCCTATACCACATATGATGGGTCTGAAATGTCTCCTTAACGTGTCTTTTGCCTAAAAAGTGTCAAAAAACTTCGGTTTTTACTGATTATTGACGATTTTTCTACCGTTTTTTGATAGTTTTTATACAAATTTCACCACTTGACGACTAGAAAAAAAGGTGCTATTACTTGGACTATTTCTGAGTCAAATGAGACAACCAGCAGCTCTGGTTGTGTGATAACAGATTTTTTGCGATTTTTCAGCTACTGGAAAACGTGTTTTATGGGAATATACCGAGAAGAAATGAGTTGTCAAAAATCTGACAAGAAACACGTCAATCAATTATCACACCTCCAGAGCTGGTGGGTGGTCGCATTCGAAGCAGAAATAGGCCAAGTAATAGCACAATTTTTTCAAGGTGCCAAGTGGTGTAATTTTTTTTTTTTTTTTTTTGTTTCAATATTCTTTATTGCACCAAGTATTACTTATTAACAATATTATTTTGAAAATATGGACTTTAATTCAAAACTAAGATACATCACTGAGTTTTGTTGATTATGGTGGTTGTTTCACTTCACTGCTTCACAAGTAAGCAAGGTCGAGTGGTTTGGTACGCTTCAATCTTCTGATGATATCACTTGTATCAAGGAGTTGGACAGCTTCCTCGTTGATGTGACATCTTAACCGCTGTAGGTGTCTCACAGCTTGTCGCTTTATAACATCGTTTATTGTTTCGATCCGAAGCTCATGATGGAGACGTTCGTTTCGAAAGTACCATGGTGCATTGACCACCGTTCTTAGCACATTGTTCTGGAATTTTTGGATGATGTCTCGATTTGACTGAGCCGTACAGCCCCAAAGCTGAGCTCCATAAGTCCAGACTGGTTTAAGGACTTGGTTATACAATGTTAGCTTGTTCTGGATTGACAACTTCGACCGTCTCCCCATTAGCCAATGCATTTTTCTGAATTTTAGAAGGAGTTCTTCCTTCTTTTTCTTGACATGGGCTTTCCATCTAAGTTTGGCGTCCAGTGTCATGCCTAGGTATTTGGCTTCATTAGCATTCGGAATAACTTTTCCCATGAAATGTACCGGAATATACTCGATTCTCTTGTTGGTGAAATCGACATGTACCGACTTAGTTTCATTTATCTTGATTCTCCATTTTGCTGTCCACTTTTGTATGCTGGATATTGATTGATTTAACTTGTTGGTGGATTCAGTGTTACATTCTCCGACTGCCAAAATCGCTGTATCATCTGCGAAGGTGGCTGTGGTGTTCATTCCAATTTCTGGGAGATCACTGGTATAAAGGACATACAAGAGCGGTCCAAGAACACGCCCTTGTGGGACTTCTGCCTTGATTAGCTTTGGCTCTGAGTAGGCGTCTTCTTGCTTTATTCTGAAATAGCGATTGGTGAGATAAGACTGAAGCAGCTCAGCATACTTTATTGGTAGATTTTTGCGCAGCTTGTAGTTGAGTCCCTCATGCCAAACTTTGTCAAACGCCTGAGCAAGTGGTGTAATTTGTACAATAACTTTAAAAAAACATTGGAAAAATTGGTGGAAAACTTCGTTTTTTGACAGTTTTCAGGCAAGACAAGTTAAGGAGGCATTTCAGACCCATCATAAGTGGAACGCGTGTTCAGCGTTGAATTTCGAACAAGAATATCACCTTTTAATTGAACATTAAGTGCTCTGGAATTTGTGATTTTTTTCAAAAACCTCCAAAATTGTACGTCTACGTAAAAACTGGCTTCGGATTCAGATCCAGCAACTTCGAAAACCTCAAGACCAGTGCCAGTTTCGACTTCGCTCTTTTGGTTTATTATTTCCAATAATAAGCCTATGTGATCGTGTAGCAAAAAATTTTTATAACCCCCCCTCAAACTTTGTCACTTTACGTTTCAAGGTACGTAGAATCCAAATTTGAAATGTCCGTCCGCCGTCCGGGCCATAAAAGGCCTAAGAATTGACTTAAAAACCCCGTTCTTTCGCACATAGACTCCATTTGGGGTCTAGTTGGTCCTAACGTTTAACCATCCCGATCGCTTTACTCGCATAGATGCTATGGGCCAAAACGGGCAAAAAAGTGTCTTTTTCGACGCGCGCACGCCTGGCACGCTTGGCAGGGGGTCACGGTGGGTGGAGAGGGGGGGGGGGGGGAGCGGGGGGGGGAGTGAGAGGAGGCGCCGGCGCCGCGGCTTGTGGTGGGTACGGCACCAGCGTTCGTTCAAGGCATGAATATGTTTTTTTCAAGGTCATATTTGTGTGTTAATACCAAAGCTTTTCCTACGCATATTTAATAACATATCCTCTCGACTTTTCGTACGTACTTAGATAATGATATTATTAAGGCAATAATTATTTGAATAGATAGGAGCTCAAATCGAGAAATATAAATATGCGTATATAATTATAGAAGTATAGGTTGTGGCAACTCGAAATAGGACACGCCGAGGAGTCTGGACGGGCCTTATGACGTACGCAAGCCAACTAAAACTACGATCATACTCAATTGAAAAAATAATAAACCTTTGTGAAATAATTTGCAGCGTTTTCGTATATTTTAAGTTGTATAGAAATTGGAGATTTATGAGTGAAAAGAAAATGTTAGCTATTAATTTTATGAAAAAAAAGTACCTATTCTAAATGATACTCTTCTATTCAAAAAGAGATTTTGGATTTTAGGCTATTTTTTGCAATTTTATAGATTTTTTAAAACAAAATTTAATGAAGTTCAAGTTTTTAGCATAATTTCGTACATAAATTTTTGAATGTTCTATTTCATAGTTGATAAACTTTATTTGACCAACCTTATGCTAAAAAATATCAATTTAACAATTCTTAGCCATTTTCAGTGATTTTGTCAGCACATTTTTTGAAATTTGACCAATTAGATGATATCAATATACAGTATAGGTAACACTTTTACGTGTTGGAAATATGACTTGGTAATAAATTGTTTTGTTTATCAACTATATTAAAAAGCGTAAAATTGTGAGATTCCACTGCTGTAATGGATTGAACCCATTTGTGAGGTCCGAAGCTCCGAGTTCCGATACTAAATATACTATAAGCGGCGTTTAATAATTATGGACCAGAGATCTACGTAGAAGGGCTGTCTAATACATAAATAATAAACCTTTGTGTAATAATTTGCAGCGTTTTTCTTTGGCAGTGCTATCAATCTTGAGATAATTGATTCATGAAATCGCACTGGGAATTACAAATTAAGAGGTACCTCGGTACTCAACAGGGGCGGATCCAGGATATTTTTGATAGAGGGGCGCACTGGGGTTGAATACCTTCTATCAAAACAAAGGGTCCCGGTCGAATAATCGAAATTCAACATTCAAACGACAGTAATTTCTAGCTTTTTGTTTGTAAACAACAACGTCATTGTTCACGCTTACCTTCATTTTCGACTCCAATTAAATCATAATTCAAATAACATCCTCCAAACACCACAAACCGACACGTTTCATATTTATACCTAATTTATAAAATTAATTTTCAAGTGCTTTCTCGTAATTTATTGTTTATCACTATCATAACCTTGGAATAATAACCACAAATCACCTATCTTCTCTTTTATGTGGTTAGTTGTTGCCTATCAGCATTCGGCCGGGAGGCCGCCATGGTGGGTCGGGTCCGGGCTCGGTCGGGAAGCCCCGGCCGAGCCGCCTTTTAGGCGGGTTAATGACCTGCCTACACTCTTTTGTTTTATTTTATTATTATTGTTTTAATCAATCTGTTTTTCCCCCTCTTTTATTGGCTACATGAATGATGATTTGCTTTGTACAACAATGTTTGCTTTGACGATTGTCCTACATAATCATGTTTTGACAAAAAAAAAAAAAAATAATAATAATAATAATAAAATAAAATAAATAAATACTTCACGCCGCGCATGAGCAAATCCTATCAAGCATAATTTTTCACGCCCTGGTCCTCCGATCTGGCTCAAATTTGAAGGATAGTAAGGAGAGAACGGTTTAAACATTCCTTATCAATTTCAACCCGATCGTATCAATGGTAGCTCCTACGCATGCGCAAATGTGAAATCCCTTTAACTAGCTTAATTTTCACAGTTTTTGTCCGATTTTGATGAAATTCTCAGTGAATGTGCGGATTAGAGTGTAAATGGTCCCCTATAGGCACCATTGATCCCAAATAAATACTTCACCCTGCGTATGTGCAAAAGTAAGATCCATGAAGCATAATATTCTCACGTCCTGGTCGTCCGATCTCGCTCAAATTTGGAGGATAGGAGAGGACAATTTAAACATTCCATAAAAATTTCAACTATCATATCAATGCTCCTGCGCATGTGCAAATGTGAAATCCTAGTAACAGCCTTACTTTTCCTTAGTTTTAATCTGATTTTGATGAAATTCTCAGAGATTGTGTAGATTAGAGTGTAAGGTGAGTATGGGTAACTGGGACCGAGATTTACAACATTTAAAAAAGAATTAATGTTTATCAACCCGTAGAATTTTTTTACTTGAATGAAAATTCAAAATAGCATTTTGGTTTGTTAATGGGGTTTATATAGAATAGGTTTCTACATCAAAACTTTTTTTAATATGATAAATATTATTTATAAAGAAAAAATTTATTTTCTAAGTTCAGTGGGCCCAGTTACCCGAGGCTCTTGAGGTATCTGGGCCATCCCCCTTCATTTTCCTTATGAATCTTAATTCAAACTGTTTAGGCATCTGAGCCCATTCATCAACTATCAAAGTTTTTTATTTTTATTTTTTTTTTTTTTAATTTTTTCCTTGAAATTAAAGCGAGGAAACAAGAGATGTAACCAATCCTGGCATACAGCTATGAGGGATTCTGAAGAGAAAAAGTATGAATTAAAGTGCATTAAACTTTCTATGTAAAACAAATATTTTCAAAATTAATTAAAAAATTCCAAAAACAATGAAATATGTATTTTTTTTTAATTAATAGTATTGAATGGATGTGCCATTAGAAAAATCATAATATGTTTCAAGTTGACTAAATCATATACGATTAAAAGGAGGACTGAATGCAAAAACTAGAAAAAAAACTGTTCTTAGTTTATAAGAAAAGGAGTTCTTTGGTTATAAGAAAAGGAGTTAAAACGAAATTCCCTCAACATTACCCTGTCAAATGAACAAGTACATATGAGGTTTGATAAGTAGTTAAAAAAAATTAGTACAAAAAGTAGGCACGTTGTTCGGAGGAAATCCAATCATAGCTAGTTTAATATAGTTGGTAACTACATAGGTACTACCCCAACTAGGGGCATTCAAATTATCCTTGGACTAGCACCACTGGATACTCTCGCAATGGTCTTTTCCATGCAAGCCGTGGTTAGGTTGAATATTTTGGGAGAATGGGTGCATGACACAAGTCATCTCTCTCACTACACACAAGTAGGACATACCTACATCAAACAAGCTACTAATGCTTATGCACCAGAAACCCTCATGCCCTCTGATGAAATGAAGAGGAGATTTTTCTGGAACTTGAAATCCTCCTTTGAAATAAAAGACAGAAATGAGTGGAACAATCAACAAACCCCTGTTGACACTATAGACACCATACATTGCTACACCGATGGTTCTAAGATAGACAGGGAATCTGAACCTTCCTCTGGTGCTGGTGTTTTCATTCCCAGCCTCCAAGTGGCACATTCTTATAGCCTCGATAAATATGCGACTGTATTTCAATCAGAAATATATGCTATCAATAAGTGCCTGGTCACCTTACATAACCACAACACTTCTAACAAAAACATTCACATTTTTACCGATAGTCAGGCCAGCATCAAAGCACTCCTGAACCCCCTTACGACCTCAAAACTGGTCTGGGAAACAAAGCAACACATCAACAACCTGTTTCTTAGTAACAACAGAATATCCATAAAATGGATTCCTGGTCATGAGAACTACGAAGGCAATGTCAATGCGGACGGCTTAGCGCGGGCTGGCTCGGGACAACAGTTTCTCGGACCATCTCCTGCCATCTGCATTTCCAAAAATGCCTGTAAAGCAAAAATTAAAAACTGGGTCACACAAGACCTCGACATTCTCTGGAGCAAGGAAACTGCTAGATATAGACAAACCAGAATGCTCGTTACTTCTTCCGACCCCAAACGAGCACGCTGGCTTCTAAGCAAAAGTAGAAATTCTATTAGAACCATGATTGGGATCCTCACCGGACATTATGATTTCCGCAGGATGCTAAATATTATAGATAACAATATCTCACCTATGTGCCCCTGCGGACTCGAGGAAGATTCCGCAGAGCACTTTCTTTGTAGATGCGACCGGTACTGGAGATCCAGAACGGAGGCATTTGGGCATCATATCATTGAACGGGCTTCCCTCAGAGACATTGAGTGGAAAAGAATCAAAAAGTTTGCTGATCTAAGCAAAAGGTTTGCTTGCGACGACTCCAACTCGGGGTAACCTGCGGAATCCTCTTTTAAATTAAAGGGGCCTCATTTTGAGGGAGAGTATAAGCCGTTCATGGTGCCTGAAACTCTTTTCCAATGGAAACCCCGAGCAGTGAGTGAGTGAGTGAGTACATAGGTAGGTACTTGACTAAGTAGCATCATTTGGTTTTTGAATGTATTAGTCAAATAATAAACCATATCCGTCAGAGACACTAAACATTCCTCTTTTATTTATAGGAACCGGGGGTTTTATTATCTTCAGTATCTCGTAGTCATTATACCACAAGATATCCTCAACTTCTGGCCACTTCCAGCTTTTTAGCCCAGCACATTTCATGTTTTTTACCCGAACTCAATAATTTTCTACCTCCAATACCTGTCCTGGATATGTATTGCCGTCATATACAACAGCAACAAAATCTCCAGGAATGACAGTGATGGACCCTACAACATTAGTGTCAGAGTCGGATCTGGTAAAACTGTAATTTTCTTGAGAGTTGCTATCTGAATCGGTTTCATCATCCAGTAAAATGTTCTTTCTAGAGGTACCAGCAGGAATCTTGATCTTCGACTCCTTATATGTCTTCTGGGTTTTGCTCAGGTTACTGGTGCTTCCAACACCATCCTTTGGGTAACTGGGCCCTGGGGTGGGTCCAGTTACCCAAAGGGTATTATGACCCAGTTCCCCCAAACGTGACAAAAACATTAGGTATCTGGGACCCCCCCTCCAAAATCCGTGCAACAAGTGGTTTAGCAAAAATACTCATCTGCACACAAACAACAATGTCTCCTTAGATAATTCAAACAATCACATCTTCAATAATTCAAAAAATGTATTTACAAGGCTGTGCAGAACTGAGGTTGTTGGAGTGTTGTTTCGCAGCTTCAAGTTGCAAAACTTTGAGACAGCCTCACAAACACACAAGATGGCTAAATCAAAAATGACCTGTTGTTCTGGAAGCTCCGTCTAGCCAGTGATGCCAACGCATCAGCCAACAATTTCTCTTTCCATTTAGAGAGGAGTGGGGAGGGTATGGCCCAAATACCCCATGGGCCCGGATACCCATACTTACCTTAAGTAGGTTCCCTACCAGTTTCAGATAGAATAGAAGTTTCCAAATAAATAGTTCACTCAGCGCAACCGCAAACTTAAATTCATCAAGCATAATTTTCTCACGCCCTAGTCATCTGAAAACGTACTCCATCTTAATTTACCATTTCCCTCAACTATAGGAAACAGGAACTAAATGATCTTAAGATCATTTAAAACATTTCATTGATCTATAGGTATGTGCATTCATGTTATGGATACGAGGAAGCTATGTGCCACACTCAACTTGGCAGACGTTTTTCATTCCATTCCACGTTTTCAGTTTTATCAGGAACTAAAGGAAAATGACACAATAACACTCGCTATGCAGTTTTATAGCACCTCTGTAATAATTAATGGCAACTAACAAGATTATACAATGTTGCACACAGCATTTTTCAAAGTAATAAAGATAAATTTTAAACAACAATCGTGGTGTTATTGGCCAGCCTACCGCCATACATTACTTAAGTGAATTAAAGTACTCTAAAATATGTACGGTTCACCGAAACAGAAGTTGGGGATCGACTGACGCAACTCGGAAAAGCTAAATTCCTTCACAAGTGGTAGTAAATATGAGTTATGGGTATGGGATAGGTATTGATTTACTTTTAGGGGTCATTAAGATATAGGTAGATATGTAAGGAAAATATTAAATTTGATGAATACATCAACATGGGGAGCATAAATTCTGCCGCCCTAGAAGCAAGAATGTGCAGAATTATCTATATTTAAAAAATATATATATATTGGATTTTGATAGAATTATCAAAGAACGGACTATAGCAGAAAAATTGATTAAGATTTGAGTTAATCATTGTCGTGTTGAGTAGAGAAATTATTGTTTAAACAAGGCCATTAAGTGGAGTGAGATTCAGTGTAGGCAATTGCAAAGCAATATACTTATATGAGATAACCTAGAGCAGCAGTAGAGGTACAGCTATGGCCAAATAATATTGTAAGCAATTGCATCTACCTAATAAAGTGAAAATGAATTGCCCACAACTGCTCTTGTTTTCATGGAACAGGTGCCTTTTAATTTATCGTGTAACACTTTCGACCTATTGCTTACTATATATTGTTTCTCAATATTTATGTTACGTAGGTACCTACCTAGTTTGATATACAACAAGTAGGTATCTGGACGTTTTAACAATTATAATTATACAGGGTGATTCCCTCGCAGATACAAAAAAATTTGGGTAAAACTACATCAAAAATGGAGTAAAATGCCGCCAACTGCATATTTTTATCTCAATCCGTTCTCAAGATATGATTTTTTAAAGTTTTTTTTTTTTTCAGGAAAACCGTGTTTTTTTCCTTTTAAACTCAAATTTCTTCATTCAATTTTAACTTTTGACCACATTTTCGGAATCAGCATTAAATTTACTATAAGAATAGTGTACTTAGGTTCTTAAAAAGTACCATCCAAAGGCCCTCACATCAGCTCAAACATTGACGATTTTGAAAACAGAATATTTCTGAAAATCTTTAAAACTTTACTACTTAAAATCGAGTTTTACACTTAAAATCGCAAATGTTTAGTTTGTTTGTTACGATTAAATGTATGTGTATTATGGGGTAAAACTAGTTAATTAAAGTTTAAAACTCAATTATAACGTAGTTGAGAGATCTGCCATAGTTTCCATTCGATCCAGCGAGAAAAAATACATAGAAACCGACCCCATACTCGTTGGTTAATGGAGGGTAATCTTTCAAGAAAACCAACAATTTCATTGAAAAACCCACATTTTTTAACATTAAAACATTATTTTCTCCCCTAAATAACAAAATAAAAGTAAAATTGATAATACCGTTGGAAAGCATATTAGATGAAGCAGTTTTCATGAGATTTGCCAGTTTCCAGGATTCTTTTTAAAAGAGTAGTAAAGTTTTAAAGATTTTCAGAAATATTATTTTTTCAAAATCGACAATGTTTGAGCTGATGTGAGGGTCTTCGGATGGTACTTTTTAAGAACCCAAGTACACTATTCTTATAGGAAATTTAATGCTGATACCGAAAATGAGGTTGAAAGTTAAAATTAAATGAGGCAAAGTGGAGAAATCCGAGTTTAAAATGAAAAAACACGGTATTCCTGAAAAAACCTTTAAAAAATCATATCTCGAGTACGGATTGAGATAAAAATATGCGGTTGGCGGCATTTTACTCCATTTTGATGTAGTTTCACCCATTTTTTTTGCATCTGCGAGGGAATCACCTTGTATATTATCAATGGGCCTTTAGAGTGCAAATACAGCAATGACATCTTCACAGTTCGTCACTGTCGTGTTGCATGTGCACCAGTGAAGATTGGCGTATCAATAGCAAGCACTAATTACCAGAATAATTAGAGCTTCGAATCGAAACAATCTTCATTGCAATTGGAGAAAATTCCACAATTACATAGTGGCTTTGTTCGCTACAAATTAATCCACAACCTTTTAGTTGTGGATTATTCTAGCCCAGATTTAGTTTTCTTCCATTACATTTTACATTAAATGAACCAAAATAAATTGCAACACAAAATTCATGCAAGCTCTTCTAAGTCGGCCATCTTGTCAGCAAGTACGGAGCCACCCGATTATAGCAACCCCTACCCTTACAAATAATCCAATACCCACCCGTCTTATTTTCGTAAAATAAGTTAATAAAAGTTCGAGCACTTCATCAGTTTGGCATCAGAATGTAAACCAAATACAGTGCATTGTGAAGAAACTTACCATTTCCAGCCCGTCAGGACTTTCTTTTAAAATGTAGGCATCTTAAAAAACGTAACTCGACTAAACAATTCGACCGGTGGAGATTTTTAAATTAGCAGTCTTATACAATTTCATTTTTTTACAAAATTCAGGGCTTAAAAGCAAGTATGAAGTTTTCCTGAATTTCGCACACATACACAACAAAAACACAAATTTCAACAATAAAAAGCTTTTCTCCTTGTTTTGTTTTCCTCATATTTAACATTGATATTTTCATTGGGGTTTGAAATTGTGGATTTGTTGGCAACGTGCTGCGTGTGCATAGATATTTTATAATGTGTAATTCATTTTTTTAACAACACCAAGACGACGATCATTATTTGCTATTTGTACCTCGGTGGCCTAAGGCAGAAAACGTATTAAATACTCTAATGTCTGTACTACTATCGGAGGAAAACATTTATTTAGTTTTTCTTCTTCAGCGCATGCGTTTTGAAAGATATATTGATTGGTAAGTTGATATAAATGGTAGGTGATAGGGGCACTAGCTGTAAAATTACTACTGGATCAACGAAAAGTCGGTGCATCGCCTAGGAAGGCTTATTGTAACACCCACACATCGTAATTTTTGGTAAATAAGTAGCAATAGTAGCCCCTCGAATATTAGCCTCTGACCCTGCACTCTACAGGAAACAGGGAGAAGCTGACAGCCTGAACTAGAACACGAACTAAATCACTCGCGACGAAGTTGTGGAAACCCATTTAAAATCGGAAGTTAGTGAAAAACGTTGTCTATTTCCACGAAAAATAAAGAGTTACACTGTTAAATCGATTTCGACGGTTAGGCCATCATCAGTAACAAACAATAACTGAAGATACATTAGAAAGGACACAGCTTTTATAGTAACAGGTGAAGGGAGATTGAATCCCATTGGTCAAGAGAAAGGAAAGGGGGCAAGAGGTACAACCAATGAAGTGCAAACAAGGTGACGGGGGATTATAGCTAATGAAGTGAAAGGGGGAAATAACTAAATATGGTTTCAACATTGTGAAGGGATAATTCCAAGCTTTATAAAAATGGACCTATTAGTGGTGAAATATATTGAGGTATATCCTCATTTAAACATTTACCAGATCTGTCACTTTTGATAATTTCGAATTTTTCAAGTACATTCAACATACCTACCTCCCTTCGGACAAAAATGAACAAAGAAGAAAGAAAAGAAAGAAGAAGAAAGATGAAGATGAAGAAATTCTACAAACTGTCTATCTGTCAAATCAAAATTGTAACTATGATTGGATTCCTTAAGATGTTTTGCAAGTCCAGACTCACACTTATTTTCCCTGAAATCCTCCTGATGCTCGTCTATTCTTTCCCTGAATTTCCTACCGGTTTGACCGCAATATTCGTAGCCACAAGAACATTTTAGTTTATAAACCCCACTTTTATCCTGAACATTGATTTTGTCCTTAACGGATCCTAGTAATGCTTTAAGACTATTTTTTGTTCTAAAACCTACTTTGTAACCTCTCGATGATAGAATTTTGCCGATTTTATCCGAAATTTTCCCATAATAAGGTATACTTATCCATTGCTTTTCTTCTAAATTTACATCTTCCCTGGCCAGATTGGAAACTTTTTCCCCTACTCTTTTTCCTAAGAACATTATCCCATATGGTATCAACGAGATCTCCTCCATATCCGTTACTAGCCGCTATGCTTTTGATAATGGATTTTTCTTTTGATGATTTTTGTTCACTCTTTGGAATAGACAGTGCTCGGTTAATCATACTATGGAAGGCTTAGATCCTTTTTTTTTATTAGATCCCTTTATCAAATTTACCCTCGAATTTGGCGGAAATAAACTCAATTTTTCAGATCTATCCATCTCTTTGGTAAACGAAAAGCATGATTTTTCAATTTATAGAAAAGATACATATAGCGATATAACTATCCATAGTACTTCAAATCACCCTTTAGTCCATAAGCATGCAGCCTTGCACTTCATTGGTTGTACCTCTTGCCCCTTTCCTTTCTCTTGACCAATGGGATTCAATCTCCCTTCACCATATATGGCTTACTATATAAGCTGTGTCCTTTCTAATGTGTCTTCAGTTATTGTTTGTTACTGATGATGGCCTAACCGTCGAAATCGATTTAACAGTGTAACTCTTTATTTTTCGTGGAAATAGACAACGTTTTTCACTAACTTCCGTTTTTTCTGAACTAGAAGGTAATGTGGGGAATTCTACTCTATTATGTTGGCAGCCATGGTGGATGACTTAGTTCCATGTTGATGAGATTACCCGCATTGTGCTTCCTTGAGTTTGTATCATGCTTACTGTGTGTGCTTTTAGTTTTGCCAGTATATATCCGCTTATTAATCCGTATTTTTAACTGTATCACCACAATCCCACCTACCCTGTGATCAGACAAGTTGGGTGTAAGGATTAAGGCGCGAGAAATCGTGTACAAAATGTTCAAGTATTTCACGAGGAAGAAGAAAGAGGATGATTCGAAGTAAAACGTTCATGATGTGACAAGTGAAGCGACGAGCACCTCAACCCGAACAGTAGATTGACGTTTTTACATTTTTTGTTTTGAAATAAACGGGTGGGTAGATTTTTCGGACCATCCATATAATTTCTCCTCCCATAGCTTACTAATTATTTCTCTTTGAATAAAGGGTTGTAATTTCTCGGAAATTATTCCGTTTTGGCTTGTCATTTCTGCATTGCAATGAGATTCTGAGCATCAAAATAATTCATGGTACAATTCAAAAACGAATTTGACGATATCCGGTGTTTTGAATGTCAAATTTCAATATGGTATTAATATACTGTCGGGTCCTGTGATTGAAATGTGTTGGGGAGTGTTTTTGACTATAGAAATTAAAGAAATCAGCATAACTTCAGGTAGCCTCAATTGAGGGAGTGGAGTGTAGGGAGATAAGTGAGCATTAGATGATATCCTCAGATGCAATGATTCAACTCCGAGGAAGTTCGGTTACACCATAACGGAAAACATAACTGCCTTTACATTTGGTGACAATTTGTGGCAACAAATTCCCCACAATGCAAGCAATGAAATGGAATTTTAGGGGGAAAAATCAACTTGAAGTAAGGTTTATGACTAACGATTTGTTAAACCGGCTACAATAATCGTCTCTTCCACAATATTACTGTCGCTGTCATTTGATGTGATAAGATAGAAAGGTGTGCTTGGGTCCATATTCAGGAGTAAGATCCGCTAGTAACTTCAATTACTCATTTAGGTTGTGTTGTTGTTGTTTAAAATATATCGCTATACATTAGGTTCTTCGATCCACAACCTATGACAACTGTGCATACATATTGTCAGGTAGCCATAACTATTGTGTCATCAACGTAGTATGTTTGAAAAGGGAGTGATACTCGACAGGGAATATCGTTGATTGACTGCTAAACAGTAGAGGCTTTGATTCAGGAGTAGAAATTTCCAGGGATATATTGAGCAGAATATGTCAAGTGATGATTTAAGTATGGCTGTATATGGTTGTCAAGGTAGAAGATAAAAGATGTGCTTGTGAGAGAGGGAGCTCTGTTTTTCAGTACGAATAGCTGGCATAAGGGGAAAAGGTTAGCATCAACATATAAGAGGGAAGGTGCAAAAAGAAATAATGAGCTTGGGAGAATTAAGTGAAGGGAAGAGAAAGTAACGATTTGATTGGCTGGCAAATGGAAAGACAAGAGGTCAGAGCTTGTGAAATAGAAACTTGAAAAGAATATGTTTTGGTGAATTATGACAATGTGAGTTTATATGTATATGTAAAGGATAAGGAAAGTGCAATGTGAAAGGAATTAGTTGGATGAAGTGAAGGGAAGAGAAAGAACCGATTTGATTGGCTGTCAAGCTTTGGGTGTGAGAGGCAAAAGAGGGCAAGGAAAGTAACCTGTAGGGATATTTATTCCTACATCTAAGAGAGAAAAGAGCAAAGAAAACTGAACTTGGGTGGAATAAAGTAAAGGGAAGAGAAGCAACAATTGAGAAGAAGAGTGTAGGGTGAAAGGAGGTCGGCTGGATAAAGTGAAAGGGCTGGAAGTGAGTGGAAGAGAAAGAACTGATTTGATTGGCTGTTGAAGGCAAAAGACGACAAGGGAAGAACCTGTAGTGATATTTATATTTACATTCACGAGTGAAAAGTGCAAAGCAAACTGAACTTGGGTGAGTGAAATGAAGGGGGGACACATTACGGATTTGATTGGCTTCTAATTGAGAGGTTTTGGTGAATTATGATAACGTGAGAAAATGAGTATCAACAATTGAGAAGAAAAGTGTAGGGTGAAAGGAGGTTAGCTGGATAAAGTGGAAGGGCTGGAAGTGAGTGGAAGAGAAAGAACTGATTTGATTGGCTGTTGAAGGCAAAAGATGACAAGGGAAGAACCTGTAGTGATATTTATATTTACATTCACGAGTGAAAGTGCAAAGCAAACTGAACGTGGGTGAGTGAAATTAAGGCGGGACACTACGGATTTGATTGGCTTCTAATCGAAAAGGCTTAAGAGGTTGAGGAAATGTGCTCGTGGAGAGGAAGATACTAAAAGAAACATTCGTTTCAATGAATAGGAACAAAGTTAATTATAATGAAGGGAAATATGTACAATCTAGAGTGAAAGGAATTAGGTCAGATATAGTGAAAGGCCTAGAAGTGAAGGGGTGACAAAGGACAGGTTTGATCGCACTTGATCTACCATGAGCAGGTGTTACGCGTGAAAGCCTTCCAAATACGATGCACATCTTGAAAAACAATACTTAAAAAAACACTTCTTTTGTGTTTTCAAAGAACCTCAACACGTTTCAGAATAATAATGGTCGATTACAATGATAGACACATTTACATCTGTAGGTACTTCATAAGGCATTTTATTTAATGTCTTTAATGATTCTTAGGTGGCACTAAATTATCCCGTATAGTGGTCTCAATTTATTTATATTTTTTTCAAAGTTTTTCGATAAGATTGTTTCCATTTCCGAATAAATCAAGGGTACATTATAGCCATTATTATTCTTAGAACAATTTTATTCCTTTACTTCTAAAAAGGGAAACCCTTCAACTTTTAAATTGTGTCATACCTCATCATCAAGCATGAGAAACAAAAACCGTAGAAGTGGATATTTTTCTCCTGTTTTACTGTACTTGGTTTTGAATTATCGGACAGCGATTCTATTTTTCTAAAGTCACGGAGTCAATAGCACGGTCAATTTGTGTTCATAGATTTATGTTCAATGTATATTACGGGGTTTTCTACGGTCAAAAACTATTTATAAGATATTTACCTATATCATTTCGTATGTAATTTCGCTTGTTCAGAAATCAATACCGATTCCAAAATCCATGAAAACGAGGTAAGACACAACTAACATTAAGTATATAACTATTTCCCTTGGTCGTTAAAGGGTTTTTTATGATATTATTTACGTCACAATAAAATCATGTTTTAAATATAATAATGTTTGTGCATGTTTTCTAAGGATAAATCACACGTACAAAGACACACAAGTGCTAAAATGTATTTTCTGTCAAGTCCTATATTGCGACTATACACGTAAAGAGAGATTAACAGTGCACTTTGCTTTTGAGAAAATATTCACTGGAGAAAACCTAAAAATGATGATGTTTTGGCGTCAAATTCGGGTTGAAATATCAATTTGTTTTAGAAGGCGATGTTTGTTTGCTTCGAGTTGAATTGGAAAGTAAGGCGTAAAAAGACAGAACGCAACTTAAATTGGGAAGAAATCGAGCAATTTGATTCGGTGGTCATCTGATTTTTCTTTCAATCTGGGTCTTGATCAAAATGCATTGCCAAGGATTTGAAATTCAATTTCAACCCTCATTCGACGAAAAACGTCAAAAAATGACAAACATTTGCTGAGTTTCTACCGGTATTGAAGATAACTAAGATATTAGATGTTAACATGGTGAAACCCAGTGCAGGGATTGAATAAATTACCCGAATCTACATGTAACACGTGTTATACCCCAGTGCAGGTATTAAACAATGTATGTATTACATATAGCAAATGGTACATCCCAAACAAGTATTGGAATACATGTAACACATGGTACTTATCTACCCGAGCAGTATTTCTCTATACTTTCAAAGACATCACATCGAACCTAATTTTGTTCCTGAAAGTTAATAATCGATATTTTTTTGTACTCCCGTATTGCTGAATATTTCTTGAGCCGAAGTTGAAACAGCGGCGTGCATATTTTCGAATTAATGCTGTCAGTAAATACACTTTTCTCTTTTCTGGTACCACATTCATTTAATGAAAAACAATTTAGGTATTAAGATGGTATATTTCATGATTGAATAGAAATCCTCAGTTGTTTAGATTCAAAGCTCATGTGAATTATCTGAGGGTAACTTTTGGCAGTTTTCAAGTACCAATCTACTCCAGATAAATCAATTTCGGTTCATTTGGACAGTGTTGGGCACATAACCTGTTTTAGCAGTGAATGTTAGTGTGGATCTTTGTGAGACATATTTATATTTGGCTACCTATAGGAATTTTGTGAGATTTTACCTGACTTGAGAAAGTGATGTTAAGAAAGTGAAATGACCTCCCATATCACCCATTCTCAAAATCAATTAAAAAAGAAGAAGCTATATAAAGATCAGATGTAGGGATTGCGAGTCATTTAGATGTATGTAGGGGATTCATTCACGATTTTCATTTGCTACATGTGATAGTTTGTAGCATTCGCAGCGAAGGAAACCAAAATTGACTGGATGCAAGGCATTACCAAACTCACTGTCGTTAGGAGTTGAAATATTCCGATTCGTTGAGATATTCCGGCGAACAGATTTCAATTAAGCTGGAATAGGAATTTTAATGATTATCAAAGGCTGTTGTCACCAAAAACGAGGAGTGTTTGTGAGCACAGACAAATTTATCAACAGGATACATGATTATAACCAAACTCGCAACAGACAATAAAGTTCCAGTCATGCAGCATGATCGTATGAGCGAATTTTCATAAACTATCTATCGTACTATAGTATGTTAAATTGCATTGAAATTGGAGCAATTTTAGTTGACAGAAATGGTCAAAAACCAATTTTATGGCAAAAAAACTTATTCTAAATAAAATTCCACTGATTCAGAAGGGATTTTTGATTTTTTTTTTTTTTTTTTTTTTTTGCAGTTTTTATAGATATTTTAGCAAATTTTATTGACACTTAAGTACGTTTTGCATCATAATTTTGAGCAAAAATTTTTAATGTCCTAGTTAATCGTTGAAAATTTAGTTTTGACAAAAATTCTACAAAAAAATAGAAATTTAACGATTTTTGGCCGTTTTTAGCCATTTTTTAGTGATTTTTTGGGTACATTTTTCGAAATTTGACCAATTTAATGTGCTCAAAAATTGTTGTCCAACGAACTCATCCTTTCTTTTGAAATGCTTGATTTTTTGGTGAAAGAACGAAGTTTTTATCTCAATTCTATCGAGAGTTATCGTCTGGAATGACACATACATATATATATATATATATATACATATATATATATATATATATACATATAAAAAAGCGTTAAAATCCAGGAATCATTTCAGAATGCCTCAAAACAGATTTCGATGAAGAAAATTTTTGAAAATTTTTATTTTTAAATTTTTAGAGCCATTGCAATAGCTTCATTTTCTAAGAAAATTCGCTAAAAGACGCAATCCCCATAGATGTCTGTCTGTTGAAAGATACTTTTCATTGCTAAATGTAGCGATTATTATGTTGGAATAGTATGAATTTCATTATTTTTCCAGCTTTTGCTACCAAAATATGGGAAGTTCAGTAACTTTATGAGGACAAGAAACCAAATAATGACTAGGTATGAACGTCAACCCCATGAAGATGTGTGTTAAAAAAATTATCAACGATGAATGTGATTCACAGTCATAGCTCTATACAATATATAATCGATCATTAGAGATTTTTGGGGTATCAGATATTTTAAACACGCTGAAAAAGGTTGAAATTACATATTGTCTGCGGTTTGTTTATAAAATTATGAGAATCTAGGGAATATATGAAGCCAATACTTCAGCATGATCAAACACGGAAAGGTCAACTTTCCCAGCAATTCACGACCAATGCACAGAAGGGCAGATGACCTCAAAGGTTAGCAAAAACTCATAAGTGAAAATCACAACGGCAAATGTTGATCCGTGTTGTAAACATCCTAATTAAATGTTTGAACAAGTACTTAATAGTTGTGAGCTGTACAAGGGTAAAGTCAGGAAGTTGAGGTATCATCAGAGAAGCGATTTTGGAAAAATGGATTTTTCCTCTCAATTCGAGTTTTTTGGTGAGCAATGGAGTCACCACTAACGGATAGAATTATATATTGAATTATAGAACTATAGACAGAATTTTAATGAACGCAGGCATATATTTTTCTATCAGATTCAACCTGTTCGTAAATAGAAGGTGTTTTCATTACATACCATTCCAAAAAGCCCCGACTTGTTACATTCATTCTGGGTTTGCTACAAGTAATACAGGCAATTCCTCAAGAATGCCCGTAAAAAGAACTATTTTTAGAATTAAAGAATTTCGAAGTTAGGAAGGTTCATTCAAGAGAGCTCGAAGTTTTCTTCAACTTTTGAGGTCATTTGCCCAACTAAGTGATGGAAAAATACATTTAACGAGACTTACACTTGTATAATTAATTTTTTTTCCCATGATTTTTCAATAAATAACAATATGATATGTTGATTTCATTACTTCACATAAAATTAATTGGGTCTATATTACCAACCTTGGAGACCGAACATGGACGTAAGTTCACGAAGTTTACCAAGAATTTTGTCACATTCAATACGAACAACCTCGGCCAATATTTGATGTTTGGAATGTGTCTTGCGTGTAATGATTTAAAAAACAGTAAAATAATGATAAAAGAAGGAAATTCCCAACCCAACTGTTATTGATTTGTGAGCATAATTGAAATTTCTCTACCTGAGTAAAAGGGTATTTCAAATAACGGAAAACGAATCATTCGGTTATCACAACATTGGATATATTTATAAGAATGGAGGTGGTCATGGATATTCCTTATAAATTTATATTTTTTTTTTTTTTTCTACGCCGATTGTCTAGGCTCTTGAGCCATAAGACTTCTTGCAGCCCAATACAATTTCGCTGTTTTTGACAAGGTGGTGTCGTCAGGACGAAATTTATAGAAACACGTAATAGGGACTCGTTCTTTACTCGTGATCGCATAGAAACTTACCAAATGTTACCCACAAGCTCGATGTAAGGGCGTTTAACAAATATTGTAACACTGACGTAACTGAGAAAGTATATTCAACCGGAAAAAATCACAATTCAACAGTACGGAACTTAAACGAGGCACGAATTTTTCACAAATTCGTACCCCAAATCACAAAAAAAAAGTGCCAAGTTTTTAAAAACAATAACAAATGAGAACGTAACTGAGATAATGTAGACAAGAAATAACTGATATAGATATTGTATGAGTATACAAAATGTAAAGACAAAAAGCTTAACTAGGTACAGTATACAATAATGAACCTACAAAAGAGATAACACAATAAACAGAATCAGGCCGTGAGGGACCTTTTTGATCAGCTGTTTTATGTACAAGTTACTGGGGAAAAATCGTCAAGAGACAATATTGACAACTGTCAAACTCTGACGATGTTGTCAACGCTGTCAAACCGTGAAGATGTTGTCAACACTGCCAAACTGTGACTAGCCCCCCATTTTATTAATACTCAAAGGTCAAACTGTGACAATGCTGTCAACAAAACTGTCAAACTGTGACAATGTTGTCAACGCTGTCAACATGACGAAATTCCTATTTAAAACAATCGTAAGGTGTGAGATATTGCACTTTAGAGGAAATCGATTCAATTTACACAGTTTTATTCAAGACTAAAACAAGGGATTGTATACTTTTTTGTATTTTTCTTGCGTAGGTACAACGAAATCGAGATGAAAATACACCGTATCCTCCTAAAGGCCCCTCAAAATCTGCCTATACATACAGTAGATATACCACCATACTCGAAATAATCACCCTGTAGTAAAAAATATACAACAAAAAAAACCTTATCAAGTGTATATGTACAATCCTTTGAAAGTTATTTCCTTGTTTTAAAAATTTTAAATTCAATTATTTCTCATGATTCAATACAAAATATATATGCTCACTGATTTTTTTTTTGTTTTTTAGGTTTTCTTAATTCTTTTGTTATCCATCTTTGAAAATATACACACACACACTAACCACATTGTTTTGTATGGGTGTTACAATTAAGTATTTAAAATATATGATTTTAAATGGCACACAATTGTCCCACTAAATTCTATTTTTTTTTTTTCCTTTTTTTTTCCTATTTTTTGTTTTGTTTTTTTTGTTTTTTAATGTGATATAAGACGTAGAATAAACAAGCGTATTATGTTGCAGCTAAAAATACATCAGAAGGAAGACTCAATCGGAATATTTACAATCGTTATTTCCTCATAATGGGACTAAGCCAAAGGGTCATTTTTATATATAATTTTGCTGTTTATGTCACGTTGTAGTATGTTTGAATTGAAAAAAATCACAGTCAACGGTAATTATGAATGATATAATTCATATTCAGGAATGATTTAATTTAATTATGCTGTTTTTTAGAGCCAAGAATATTCTGATTTCTCGAATTTCTTGTTTATACGTCTCTATAAGCTTAGATTTCAAAATGAGCTCATATTTAGAAATTATCTAGCATTTTTATTTTCAAAACTTACAGGTCGCGTGCAATACAAGATATTACGAGTGTAAGTATAGCAAGCTTGCCCATTGTCAACCAAAATCGTTTAAAACCATATCGCTTGTATCATTACAACAAAAATATACTAACAGCATTGAATTGTGTTAGGTATTCACACTCGTTGTCGTTATCATAACAAGAGAACACATTGAAAAATGATGTCACGTCCAACTAGGTACTATAATTGATAATATTGGATGGATAATGGACCAGTACCCAATGAAAATTCATATACATTAACGTATTAATGGAATACAAGCAATATGTGATTGTTCAAATCGTAATGCATATAGCGTTAATTTGAAAAATAGTTCATCTATGTCTGATCGCGATAGGTGAGCCGAAATGTGAAGAATTGTGACTTGTGCTGACATAAACACCACGATGATAGGTGGTAGTGTAACTACCACGATAACGAAATAAAAGTAATTTTTAAAGCTACCTTAAGTATGTACAAATTCTTGATTTTTTTTTTTGTTGGAGAGATCCTTATTTTTTTCTCATTAAAAATAGTTTTTAAAGCAAAAACGACGAACGAAAAACCTTATACGTAGCCGTGGAGAATTTAGAGACTCGAAAAACTTAACGATCTATACACAATTCTGGAATGACTCGACTATTTACAAGAAGAGAAGATTCAGGGTTTCCGGCGACAGTAAGGAGATCGCAGCTTTTTACGGCCTGAAAAAAAAAAAGAAGAAGAAATTATTGATAATATTGAAAAACGGTACAATTTATTACGTAAAGGTTTTGAAAGCGGTAGCGGTAGCTCAATGTGCCAATTCCACGTCCTTGAAACCATTCATACCTTTAACTGATGCTTTGCATATTACCAAACAACTGATGGTGAGAGAGTGGCAGGAATGGTACAATCATCAGTCCTCGTTTAAAGGAATGTATCATTTCCAGGTCATGGAAAAAGTTTCCAAAACACCCCACATACTCCAACTACGACTTCCAAGAAAACAAAAGGTGCAGCTAATACGCCTTCACACAGGACACAGACATGTCAACCGGAGTCGCTTTCTCACTCAGCTAGCTGACTCACCAAACTGCGAATACTGCGAAAATGTGGTGGAAGATATGGAGCACAAAATTATGAATTGTCCCCTCTATGCCGAAGAACGACAAACTTTATAGTTTATAAACCAACATCAAGATCTCGCCCATGTTCTAAAAACGGCAACTCTTCGAGAGCTCAAGGAACTGTTATATTTCATGTGAAGTGCTGGCATTCGCTTGTGAATATGCCATCTCGCAGTGAACTGTAATTTCTCCGTGTTATAGCTTTACTTCTTGTTAATTACTGGTTATATGCTTCAATTAGGATGCGCAACCATTAATAAAGAATTAAAAAAAAAAAAAACGGTAGATAGTAAAGGTATTAGATAGCGTTTATCCCTGTGGACGATACTAGTGAGGCAGAATTTCAGGTTTCAAAAATCATGAGAGGAGGTCATCTTGATGATGAGGTTTCATCATCATCTATAGCGATTTTCAGTCAAATGAAACCTTTTTTCTATTTAATGAAACTTCGTACCTACCAAATGAAACCTCGTTCAAATCAAATGAAACCATTTACCAATCAAATGAAACCTCCCACACGACACGAGACATTCCAAACCCGACGCGAGCACCTCCCACCATACAGCCTTTTCCCCTCCGTTTGTTTCCCGCTGGGTAACAACCGAACAGCTGACCCGTACTATCACTTATCTTATTGTTTAGGTTCTATTTAGATTACAGTACTTTGACATGTGTGTTTAGTTTATATGTAGGTACTTTTAATTATATGTTATATATGTAGTTTAAATTACTTTTATTATATATGTTCCTCCGCATGTATGTTCCTCCGTTTCAACATGCTATTTTGTTACCGTTGCACATACCAAACGAAGAGGAAATTCAATCTTCGCCGGCACATAGAATCTTGGCATGGTTCAGACAAAAGTCAACTCGCCAAACAATGAATTTTTTATGTTCAGGAAAATTTCTTGAGTTTTATCACTCGTTTACTGTGATTTTACTTTACTCTTTTCTAAGTCACTCTCTCTTCTAAGTCAGTCTCTAAGTCACATGGAAAATGAGTGGTGGTAATTTATTGTTCCTCCTACGTAATAAAATAAAAGCTTTATTGTTCTATTAATTCGTCATTTTGCATCAATTTCATTTTAGCGAATTTTTGAAGAAAATTATTAGCGAATTTTTGAAGAAAATTAAGCTATTGCTCTCGCCTCAAAATTTGTAGAATGTGAATTTTTGGAAACATTTTATGCAGAAATCCGTTTCAGGCTATTCTGAATCATATTCTGAAGTTTAACGCATTTTTTTATGTATGTATGTATATATGTATGTATGTATATATGTATGTATGTATGTGTCATTCCAGACGATAACTGTCCGTAGAATTGTGCTAGAAACTTAAAAACAAATTTTAAAAAGTTAAGGAAACAAAACGAAAGTTCAAGTTCGTTGGCCAGCATGATCGGATTACATCTTCGGGTTGAAATGTTCAAAAATGTAGTCAAAAATTTCAAAATAGCCTGTTTTTTGCGATTTGTTGTGCGAAATAATTTTTTTTCATGTATTATTTTACGAATGTATTATTGCGAAATAATTTTTTAACATGTGGTATATTCGGAATCAGCGTAAAATTTCCTATAAGAATATGTATCAAGTTTTCAAAAATTTCAAAGTTAAAAAATCAGTCAAAAATCGAAATAATGCCGTTCGTTAGTTGTAAAAATCGGTAATATTTGCATGAAACATTGTCCAAATTCAGATTGTCTTTAAATCTACAAGATTAGTTTAATAATAATAAATTATGAGTACCTCCTAATTATTTTTAATAATTTGATTCCATGTTTGTCTATCAAAATCATAAACTAAAATTTCTCTACACGATCAATAGCGACTGAAATGTCTAAGATTTCTTCAAAAATTCGCTCATGGGGTCATGCTGCATGACTGGACTTTTCCCTAATCCATTTGAAATATGTGTTCAGATAAAATGAATCAAAAGGTTGAAGATAGCAATAAATTTTATAGTTAAAAATGTTAACGTAAAAAATTGCTCTAATTTCAAAATTTATGAACTCGAGAAATGGCAAAAAATTCGTTGAACAAATTTTCTTTTATAATTTAATGGGAAACTTTCATATGTTGGAATTTCACACTTTTGACCCCAAATTCGGATTCAGCACACTTGAAAACCATCTACTACTAATTAGTAGCTCAAAATACTGTTTAGCCTGGCCAATAAACGGGTGATAAGATCACGCAAGTAGTAATGCAAGAGAGCTGAAGGTTCCTTCAGACAGGTGAGGGCCATGACGTCATCGAGCTAATGAATTACAAGACCCGTATTACTGATCTGATAGCCACCGTACAGCTACTTTTTGGAAAGCTCTCGTTAAGATCTATCTATATCTATTAAGCAAATAAAAATAACCATGCAAATTCTGCATTGTTTTATTACCTTTTCATTTTTTATTTTAAGATTAAAATATTCATTAAAACGAGTTTGTCACCATGGAAATTTGAACATTACCAGGCAAATTAGCTTCATGAAAGTACAGGGTGGAGCGCGCAAGACAGATGAATTTGTAAAGGGCGCCTTACCCGACTGAAAAGTCTCAGGTATCTGGGTGGGGGTTCATTTGAAAGAGGGGATCGGGAAGTTTGTTTTCTCATACCCCTTCAGTTGCCAAGATGTTGTGGACTTTGGAACATCGTACGTTTTGCGTTAGAGCCTACTTCGAGAACGCCCGCTCGATCATTCGCGTGCAACGTGCCTTCCGTTTGAGGTTCAATATCGCCCCCCGCGGCCGTCTTCCTGATCGAAATCGCATTCTTTCGTGGGTAAGAGCATTTGATACGAGTGGTAATGTGTCTACGATTAGAAGGGAGTCTCAGAACCCAGTCACTTCCCCAGAAAACATCGAGAGGGTTCGTGTTGCCATTCAACAGTCTCCCAGGCGGTCAAATCGGAAACAGTCACAAGTTCTTGGCATTTCGAGACGTTCTATGCATCGAATAATTAAAGAACATCTTCATATGCATCCCTACAAAATGATAGTCGTCCAGGAATTGAACCCAAGTGATTTCGAAGCGAGAAAAATTGCGAGTGAAAACATGCTTGCTGCATTGCCGCGAGACGCTATCGTTTTCTTCTCTGATGAGGCACATTTTCATCTCAGTGGTTGCGTCAATAAGCAGAATATGCGCTATTGGAGTGAGACGAATCCCAGAGAGCTTCACCAGAGGCCTCTTCACTCTGATAGGGTAACAGTATGGTGTGCAATTTCGAGAAATGGGATAATTGGACCTTATTTTTTCGAGGAAAATAACAGAGCCGTTTCAGTCAACTCGGAGCGTTATTTAACCATGATTCAGGAGTTTTTCTTGCCTGAATTGGGTGAAATGGAACTGGACGACGTCTGGTTTCAGCAGGACGGAGCAACCGCCCACACAGCACGGAGAGTGATGGAGTTTTTAAGAGAAAAGTTCCCCGGGCGCCTCATCTCCCTGAGAGGCGATTTGAACTGGCCAGCGCGGTCACCAGATTTAGCCCCCTGCGATTTTTTCCTGTGGGGCTATCTGAAATCCAAGGTTTACAATGATCGTCCCAGGACCCTAGAAGCCCTCAAGAACAATATTAGAGGCAACATCGCCGAACTACCCATTGAAATGCTCGAAAGAGTTCACGAAAACTTCAGAAAACGGCTCCTTCAGTGTATTCAGAGTGAGGGCTCCCATTTGTCAGATACGCTGTTCAAAACCTTATAAATTTAAATTTCCAATGCCAGCATGTAAGGAAAAAATAAAAAGTTTGGTAATTTTTCATTGCTTTGTGTTTGTTTTCATTTTGTAATCCATCTGTCTTGCGCGCTTCACCCTGTATTTAAATTTGAACTTATAAGGTGCATGCTGAAAAAGTCATGAGTTAAGGTATACCTTCATAAATGAATATGAATTAGAATTAACTCGGAAGTTCATGCTGCTTGACTGAAACTTGTAAAATCATGATCCTAATGTCTTACGTCAATCTGAAAGATATGAAAAATAGCTTTAAAATACTGGCGTTCAAGTTCGATTTACTATTTGTTTGTACATTTGACAATAACTCCCTGCAGTTACGGATATTTACGAAGGTTGGCAACGTTGAGCGGTTGCTTTGTAGGGAGGAACATATTGGAGTGGGAGGTGCTTGCGTCGGGTTTCGAACGTCTCGTCCCACACAACACTTTTAACATGGACACGTTTTTGGGCTGGGGGTCATTATAAAATTTGCGTAACGACACCAAAATTTGTGACGACCCGGCACTTTAGATTATTATTAACTCGAAAAGTGAAGGCTAGGTAGAATTTCAATTGATTTTTCACAACAACCAATGAGTTGCTAGGGAAGAGTAACTTCCATAGTTTTCATAGTAGGAAAATCGTTCGCCACTTTTGGTTTATTATTTCCAATAATAAGCCTATGTGATCGTATAGCAAAAAATGTTTATAACACCCCCTCAAACTTTGTCACTTTACGTTTCAAGGTGCGTAGAATCCAAATTTGAAATGTCCGTCCGCCGTTCGGGCCATAAAAGGCCTTAGAATTGACTTAAAAAAATCTGTTCTTTCGCACATAGACTCCACTTGGGGTCTAATTGGTCCTAACTTCTCGCCAGCTCGATCGCTGTCTCATGGGTGCTATGAGCCAAAAATAGGTGAAAAAGTGTCTTATTTTTGTATATTTCAAGTTGTATAGGAATTGGAGATTTTTATGAGTGAAAAGAAAATGTTAGCTATTAATTTTATGGAAAAAAAAGTATTCTAAATGATACTCTTCTATTCAAAAAGAGATTTTGGATTTTAGGCTATTTTTTGCAATTTTATAGATTTTTTAAAACAAAATTTAATGAAGTTCGAGTTTTTAGCATAATTTCGTACATAAATTTTTGAATGTTCTATTTCATAGTTGATAAACTTTATTTGACCAATCTTATGCTAAAAAATATCAATTTAACAATTCTTAGCCATTTTCAGTGATTTTGTCAGTACATTTTTTGAAATTTGACCAATTAGATGATATCAATATACAGTATAGGTAACACTTTTATGTGTTGGAAATATGACTTGGTAATAAATTGTTTTGTTTATCAACTATATTAAAAGCGTAAGAATGGGAGATTCCACTGCTGTAATGGATTGAACCCATTTGTGAGGTCCGAAGCTCCGAGTTCCGATACTAAATATACTATAAGCGGCGTTTAATAATTATGGACCAGAGATCTACGTAGAAGGGCTGTCTAATACATAAATAATAAACCTTTGTGTAATAATTTGCAGCGTTTTGGAATGCTCTAATTTTATCACAACATCTCATGACCTATAAGCCATTGTAGTGTCAAGGAATGCTAATTTATTACTCTAAGTTATAAACTAATATTGTTTAATTACCATAATGGAATAATCTTGTGAAAAGAAGGCACTACATGGTTGGTATACAATTGAGTAGTAGGTACCTACTGGTAAGCAGTAGGTACTAGACATATCCATGATCTTTTGTTTTTCCCATAAAGGGAGAAATTAATCTTGATCCAGGGGAAAGGGTTCTCATTATTTCCTGGCTTCGCTTTGAGTCCCTTAGTTTTCTGGCCAGTTTTAGCGAATTTTTGAAGAAAATTAAGCTATTGCTCTCGCCTCAAAATTTGTAGAATGTGAATTTTTGAAAAAAAAATTATGCAGAAATCCGTTTCAGGCTATTCTGAATCATATTCTGAAGTTTAACGAATTTTTTTAATGTATGTATGTATGTATATATGTATGTATGTATGTGTCATTCCAGACGATAACTGTCCGTAGAATTGTGCTAGAAACTTCAAACAAATTTTAAAATGTTAAGGACACAAAACGAAAGTTCAAGTTTGTTGGCCAGCATGATCGGATTACATCTTCGGGTTGAAATTTTCAAAAATGTAGTCAAAAATTTCAAAATAGCCTGTTTTTTGCGATTCTTGCGCGAAATAATTGTTTCAGTATACGAACATGTGGTATATTCGGAATCAGCGGAAAATTTCCTATAAGAATATGTATCAAGCTTTCAAAAATTTCAAAGTTGAAAAATCAGTCAAAAATCTAAATAATGCCGTTCGCTAGTTGTAAAAATCGGTAATATTTGCATGAAACATTGTCCAAATATGGAAGTATCCCTGCATAACCAATTTTATACCAATTTTAACCAACTTTATGTCAAAATTTGATGATGTTATGATAGGATACTGTTAAGATTTCAACTGCCTTCAATACTGACCACATTGGACATCGAAATCTATGAATATTTACCTACATTTGTCTTTAAATCTACTAGGTTAGTTTAATAATAATAAAGTATGAGTACCTCCTAATTATTTTTAATAATTTGATTCCACGTTGGTCTATCAAAATCATAAACTAAAATTTCTCTGCACGATCAATAGCGACTGAAATGTCGAAGATTCTTCCAAAAATTCGCTCATGGGGTCATGCTGCATGACTGGACTTTTTGAGACTTCGTCTCTCAATCCACCGTTTCCAAATTTTGATTGATATATTGTAAGAAAAAGGAAGAAGAAACTGCAAAGGGAAATGACGAGTGGTGGAGGTGCGGTATTACGTCGCAACATACCCTGCCCACACTAGTTTCATACATCCGGAAAAACAGCCAACAGACAGATTGGCTCAATATTGTTCCTCCAATTCTCAATTCCTCAGAAGTTTTGCCACCCCAAACTTTGGATTTGTTTGGTCTGGAGGAAAGTTACAGTTGTTTGTTATAAAGATGCGTCCACAATATGCGGGTCGAGGGTGGTCACTCCTTAGGATCTGTAAGAATCCACTTAGCGTCCACACTATAAGAGTAAGCTCTGATGTACGAGGATTGTCCAGAAAATAAGTTCCGTTTTGATCTGTAGGGTGGTAGGAGTGGCTTTTGCCAAATCTGGTAACACCGCTCGAAAGAGGAGAGGTGGGGGAATGGAATGAGAGGTGGGTGACCTCAGTCGGTCAGTTACCAATGTCAGGGCAGGTAGTTGAAATGGAGCCCTCCACGTCGCGTCCCGCCACCTCAATCCCCATTCCCTATCGAGTTGTTGGGCGCGGAGTGAGTCAATTTCTTTATGCACAGGGTTTCAAATCAGTTCAAATTCACGAATAGCTCATTTCTGTTTATGGAGAAGGTGCAATAAGTGAGTCAATGGTGAGGAGATGGGTACGTGAATTTAAGGCAGGAAGACATTCACTTAAGGATGAACGTGGGAGAGGCAGACCCTCAGTTGTGACGGACGAAATTGTCGCAGAAATCGACAATGCAGTTCGCAAAGATCGTCGTTCAACCCTGGATGAACACCACCTGAGTTTCCCAGACATCTCAAGATCCCTCATCCATGAGATCGTCTCGGAAAAACTTGACTTTCGGAAAGTTTGCGCTCGGTGGGTCCCTAGAGAGCTGACGCCCCAACACAAGGAACAACAAGGCGCAACATTTGGATGAGTTTGGTTGGGATGTTCTGACCCATCCACCTTACAGTCCCGACTTGGCCCCTTCAGACCAAAACCTGGTCCTGGACCTGGAACCTGGACCTGCTTACCAAAATGAAGGCAGAATTGGCGGGAGAACGTTTCACAAGTGACGAGGAAGTGAAAGAAGCTGTCACGAAGTAGACAAAGGAGGTAGCGGCAAGCTTTTATGAGGAAGGAATTTCGAAGCTCATTTTGCGATATACCAAATGTATTGACGTCGCCGGGGATTACGTGGAAAAATAGTACATATGTTCAACTACAATACCTGTAAGTTTCAAATTTTTTCAATAAAAACTTGATTTAAAAAAAAAAAAACGGAACTTATTTTCTGGACGACCCTCGTAAGATTTAATTTCGTCTGCAATACTTACTGGTCAATGACTACGCCGGGCTCATATTTGATGCTTGTGTCTTGAGGGTCGTAGAAACCGGCCAAATAATAGACCTCCTGGTTGTCGTACACCGACTCAAGGGCAACTTCTTTCCGGTCGACTCGAGATTTGAACTCGGGGAGCGAAACAACTTCGCAGCGGTGGGAAATCGTCTGGACGTCGTTGCTGTCAGTGTGAGGCGATTTGAAAAGAGCTCCCTGCGACAAGAAACAACAATCAAGTATTATTCCAAACATCTCCGTAATACGACTCTCATATTTGATGAGAAACATTCAAGCATCAATCATTATAACTACCTACCTGATCAGAGTATTTTGCTTAAGTAAGGGCTATATAAGCTGTGTTTCAATTTGTTGCTCCAAAATCAAAATTTCCACTCGCATTTTGCGTTTCAGAGCCTCCTGAACAAATTTGGTTCCGTGTCTGTCTGTCCGTCCACATTTCCTTGTAACAGCCATAACTTCCACAATTTTGATCCGATTTTAACCAAATTTTCAGGGATCGTGCGGGTTAGGCTCTAGATGGTCCCCTATCAACTTCATCATAATCGAATCAACGGTAGCTTCTGCGCAGGCGCTAAAGTGAATTCCTTGTGAAGGTCATAACTCGGTCAATGTTGAACGGATTTCGGTCAGATTTTCAGGGATGATGTGGGTAAGGTCCCTTGAGGTCCCATAAGACAATCATAATTGCATTAGCGGTACGCTCTGCGCATGCGTGAACGAAATATTCTTGTTACAGTCCTTGCAACAGCCGTAATTTCCACAATTTTAGTGCGATTTTCTTCATATTTTTAGGGATTGTGCGGGTATAGCTCTAAATGGTCCCCTATCAGTTCCGTCATGATCGAATCAACGGTAGCCTCTGCGCAGGCGCAAACAAAATTTTCTTGTTTCGGTCATAACTCAGGCAATTGTGAACGGATTTCGGTCAGATTTTCAGGGATGATGCGGGCAAGGTTTCGTGAGGTCCCGTATCACATTCTTCGCGATCATCAGCAGCAGTACGCGAGGCGCATGCGCGAAAGTGATGTTTTTGTTCCTTTGTTTTTTCCTTTTGTTCCTTTCGAAGTCTAATTCGTTCCTATCACCATTGTTCATACTTATCTTTCATCCATCAGTAGTTGAATAACTAGTGAGCTTACATACTAAGTATTTTTTTTAGTTACTAGTCATTCAACCTACCATCATACCATAACATATTATGTAATGTAGTTCATATTATGTACTAGAGGTTTTTTTTTTTTTGTTACCTACTAGTCACACAACGTACAGTCATATTATTACTCACTGTAGCTGTTTTGACGTTTCTAGTCACTCCACCTTCAGCCATATTAGGTATTACATACCGACACTACTGTTTTTTGTTCTTTCTTTTTTGGGTTACCAGTCACTCAAACTAGTCCAATTTTCTAGTCCAGATTGTTTCTTCTTGTTACCTTTTATTTCGACCGGCACTATAGATGTGTCTAGTATCATACTGGACACATCGTTATCAATGTTGACGTTTGTGATATAATATATAACAATAAGTTCGTATACTGTATTGCATGTCGGAAAATTTTAAAAAGGAAAACACCTCCAGTCGATTAACAGTTTGTGACATTGACGTCGCTATTATTGTCCATCAGCAAATACAATTTTATTTATTACGTACCAATGTGCTTTATATTGCCACCTTCCTGATGCCCAGAAAGATCGTTTCTAATTTTTGTGGCATTTCATGGTGTAACAATTAGCAGAGGCAGTAGCCTCCCAGACGGCAAGCCTCTTTACGTACAAGCGTGAATGCACGGGCCATCCTCTTTGAGCCCGAACGCTCTGAATGCGCTCTAGCGGATGTACGGCCGTAGGGTGGGCCAGCAACACAGGGTAAGTTTGGAAAATGAACAAATCGGGTGGTCCATCATGCTCAAAGTTGCCACAAAATATCCCCAAGGATGGTTTAATAATTAATTTAGATCAAAATATTAATGAAATCCTGTAAATCAATTAAAAACTCCTTCAGTTTTGATCCGATTTAGACGGAATTTTCAGGGAACATGCGGACTACATCCTGGATGGTCCCATATTAAAATCAAAATTTTCCTTATTAATTTCATTTATTATATGTACCATTCAGCTTCCAATTTCCCACCTGATTAATTCCCTGATGCCAGAACCGGTCGTTTCTAGTTTTCTGGAATTTAATGGTGACGTACTGTGAAGGTCACGAGGAAGCTCATGTGCCATTTCCTTGGCAGTGTATTCTAATATGTGTTCAGTTATTGTTTGTTACTAATGATGACCTAACTGTTGGAACCGTTTCAACATTGCAACTCTTACTTATCGTGGAAATGGGTTTCCATAACTTCATTGCAAGTGTTTTAGTTTGTATACAGGATGGAATAATAGTTTTGTATGGATTTAAAAATGATCAGTTGGGGTTTTTTTTTCCATCTCAGACACTCTGTGCGGCGGTCTGTCTTGATGGGGCAGTATATCAGTGAATAAACGCGGAGAAAAAAATGAATTGATCTATGTAGGTACAAATCATTCAGATAAATGCCCAGTAATTTTTAATCATTATATAGAAGAATTCGGAATCACAACTTACTGGGAAGGGGAACGACTCCGGAGCCCCAACCGTCTCCTCAGGGTGATAGAACCAGGAAACTTTGACGGCCATGCTGTTCTTCTGAGTCCCCCAGAAAGATTCGACTTGACCGATGAACGGGCGGTCTGGCCTTCCAGTGGACACGAACACAGCACAATCACCCACCTGCAAGATAATATCGATATGAGTAATCAGATTTGATAAACTAGTTGGTAGGCTAACCAGATTCCTCACGAAGTTTGAAAAAGTTTAACGTAAACTATTGAAAACGATACCAAATTCAATTTTTGATGATTTGGCAATGACTGACACCAGAAACTAGGTACACAACATATCCCGCTGTGCGCGCCCCTGCCAACCTGAATTCAAACTAGCGTCAACTGTCAATAAAAAAAGCTCTCTTATGGGTACCTAAGTTCTGTAATTATTCGTTTGTTGTTACTGTCACCCATGGTGTAGTGTTAAGCGTATCGGACAATATAAGGTGAGAGAGACCCTAGTTCGATCCCAAGAACGAGAACATTTTTTTTTGCATTCGAATTCAACCTCCAAAACATTTTCAAACGCCATTATTCTAAATGTTTCAAATCATACTATAAAACGACATTTTGATCTATTCGCCAAACTAATCTGCATTTTACTAAGGGATTGACTACTTGATGTTACTTATGTATTTTTGACATTATGTATTGTGATGTTAACTCATCAAAACTTGAGGTTTGATTATCGACTGTCTTTGAAAGTCAAGTATCAACGTCAAAGCTTCAAAAAGTAGACAGTACTCCCTCGATAACACGAATTATCGGTTAACGTGAACAGTTTTCCAGGTCCCGTACTTCAAGGTTGTGATTAGAGAGTTTTTGGCGACTTCAACTTAACGTCACCCGTTACCGTAGTCTTGAGGAAGCAAACGAAGATGCTAACCCAAATGGAACTGGGAGAGCGGTTACTTTAATTTTGATGTCACGTTAAAGGTGGTTGGGTAACGCGATCCCCGAGCTGTCTTGTTGTCTACTGGTTGACTAATCAATTTCTTCATTTCGATATGAAACGCCGATTTGCAATCCTGAATTCGAATTTCATGTTAGTTTCAATACAAATACGGGCTAATTTCTCATTTTGGTTCATCATTTCCAATAATAAGCCTATGTGATCGTGTAGCAAAAAATTTTTATAACCCCCTCTCAAACTTTGTCACTTTACGTTTCAAGGTGCGTAGAATCCAAATTTGAAATGTCCGTCCGCCGTTCGCCGTCCGGGCCATAAAAGGCCTAAGAATTGACTTAAAAAACCCGTTCTTTCGCACATAGACTCCATTTGGGGTCTAGCTGGTCCTAACGTTTAACCATCCCGATCGCTTTACTCGCATAGATGCAATGGGCCAAAAACGGGCAAAAAAGTGTCTTTTTCGACGCGCGCACGCCTGGCACGCTTGGCAGGGGGTCACGGTGGGTGGTGAGGGGGGTGAGCGGGGGGGGTGGAGTGAGAGGAGGCGCCGGCGCCGCGGCACCTTGTGGTGGGTACGGCGCCGGCGTTCCTTCGAGGCATGAATATGTTTTTCTCAAGGTCATATTTGTGTGTTAATACCAAAGCTTTTCCTACGCATATTTAATAACATATCCTCTCGACTTTTCGTACGTACTTAGATAATGATATTAAGGCAATAACTATTTGAATAGATAGGAGCTCAAATCGAGAAATATAAACATGCGTATATAATTATAGAAGTATAGGTTGTGGCAACTCGAAATAGGACACGCCGAGGAGTCTGGACGGGCCTTATGACGTACGCTAGCCAACTAAAACTACGATCATACTCAATTGAAAAAATAATAAACCTATTGAAATAATTTGCAGCATTTTAGTTTTCAATTCGTAAACAGGGGGTGGATAGTAAGCCTCAAGTGTGGAACACTGCGGTTTAGTTGCACTTATTGGTCATTAGTCGTTAAGAATTTCATGTTTTTGGGTTTTCCGTTGGGCAAATTATCAACAAGTATGAAAAAGTATTTTTCTCTATGACAATGAGACAGGATTTTACCTGACACAATCATCAGTGGAGGCAGCACTTCACACAATGTTCACGAGAAAATAGCTCAGAGTTCAGGTAACTAAGAACAATACTGTGAAGAAGTAGTGTCTCAAAACTCAGTTTTCTCATTTAAAATATGTGAAATAATAATAGAAACAAGGCTCTAATCGACCAAATAGAGCCTGTGCACAAAAGAACGAAACTTTTCGATCGAGTTGAAGGCTAGCAAAGCTAGACAGCAGAGGCGGACTTCAGATGGCACATTCGGTTTCTATGCGACTTGAAACGTAAAATAACCAGGTTTGAGGGGTGTTCAAAAACCTACCCTCTACATCAACATAATTAGTTGGTAATGAGACATTTGAAAAGAAAAACTATTATATTTACTTCAGCAGTATTCGAGTAATTTTGAGGTGAGCAGTAGGGTTACATTTACAGGAAGGTTAGGCTGGTGTCGTGTGCCTTTAGGTCCCCAAACGGGTGACGTTAAATGAGCCATTCTAACGTACGACGTTGCTAACGTCCCTCAAGGTCACGTACTCTTGGGTACGTTAGTCTGACGTTAAGAGCACGTTAGTGGTCACCAAAAACTCTCTAATACCAACAGCCACACCTTATAATTCTAGTGAAAGAATTCAGGACTCACGTTGATGACGTCTGATCCTCTTTGAATGGCTTTGTAAAATATCTTGCGACCTCTCTTCTGCCCGCTTCCTCTCCCCCTCTTAGAGCCGTCCCCTCGCCACGTCCACAGCTCATGGCGGGCTGGAAGGAAGGCTGCGAACTTCGAAGCTTTGGCCACAGCTTGGTTGCTGCTGCTTGACAATTCCTCCTCCTCTTCCTCGTCTTCTTCCTCTTCTTCTTTTCGCTCCTCCTCCACAACAGGGGCCTGCAACCGTGACACCAAGAATTTTGAGATTAAACAAGCTAATAAAGAAGAAAATGTCATCGAAATTTTAGAAAAAGTAAACAATAAACATCAGAGAATGAGGAAGTCCCAATGAGGAACTTGCACCCATCTGAAAGAAACTAGGACTGAAACCTCTGTTGTTTCTTCACTACCGAAGGTAGGGAAGCTCTGTGTTCGTGATTGAAAAAATTTTTGTACTTCAAAATTAAAATTTCTACTAGCTTTTTGCGTTTCAGAGCTTGCCGATCAATATGACGATCAATATGACGATCAATATGATTTATCACGACTTACAAGGTCTGTCCGGAAAGTTTGTATAAATATTTTCTCTAGGGACCTGAGGGCTAGAGGGAGGAGTAGCTGACCGGTTTTTCCTCTCTAGACAATCCACAGAATGTTTAGGCTCTTGGAGAACGTTCGAGTCTTGATCAAAATTTCGAACCTAACCTACTTTTTACATGCTGTCGGAAGGAAGGTGGCATGCTGTAAGAGCTGGTAGGAAGCTGAAGAGGGTGGGCGACTTCTTGAACCGTGTCATTCCTAGAGATGTGCCAATGCAAAGGAGCCCTCATGTGCGCCAAGCGTACATGTGGGAAAGTATGGAGGCTACAACCATGCATTGGCATTGTATGGTGGCACAAAGCAGGTCAGGTGGGAGCTCGTCAAACTCTCACAAGCATCCAGCGACTGGCCTGTCTAACCATTACTGGTGCAATGCATGGTACACCCACACCAACCATGGAGGTTCTACTGGGCCTACCCTCAGTGGATATCTTCATAAAAGGAGAAGCCATGATGGCTTCCCTGAGGCTGAAATGGAATGGATCTTGGTTGACAACTCCTCACCGTGGTCATACCAATATATTGGAATTTATACAAGAACCACTACTGGACATGGTGGCTGATATCATGCCCAAAACTCTCTCAACCCCATCTCTACACGTCAATCATCACAAGAGAGGGGCTATGGGAGAACAAATGCTGCTCCAACGACATCATCTGGTTCACAGATGGGTCAAAAATGGAAGCAGGAACTGGCGCAGGAATACATGGGGCCAAACCCAGGTGGAACACCTCGTTTCCACTTGGGCAACACACCTCTGTATTCCAGGCAGAAATTGTGGCAATCGAGGCAGCAGCTGCGGAGAGTCTTAGGAGGGGGCACAAAAAAGCCCACGTCCGCATCCTTTCTGACAGTCAAGCGTCGATAAAAGCGCTAATGGCTCCAACCATCTCGTCCTGAGTGGTATGGTGCTGTATGCAAACCCTCAACAACCTAGCCAAACACAACCGGGTTCGCCTGGAGTGGGTGCCGGGGCATAGAGGCATTATTGGTAACGAAAAGGCTGACGAGCTCGCGAGAAGGAGCAGTCGGATTACCAAAAACTACCTTCAGAAGAACCATTAACATGTGGGTCAACCAACAAACCGCTAAAAGATGGTCTAATATTGAAGGACACGCCCACAGTAAACTTATGGTGGCTGAACCCAACACCAAAATTACAGAAGGGCTACTTAGGAAAAACCGTAGGGAACTAAAAACAATGGTCGGCCTCATAACCGGCTTTGCACCTCTACGATTTCACCTACATCGCATAGGGGTCACACAAAACTCAATCCTGTGCAGACTGTGTGAGGAGACTGACGAAACGGCATCCCACATAATCTTCGAGTGCCCTGCACTCACCTATCGCAGAATTGAACTCTTTGGGGCCCAAACCCCAGTGAGCTCTATTCAGAGCGAACAATTAATCAAGGGCCTCTCACCCCTCATCAGGGGGCTGAGTCTCTTCGATTAAACAAAAAAACTCGCAGAAAAGTACAATAAGCCAACAGGCTTCCGTGCTGGGGGCTCAAAACCCCTGCTCTGAGAGTTTTTCCATCTACATCTACATCTAGAGATGTGCCAGGGTTCTACGAATGACACTGTTCTCCAGGGATGACGTGGTTCAAAAAGTCGCCCACTCTCCTTCAGCTTCCTACCAGCCTTTACATCACGTCACCTTCCTTCCGACAGCATGTGAAAAGTTGGTTAGGTTCAAAAATTCGATCAAGTCTCGAACAATCTCCAAGAGCAGCTGGGCTCACTCCAAACATTCTGTGGGTTGTCTAGAGAGGATAAACCTGTCGGCTGCTCCTTCCCCTTGCCCTTAAGGTGTGTCTACACTTGTTCAACTTTCGTGCGTCATGAGGCATGCGTCATGGCGCAAGGTGTGACGCACGTGATGAAGACCAAGGCGCATGCCTCTTCTGACGGGGGTGTTGAACGTAGCGAAAGGGGCAACGCACGCCGAACCGCATGGGTTGGAATTCTTTGCGTCAAACCGTTCATTTCTCGTGAGTTTTCGTGGGGAAAAGTGCCGTCTTCAAGTTTGTTAATATATTGTATGATGTCTGTCACCACGGATGTAAATAATACCGCGAAGGAAACGCTTGAGTTCATCGAGGATTATAGAAAATCACTCGCATTTCAAGACACTCGCACTTACCTTGATGTAATCCTGTAGAGCTTCAACTATGGCTTTTATTTCTGATATACTCTGTTCGGACACTTTCAATAGATAGAAAAGAGACTGGATCGAATCACCACTGGCCAAAAACCTCAGCGTGATTGCCAGCCTATATTCTGGAGGTATAGCTTCACGGAAATGTGAGTCCTTTTTTTCAATTTTGTTCCAAATCAGATTCAACAATGAATGAAAGTTATCCTTCGACAGTCGAGTGAAGTTTTTGAACAAAACATCATCTGCATTCACTTCTTTCAAAATCTTGTAGTCCCGAGTTTTCAAATAGTCACTCATCCACATGGATCGCTTCTTCCCCCGCTTTTTCTTTTTTTTCTTGCTTTTTCAATCACCACGAATGCCGCACTTATTGAAAGTAGCAAACATGCATCGTCTGCTGACTCCATCACGAAAGGAGGTTGAAAGGAAACTGACGCACAAATGTGGACAGGAATCGCATGCCTCTCGAGCATGCGTGGGAGGCATACCCCATGAGGCAAGTTGAGAGACGCAAGTTGAAAATTGAAAGACGAAAGCGCACAAGTGTAGACATACCTTTAGGCTCCTACAGAAAAAAAACATTTAACGAACTTTCCGGACAGACCTCGTATATCGGCCATGTTGCAATTGGTGAGGTTTTTTTGTCAGGCAGATATTTGTTAATAACTTGCAGCATATCCATCATGCTGATTAGACCAGCATAGCATTCTAGATATCATTCTCCCCCACCAAGGAACACCCCCCCCCCACCCCGTGAACTTTTGGTTAAGTTAATTAGACCAAATTGTGGCAATTTTTCGTTTACTTTCAAAAATGTTAATCTCAAAGTTAGTTTTAGTGTTATTCCGATTTTCGAAACAGTAGCATCATAAAACTAAGTTCAAGTTGTACATCGTCAGTATTTTCGTGATGGAGTCAGATTAAAATCAGTTATCGTGCTAAACCGATGGAAATTGTGTTTTAATATTTATGTTGTTACGCTAAATCCTGATGGGACGCGAACAGTTAGTTGCATCGTGTTCAGTATGATCTCATTCTATTCATTGAAGTCAATTCTATCCATATCAAGCGAGACAACTACTCTTTCATGTCAAAGGTTAAAGGATAATGATTTTTAAAATTTCAACTCTTAAATTTTTTAGGCACATCATAAGTTCCAAATCAAAGTAATTTTTGAGCCAAATGTAAATTTGGTCCAATGGTTTCCGATTTTTTTTTTTTTTTTTT